>OX637533.1:49208194-49780694 GCA_951800035.1 Linnaemya tessellans | reverse complement strand
TTTGGTTACTTTTATGTAAAAAAAAAATCAATTTCCCAACCCTGGAAGTGAAATTTAAATTTTTTTAAATTTTCTTTATAAATGCAAATCTTCATGAGGTATAAAGTAGTTTTGTTTAAGAAAAACTCGAATTTTGAAACCATTTTGGTTATTACATGTACTACAAAATATTGCATGTTCCAAAAAAAAAAATTAATTTTTCCAACCCTGGAAACGAAATTTTAATTTTTTTTTGTTTTTTTTTTATCAGTGCAACGCTTCTTGAGGTATTAAGTAGTTTTATTTAAGAAAAATTGCAAAATTTTTACCATTTTGGTAACTTTCATGTACCATAAACTTGTCCATCCCTGGATTCGAAACTTTATTATTTTTAAATTTTTGATACCAATTTTGTTCTTCTTAAATTATAAGACAGTTTTAGCTATCAAAAACAAAAAAAATAACAACATCAGTTGCTTGTTTGTTTACTTTCATGTATAAAAAAAATCAATTTCCCACCCCAGGAAGCAAAATTTGAATTTAGAATTTTCTTTTCTTTTTGCAAATGCAAATCTTCATGACGTATAAAGAGGTTTTGTTAAAGAAAAACTTAACATTTTTAACAATTTTAGTTACTACATGTACTACAAAATACGGAATGGGCCGAAAAAAAATTTTTTTATTTCCCATCCCTGGAAAAATTTTTTTATTTTTTTAGTTTTTAATAGACCATTGAGGCTCCCTAAAGCACGAAATAGGTTTAATTTACAAACATTAAAAAAAATAATTGATTTTTGGTAAAAATTTTGCGTCGAGAAATAGGTGTAAGCTTCCCAGCTCTGGAACCATACTTAGGATCTTTCTGAATTTCAATAGCAGCCTGTTTAAGTTCATTACCAATCCAACGGTCCAAGAACGAAGTCTCTAGCTCTTCTGGGGGCTTGGGACGGACATCGCTCAATCGTCATCGCTATTCATAAGGATCCAGAATATATATACTTTATGGGGTCCCATGTGCATATCGAAGAAATTACACACGGAATGACAAACCTATATATACACTTTCACTTTTTTGTGAAGGGTATAAAAAGACGCGACAAGCATCGCGCCTTGCTTTTTGTCACTTATCAGTTTTTTCTTTTGCTTGGTCTGCGACTGTTTTGTTGTTGAGAAGAGTAAGTTTAAGCAAAAGCAAATGAGATTAAAGTTATTACAGTTTTTCAAACATCGTATGTTAAGCTCTAAGCACATAGACGACAGCAGACAGCAAGCAGCAATATGTCAAAAATAAAATCCATGTGTTTAAATGGAAATGATTATTTTGAGGGCAGCACAGCAGCAGGACTGCACAATAGCATTTGCTGCTGCTGCCAACTTAGGCTATTTTCTATTTTGGCGGGTAGCATTAAACAAATATAGTGTTGCCATTATATAAATTGGAAAAATAAGAACAACAACGTTTTTTTTTTAATACTCAATATAAAAGAACATTACAAATATACAATATAGAAATATATTATGTGCTTTTATAGTTTTTCGTGATATTATTACATTTTTTATCAATAACTTTTAATTTTGTTCATTATAAAATATATAGACGGCATCCCTGTTGTTATGCTGTTGCTGTCTTCAAAATAATGATGAAGCTGACTTCATAGCGGCTTTTGAAGTAGGCAGCATTTGAAGCCGTGAAGTTGTGAAGTCTGCTGTCGTCTATGTGTTTAGAACTAAATATGTATTTATTTTATTTATCAATGAGTTTAGAATAAATAGATAGCAGTACTGAACTAGCCGTACTGATCCGCGCTTGAAATAAAGTGGCCTTTGTTTAAACATATGTATATGGATGGTTTTTATTTTTATAAATAATCACTTGCAAATGACTTTATAATATCTTAAAATCTATAAATATACTTGTATGTACTAAATAGTGTGTATAATATTATGTTAAACAAGATATTTCTTGAACGCTTTGAAATGAGACCGATGCATCATTCCAGTTAATGTGGGTGCTGTTGGCTGAAGTAGTAGAACACGAGACTATGAAGTGGAGGGTCCTGAGTTCGAGCCCGCGCTGAGTCATGAAATGTTGTGTTGAATTCTTCTGATCAGCACTAGTGTGTGATTGTGTTAGTTGTTGCCAGCCTGTTTCAATGATGAAGGCATAGTCACTGAACATAATTGGCAGCGACTGATACTATCATGTACTAAAAAGCAGAGTACCGGCACCGACCTTCGTCGGCCCTGTAGCAAAAATTAGCCGGCAAATTAAAAAATGTTGAAATAGCTACAAAACAAAAACTGACTGTCTTCTCATCTTTCCTAATCTGTCCTCTCAATACTATCCCCTCGTTTTTAGTTCCGGCGCAATGCATTGCATATATAAGGGGGTCATCCCCTGAGTGCTGGTCCAAGATAAAAAATATATATATACATATATAACGATAGTTTTTTGTTATCCAGACTTCCTCTCTCTACTTTTTGGTTGATAGACATTCGAAATTCAAAGGCGAAATTATGATGAAATTAATGTATTGATTTTTTTTGAATACGACAGCTAGTTCTTTTACAATAAAATGATTCGAAATACTTTATTTTGTGTAATTTATACATATATAAATTAAGATTAAAATATGTACATATTTGTAATGTAGGTAACTCTTATATATCGAGCCCTTACCGCCAAAATAGTGTAAGCGACACGTTTACCGATTTTCGATTTTTTATGAAAATCGATTATTTGCATCATCTCTAAAAATTTCATAACTGTAAAAAGTTCCGTTACGAATTTATAGCAAAAGCAATTTTAAGGTAAGTGAACATTCTTAGTTTGTTTACATTTTTTGTGACTGCGAAGTGTCGTTTACATTAAAATTTTCTGTAACAAATTAAGTGATAAATTACAATATATTCGCGATTTTACTATTTTTTTTTGTAATGTCGTTAAATCAACTTGAGGTAAGTGTGTTTTTTTTAATTTAAATACAATATTTTTTTGGTTGTTATAAAGAAATTTCTGTTTCAGTTTTCAACAAAAAAATCGCTTGTTCCATACAGCGACAGCGATTCTGATTCTATGGGAATAATAAATTCACAAACAAGTTTTTCTTCGAAGACTATTGAATTAGAATCTGAAGACCCATCGGAAGATATTGAAGAAGAAACGTGTGTGGGTAAAAGAGCTTACAAAAAGCCAAAATCATTACCTAAAAGGCTACAAAACCTAAAAAAACCGGATACGAGTGTTCAGCCGAATCCATGTGTAAATAAAAAGTGTGGGAACGCATGTGGCGTTAAGTTTGCCGAATCCGATCGTTTAGCAATAAATGAACATTTTTGGGGTATTGGGAATAAAATTCGACAAAAAGACTGGTTGGTTTCCTGTATGACGCGTAAAAGCATTCGCAGGCGAAGAGGAGATGGCAACAAAAGGCAGTTTAGCTACAATTATGTTATTAATTATATTAATGCTAGTCACAAAGTGTGTCAACAATTTTTAATGAAAACGCTTCACATATCACAACAAATGTTAGTATCCGCAAGGAATAATTCAAATTGTTTAAAAACTTTTAGCACGAAGAAAAAGAGTTCCACGCCTCATAATAAGTCTGACGAAGCCAAGGTGACACTTTTAAAATCTTTTATTGAACTGTTACCAGCAGTTCCATCACATTACTGTCGCAATAAGAGTAACAAGCTGTATCTACCGCAAGAATTTCGCAACATTAAAGGAGTATATGATCGGTACACTGAACATTTGAAAAGTATCAATAAGATATCGGATCTGTTATCCTTGAGAGTTTTTCGAGATATTTTTAAAAGTGGTTTTCATATCGGTTTCCACTTGCCTAAAAAAGACAAATGCGTCACGTGTGAAAATTATAATAACTTGGACAGCGAAGCCCAGAAGCATTTGGAGCAAACAGAAGTATACCAAACACACATAAGAGACAAAAACAAGTCTAAAGAAATATTTTTGGAGGAACAGAGACAAAACAAAGAAAATTCCTCATTATTATGTGCTAGTTTTGATCTCCAAAAAGTTTTAAATACACCACACGGTAAAAGCGTAACATTATGTTATTCACGAAAATATGCATACTATAATGAAAGCGTATATGAAAATGGCACAAGAAATGGTTACTGTTTTTTGTGGGGAGAAATTGACGGAAAACGAGGTTGTAATGAAATTTCCACAGTTGTTTTTCAATATTTAAAGCTTGTTGATGAAAAGAGAACTCACTCTTCAATAAGTCTTTACTGTGACAGCTGTCCTGGTCAAAATCGAAACAGAGCTATGCTTGCCACATTAATATTTTTTATTGAAAATTCAAGCTATATTAATAATATTAAAATCACGTTTTTGTTACCTGGACATACCATGATGCCCGTTGACTCCATTCATAGTACTATTGAATCCTTTATTCGTGAAAGAACAGTTTGGGCTCCAAGTGAATGGTTTACTATGATTTCTAATGCGAGAACTAATCCAAATGCTTATAAATGTATTGTAATGAATCATCTCGATTTTAAAGACTGGAAAACATTTTCTCAAGCAATGCTTCCCAATTCAACAAATATTTCTTTTCCAACTTTACGTTCTGCATCATTTGAAAAAAATAGTCCTATTATAAAACTTAAATATGGATATTTTGATCACTCCGAAATTAAAGAAATTGATCTCAACTCGATTGCGCGATCAAGACGGAATTCTGCCATCATAACCAATGGACCTCTTCCTTTATATGGCGATTTTTTAAAAATATCTTTAAGAAAATACAAGGATTTAAAAACTCTTTGCGATAAAAATACAATACCTAAAAAGTTTCACAACGAATTTTTAAATTTAAAACACGATGAGTCTGTTAAAGATTCACTACCTGAAACAGACCAAGAGGACGAAATTTAATCCGAGTCAGTTTTTTTTTATTTATTTTACATTTTTATCTTAACCATTGAATTTAAGGTTTAAAACCTTAATTTTTATTTATGTATATAAGAAAAATTCGTTCCGAAATTAAAAGTTTAGTTTTTCTGAAGAAATTTTTCTAATTTATTTTTTTCTTATATTATTTTTATAACTACCATTGAATTTAAGGTTCAAAACTTTAATTTTTATTTATTTATGTACACAAATTTTCAAAATAAAAAACAAAATACAAACAGAAAATTAGTTTTTTTTAAATTGTTTTAACGTAACCGACACAACATTAGGCAGTAGCTTGCCAGCATGACAGGGAAAATAACGTAAGCGACATAAATACCCGTTATGTTATGGATATGTAAATAAAACCAATTTTATCATAAATATTGGACAAAATACATTTCAAATTTCACGGTAATACTTAGACTAAAAGCAACGATAATTACAAAAACCCTTCTCCTGTAAAATTTTGTTTTTGTCGCTTACAATATTTCCGCCGTAAGGGCTCGATATATATATATATATATATATATATATATATATATATATATATATATATATATATATATATATATATATATATATATATATATATATATATATCTTATACAGAAACACACTTTTATATTCCTTATACATATGTTTGTAGTTTTAAGAACTCATGTGAATTGATGTCATATAATAAAGAGTCAGTTGTTTCTAATTACAACATGGTGTCAATTGTGTGCGCCTTGTATAAAGTAAAATTCTACAAGAAAGAAAGTCAAGACATAATAATACCTGCTAGTTAAAAAAAAGAAAAATAAACAATGGCAAACGATTCTGGATTAAATGCATCAAATATTGTGAGTGGTGTAAATCAACAATACACATCACTAGCAACAACTATAGGTTCAATAAATTTAAAGCCAACCAACCTTTCTGTTGAGTGTGCAAGATGGAAAATCGAATTCACGATTTTTTACGAGCCTCAAATTTGGAAGAACAATCAGATAGACGTCTTGTGGCTCTGCTTTTACACCATCTTGGCAATGATGCGATGGATATTTTCAATTCATTCAACGTTGATCTCTACACTATTACTTACAAAAGTCTAATTGCAAAATTTGAATACTACTTCATACCAAAAGATAAATAATAAAGCAATAGAACGCTTTACTAGGAGGTAAGAAAATGAAGAGTCACTTGATGACATCCTTAAAAATCTAAGCAGCACCTGTGAATTCGGCAGCTTACAAGAAGAATTAGTTCGAGATATTTTTGTGTGCGGTCTGTCTTCCAAATGTATACATATAAAAGAGCGCCTATTGAGTGAAAGAGATATTTCTTTAGTGAAGACCATGGAAATTGCTAAAGCAATAGCGGTTATGTTCCCATATGATGAGGAGAATATGCCACTAGTTTGGAAATTTCAACAAGATAATGACCCCAAACACTCCTCCAATTTGGTGAAAGAATGGTTTCGAGAACGAAATATAACCGTTATTGATTGGCTAAGTCAAAGTTCTGACCTTAATCCAATCGAGAATCTTTAGGGCAAGTTAAACCGACAATATTCTAAGCTTCCCTGCAGAAATAAAAATGAATTGTATCAAAATATTAAAAATTAATGGTATAATATCCCGGTCGATACATGTCGTAAATTAATTTCATCTATGCCGAGAAGAATCGATGCAGTTCTTAAAAATAATGGTGGTTATTCAGGATATTAGCAATGTTCTTTGATATTTATTTGAAAAAAGTAACCTGCGTGTTGGAATTCTTATATTTGTCTTAAGTTTTTTCGTACACACCTGATTTTTGACCAAGCTAAAATTTTTCAGATTCTTGAATGTAAGTTATTTTTTATATATTTTCTGTTATGTTCACTTTGATATTAATTTATGTTAAACAAAATATGTGCTCTTGAAAAATCAGTTAAAACAAGTAAAAACGTTATATTCGACCGGGTCGAATCTTAAATACCCTCCAAATATTTAGTAAGTGAATTTGAAATGATTAACTTGGTGGGACAGAGTTCCTTTATATAATATCGTACGTCAACGCCCACTAAAGGGGGCGAGGTTCAAAAATATGCAATATCATGTTTTCCACAGACGAACGTATGGGCATTGCTAGACCGTCTTAGACTTCATCGCAATTCTCTTTGGAGGCTATAAAAACTGTATTTTGGCGGGGTCGCTCTGGCAAGGGCTGTGGGGGAAACATTTCACCTTTGTCATTAAACTCTAAAAATAAATGCTTGGGATAATTATATACAAAATTAAAACTTCTTTTTTTTGATAGGGTGATTTAGCGGGCAAAGGGGGAGGAGGGGGAAGGGCAGCAACAGGCAGTCATAAAACTCTAAAGATAAATGCTTGGGATGATTATATACAAAATTTAAAAAAAAAAAAATTTTTTTTGGTAGGGTCATTTAGGGGGGAAAGGAAGAAGCGGGGGGGGGGGGGCTAGGGCAGAAATCGGTTGTCATAAAACTCTAAAGATAAATGCTTGGGATGATTATATACAAAATAAAAAAAAAAATTTTTTTTTTTGGTAGGGTCATTTTGGGGGCCAAGGAAGAGGTGGGGGGGGGGGAGGTAGGGCAGAAATCGGCAGTCATAAAACTCTAAAGATAAATGCTTGGGATGATTATATACAAAATTTAAAAAAATTTTTTTTTTTTGGTAGGGTCATATAGGGGGCAAAGGAAGAGGTGGCGGGGGGGGAGGTAGGGCAGAAATCGGCAGTCATAAAACTCTAAAGATAAATGCTTGGGATGATTATATACAAAATTAAAAAAAAAAATTTTTTTTTGGTAGGGTCATTTAGGGGGCGGAGAAGAAGGAGGGGGTAGGGCAGAGTAGTACGAGGTTTCGTCTCAGCTTCGTCATTAAAGCTTAAAAGTGTTATTTTTAAGGAATGTAGGCTTAAGTAAAACAATTTGTTAAATTTTTATGCTATTTTTGCCTATAATAACGCCCACTGAAGTGGGCGGGGTCAAAAAATATTTTTATTTTATTTAATGGCTCCAAGTTTAAGGCGTTGGACCGTATTTGACATAAAAATATATCATTTGCTTAACAAAATAACCAAAAAACTTTAAAAATTATGTTGTTTTTTCTGGGTTGGTTTAGTTCTTCTTAGGGGAACTTTTTTCCCCCTTGCCCGATTTAGCCCATCTTCGAACTTAACCTGCTCTAAGTTTTAAAATATATTTATGCCAAATTTCAGGAGTCTAGCTTTTTTCGTTTGGACTGAATCGTGATTTCCACAGACGGACGGACGGACGGACGGACATGCTCAGTTCGTCTTAGATTTCATCACTGATCAAGAATATATATACTTTATGGGGTCTGAGATGGATATTTCGATGCGTTACAAACGGAATGACAAAGTGAATATACCCTCCAAATTCTTTTTTGGAGGGTATAAAAATATGAATTTAATAAAGAAAAATGTAAAAACACTGAAATATTTACTTCACACCCATGTTACAATTATCAGGTATATGCAAAGCGAATTCATTACAACAAAGCAACTTTTTTGTGAAACAAAATGTCAAATACAAGGCGAACTATTTAATTCGCCTTTGTTAAAGAAAATAAAATGTTATGTGAACAAAATTAGTTTTATTCATTGTTGTGAAAAACATTAAATTTTAAACTAAAAAAAATTAATGGAAATGAGGTGCATGTCCACAAGATAAATAAAAGTAGATGCCCCAATGGAGGACAACGACAATAATGAAGAACATTAATTAGCTGTTGAGAATCCCACTTCGGATTTGGAAGTCTGCGCAAATTCTTACGTGGGCTTGGCCCGCTTGTATCGGCTAATTTTTGTGTCTGATGTGTGCCCTTCGTTGCGGTTGGAAGCTTTAAAAATGGCTAAAATTATGACATGACCACTTACAATGTGACCATGTATCAAGTGTTGCATAAAAAGCTAAATTATGTGTATGTCAGCAGTACTGCTGTTGGCGCAGCTAGAGATTATTGCACCAGTGGCAAAGAAGTAGTTAATTAATTGTTTAAACGTCATTAAATTATCCCTGTATTTACAAAATTTGTCACACGTACTGAGCTACGTGTCTAAAGCAGAGAGTACACCTGATTTTCACGAGTGATCCAACGATGCAAACCAGGTGAGAAAAAGGATAAAAGGAATTACGTATATGATTAACTTTGTTGTTTTAGGCTGTTATGACGCGTCTAAAATGTGCAGCTGGCTTGGCTGAATTACAAACCAAAATATACAAATCGGCTGCCAAACATATTTTGTTGGTCAATTTCGATCATTGTGATTTTCCGGAAATGATTTCACCCAATAATGTCACTATGTACGAAGGACTTTGTGCTCTCGCCACATTCGATCGCCAGGAACTGCAAAAAAATGTAATCTCCTCAAGCTCATTTAAGCTATTCCTAGAGTTACAACCACAACTGAGAGATATTGATATGTATATTGCCCCACATGTTAATAATTTGTATACAAAGATTAGATATCGTGCACTGATTCAACACTTTAGTCCCTATCTATCTGCCGACATGCGTAAAATGGCCACCGCCTTCAATCGTACTGTTGAGGCTTTGGACAACGAGGTGATGGAGTTGTTTTCAGAAGGACAAATTCAGGCTCGTATTGACTCGCACAATTAAATATTGTTTGCAAAGGAGACTGATCAACGCAGTAGTACTTTCGAACGAGCTATTTTCATGGGCAAGAAATATCAAAGACGTTCTTGCATGTTGGTTATACTCAAAAGTAATATACACGTTAAGGTTGGTAAAGCATTCATAATTAGCTAATAATTTTTATTGAAATTTGTAATTTTAGAGTATACCACGTGAATCAGGAAATCATATCACCGACTTGTGCGTAGCGGCTGGCTCAAGTACTCCTACAACAGCTAGAATTTAACGTTATTTATATGTTCATCGTTCGCTTCTTACAGATCCTGAGGATATTGTTTGAAAACATTTTCATTAAATACTTGCATACAAATTTATTTTTATAGTGAATTCTAACTCTAGCAATTTAAAAAAAAAATCTCATTTTTGAAAAAAAAAAGAAAATCATTTGCATTTTAGTGTCTTTGGAAAATAGGTCTTCTAAATTAGTAAGTCTGATATCATTTGAAGGCTTCACTTTGTTTTGCGGATGTGTTCATGCTTTGAAATAATATATATTTTATAATTTTTTATTGTTTTTTATTATATATTTTTTTATTTTAAAAATTTCAAACAACCAAAACAGAAAAAAAGAAAACATAAAATTGCGGCGAATTTAACAAATTTTGACAATCTGTTCACTATCACCTGTGCTGATGCATATACCTGTTTATTGTACCATGTTCACATCTATTTTTCTGTCCATATATATATATATATATATATATATATATATATATATATATATATATATATATATATATATACATAAGTACCAATCTTTTCTGAGTTGAAAAGAAAACGTTGATTACGTAAAATTATTCATTAAAAATAAAACTTTTTCTAAGCAAACAGTCAAATGAAAAAATTAAAAAAGATAGGACAATAATTGGTTGTTTTCTATTCAAGAAAAAATTTTATATATATAAAATAAAGGTTGCTTACTGGAGTATAACACTGAATATTCGCAAAAAAAAAATCCGCGGTTGAATGTATAAAATTTATTGCCTATTTCTCATAGTCGAACGAATTCTTTCTTTCGTACACATATACTTAAAACAAAAACAAAATTTTATAAATTGTTTTTGTTTCAAATGTATTTATACGAAAGAAAGAATTCATTCGACAATGAGAAATAGGCAGTTAATAAGCTTTGATTTTTGTCGGCATGGAAGATCATTTTCATATGGGAAACATATTCAAAATATATTTAATAATATTTTACACAGACTAATTAATAAGACTAAATGTATTACTAAATTAGGAGAACTAGTATAGTCCGTTATTGGAAAAAAATTGTATAAAAGGCATTGTATGTTATCGAAAGTATTGTTTATGACAAAATATTTTTCGCATATCATCATGACTGAAATTGTTTGCTGGACAAATATTCTGGAAAAATATATAAAAAAATTCGTAAGCATCCGCCTGATATTCATTCGTCGCTGTCTCATCGACGACTATATTAAAGAGGATAAGAATACGTGTGAATGATCTCAGCACAATTGTGCTATGAAACGCCCGTATCTGTACTAAATGTCATACCTAAATACGGGCGGCAAGCGTTTTTTAACTGTCAAAAGTTCTCATGTCCATACATTTTGTATGGAGCATACCGAAATAACGCGGTGGCAACGCTTTGCTATTGGAAAATCCGATTTTGACAGAGCGTTTTCTAATGAAGTTGGTTGCAAAAGAAGAGAATTGTAACCAGAGAAAAAGAGCAAAGATTTACAAAAGTGAAATATATAGTAAAAGAAAAAATTTGTGCACTTCGTATTAGAAAATAGTGGTAAGAAAATATTTACAATATGATTATATACATACATATGTATGCACGTTTGTAATTTGTACAAAATTTCTATAACAAAATCACAAATGTCGTCCGTTCAGCTGTTAAAATAATCAGGGTTGTTTAATTTGTTTGTTTGATAACCCTGTTTTTATTGTTTTTTTACATAACCGCTTTTGTTTAGGTATGACATTTCAGCGTTAACGCTCAGCGGAAAAAAACGTTCCGCTTTCCGCCCGTATTTAGGTATGGGTGTAATAGAACTGAAAAAAACCATAGAAATTGAGCGTAACAAAATATGTGGAGTGGAATATTAAGACATTAATTAATAAAAAAAATCCTTTTTCAAATTGACACTGGAGCACAGGCTAATATATTATCAATGCATACTGCAGATTTTTTGAATATTAATTTTGATAAAGATGTAGAAAATAGCAATACAAATATTTTAACTTTTAGTGGTGAAAAATTGCCTATTATTGGCAGTGTCAATTTGAAAGTGAATTTCGAAAACGAAATATATGACTTAACGTTTTATATCTTAAACATGAAATGTAAACTACAGCTATAATATATACAGCTATACATATGAATATTGTCCAGTACACAAACGCTTTATTTGTTGATAAAATTTTAAATAATTATAAGGAAATTTTTTCAGGTCTTGGAAAATTAAAGAATAAATGTGAACTAACTGTTAGGCCAGAGATCACTCCAGTCATTGATCCCTCAAGAAAGATTCCTTTTAGTTTGCATAATGATTTAAAAAAGAAGTTAGAGAGAATGGAAAATTTGACAGTTATTGTTAAATTGAATGAACCGACTGAGTGGGTCAGTTCAGTAGTCATAGTAAAGAAACCAAACGGAAATTTACGTGTATGCTTGGATCCAAGACATTTGAACAAAGCAATAATGCGACCACACTATCCTTTTCCAAATGTAGATTACTGCAAAGTTAAATTGAGTGGTTCAAAATATTTTAGCTCATTGGACGCCAATTGTGGGTTTTGGATGATTGTGTTGACTGAAAAATCGTCTAGGCTATGCACATTCAACACACCGTTTTCGGGGCATGGTAAATTATTTAGGTGCATACATAAGTAATTTTTCATCGAAAAATAAACATTTGCGTGATTTGTTAAGGAATAATGTTGATTGGCAATGGAATGAAATACATAGTAAACAATTCGAGAATCTAAAACATGAGCTAACCAAAGCGCCGGTCTTAGCATATTTTGATCCGAATAAGCCAATTCCACTTTCAGTTGATGCATCAAAGTTTGCAGTGGGAGCCACCATTTTACATGAGAACAATCCCATTGCATACGTTTCTGCATCACTTACAGATACTCAGAAAAACTATGCTCAGATTGAGAAGGAGCTTTTTACCATTTTATTCGGTTGTACCAAGTTTCATGAATATCTGTATGGTTTAAGAGTTACAGTTGAAACTGATCACAATCCACTTGTGTCACTATTTGCAAAGCCATTATACAATATTCCTGCCAGGTTAGAGAGATGTATGCTACGTCTTCAGTGCTATGACCTAAACGTTCAATATAAACCGGGAAAATACCTTTATATTGCAGACACTCTTTCTAGAGCTCCAATTAAGGAAACTACTTTAATGGAGGTCGATAAGGATTTGTCACTACATTGTGATTTGTTGATGAAGGGAATAACTTTATCTGATTGAATTCCAATAAAAGATAGGTCGATAAACTGCCCATGCCTTATTACAACATCAAAGAGGAATTATGTTTTGTCAATCAACTTATTTTGAGAAACAATCGTATTATAGTACCAAGCTAATTACGTCGTAAAATATTAAATAATATACATACATGAAGGACACATGGGCATACAACGTTGTCAGAGTTTAGCAAAGAGTACCGTTTATTGGGCCAGTATTAACCACGATATCTTCAATCTGGTTTCCAATTGGGAAATTTGTGCCATATATAAAAACTCTAACGGTAAACAGGAACTTCTTCCTCATGAAATTATACCTTTGCCATGGTATAAGGTCGCATCTGATATTTTTGAATTTGGGAAGAAACAGTACCTCTTGGTTGTCGATTTTTACTCAAAGTATATTGAGATTGATATTTTAAATGAGGGTTATTGCGGTAGGCAGGTCATTACGAAATTAAAATCTATCTTTGTCAGACACGGTATTCCAAAAATGTTTATTTCCGATAATGGGCCCCCGCGTAATTCGAAGGAGTTCAATCAGTTTTGTAATGATTGTTCTATTGAACATAAAACATCTAGCCCACACATTCCGCGATCGAATGGTATGGCGTAACGGTCAATTCAGACTATAAAGAAATTACTGGCAAAGTGTAAGGAGACGAATTCCGATTATTACATGGCATTACTACATTACAGGACAACTGCGAAAGGAAATTTACCTAGTCCTTCGGAATTATTGATGTCGCGTCAGCTAAGAACAAAAATACCGACTCACCGCAAACCTCAGTCCAAAGGTGGTCAATACTTACAAGTACAGAATTCAGTTCAGGGAAAATGTAAGAAAAATGTCCAGCAATTTTAATAAAATGGCTGCCAAATTACATCCAATATTTCCAGGTGAAAAGATCTTGTTCAAGCGTAGCCCAGTTTCCGTTTGGTTTCCTGCAACAGTTGTAGAAAAATATAAAATACCAACGTCATTTTGGGCTAGGGACAATGATGGAGTCATTTATCGGCGAAATAGAAAACACCTAATGAAAAAACAAAAGGTTTCAAGAATAATAGATGAAGAAACAGATCATGTAATTCCAGAAAGTAGTCCTACTCTAAGTGAGAATTCAACTGAAAAAGAGAAAGTAAATCAAGATGCAAATGTTACTCAAAGGGGAAGAAAAATAATAGCACCTAATATGCTAATGCCAACTGTTAAGTTTCATTATCAATATTTAAGCTAAGAAAAAGGAAGATGTGTAATTTATACATATATAAATTAAGATTAAAATATGTACATATATATATATATATATATATATATATATATATATATATGTACATATATATATATATATATATATATATATATATATATATAAATATCTATATATATATATATATATATATATATATATAAATATATATATATATATATATATATATATGTATATATATATATATATATATATATATATATATATATATATCTTATACAGAAACACGCTTTTATACATATGTTTGTAGCTTTAAGAACTCATGTGAATTGATGTCATATAATAAAGAGTCAGTTGTTTCTAATTACAACACTTTTGACCCCTTGAACGTCCCTAAAAATATTATTGGCCATATTGTCTTATTTATAAGACTTTGCGAACTTGTCCTTTGATAGGGATATATTCTATTATCCGATCATTAATGAGAACGCAATAAGCAGATGTTTTTGCTGGAATATTAGTTGCTGTTTCAAATTCAATCGATTGGTCCGGTAGTGAACGTTTCGTTTTGATGACTGACATCTACTACAATAATTGGAGCATTATTTTTAAACTCTTGGCCAGTTAGAAGAAGTTGGGGTTGTTTCATGTAGTAGCCTTGTTAAAATCTTAGATACGTATCATATAGAATCGCATAGCGATAATTTTTAAATTTTATATTAAGATCGTCATATGGGTAAGAGGTTGAGTTTAAATGTACTTTCAAGTTACTAAGATCACAATCAACAAACTTGTTTTCTTGTTGAAAAGCAATCAGCACAAAACGAGAATGTTCTGTTTTTGCGGCCAGTTTAACATTCCATATACATATGCCATTGGTATAGCAGCACCATTATTAAGTATTTTGATCATGTTTAATTTACTATGCTCAGATTATTGAACATGTGGAATTCTCCATGATATTAGTGGAATTGTAAGTTTTGCTTTTTCAGTGGAAACATTCGAGTGTAAGATCTTTCTTCATCGTTCTTATTACGCAAGAGTATCAACTCATCCTTACCATTTATTAAAACATTATTGTAGTCTTCAGCGAATCCTAAAAGAAGTTTAAGTGGTACATAGAAATCAAAATGTCCATTTTGATGATTCATATTATTAAGTTTATTTAATGCAGCAGTTTGCAACACAACGCTTTCGTAGGTGATAAAGAAACAATTGTTATGGTGCTAGTGGCCTCCAAATGTCTTGTATGATCAATTTCAATACCATTTTGTTTCTAGCGAATTTCGGCAAAGAGATATGCAACAAAATGTTTTTTAATTGAAAATTGGGTGCAGATTTCGATGTTTTTTCGTCTACAACAAATCCTTCTAAATATATATATATATATATGTATATATATATATATATATATATATATATATATATATATATATATATATATATATATATATATGTAGGTAGTTAAGTTGCTCGTTGATTAGAAAAGCTTACTCTTAGTTAGCATAAAAATTTAATTTTTTATTTAGCGAGCTTAAAACTACTATATACAAAATTTACAAAATGAAAATGCGAACTTTTTAGAATGAAAAATGTGTATCTAATGATGTGCCTGTATGAGTCTCCTTTTAACGTTTTTTTGTATAGGCTCTGTCTATCAGAGATGCCAGATTGTTTAGAGTTTCTTTTGACAGTCTTTTGTCATGGGGAATGTTCGCCACATTACTCCCCCCTTCGTTGAAGGCAAAAACGCACCTTGCGTGGGGATCTAATAATATATTACCAGAGTTTCCGGATGATTTATTATCCAAAGGTTTTTTACTTGCTTCCTTTTCGTACGCTGGCTTTTGCATAGTCGTGTTTGTCGATGGTTCGTGCTCTGGTCCATAACTGACGTTGGCGGTATGTTGCGGGTTCAATACAAATGCAGACTTCAAGCGATCCAAGCTGATATTCATCTTCTTTCCATTGACATCGACCGTAAAGTATTTGTCATGTCGCTTCAAAACTGGAAATGGTCCTTCATACGGGGTCTGTAAAGGTTTACATACCATTGAGTTTCGAATGAACACTTGAGGTGAAGTTAACAAATTTCTTTCAATGAACGGCTTGTCTTTTGAGTGGTGAGATGTTGTAGTGGGTCGTAGTTCACCCATGAATTTTCTAAGCTTTTTTACGAATTCGTTTTGAGAAACGTCGCCTTTGTCTTCAGCTACTAAAAATTCGCCTGGAATACGTAAACTTGATCCATATACTAGTTGTGATGGTGTTGCATCGATGTCTTCTTTATACGTGATTCTAAATCCGAGTAGAATGAGGGGTAAAATCTCTACCCAGTTCTCACTACTATAACATTTAATTGCGGCCTTCAGCGGTCTGTGAAAACGTTCTATTATACCGTTTGCGGCGGGGTGGTAAGCGTTGGTTCTTAGATGTTGAGTTCCCAAAAGTTTAGTTGTTTCTTTGAAAAAATTACACTCGAACTGACGCCCTTGGTCGGTTGTCACCCTGAGTGGAATACCAAATCTCGATATCCACGTTGAATAGAATGCAAATGCGACTGCTTCGGCTGTAATGTCCTCTAGGGGACAAGCCTCTGTCCAGCGAGTGAAACGGTCGATCATGGTCAGGCAGTAACGAAATCCTCTGGAGACAGGTAATGGACCGACAATGTCGATGTTTATGTGGTCGAAGCGATCTGAAGAACTAAAGTACTTGCAAATCGGAACTTTATTGTGCCGATGGATTTTACTTTTTTGACATGCTATACATGCCTTTGCCCATAAGTGACAATCACGTTTCATATTTGGCCATACAAATTTTTCGGACACTAACTTTGTCGTTTTTTTTTGCGTTTGCATGGCATAGGTTGTGTACCGAGTCGAAAGCAATCCTGCGAAAATCTTTTGTTATGTATGGACGTACAGATCCGGTCGATATGTCACAGTAAACTGAAAAATTGGTGTTGGGCACCACGAATGTTTTTAATTGCAAGTTTGAATTAGTGTTGAGTAAGTTTTTCATTTCATCATCGTTGCCCTGCTGGCGAGATAGTTCGTCATAATTGACTGTTTTATTGACGTGCATTGCATCTATACGCGATAAAGCGTCTGCTACAATATTGTTTTTTCCGGGAATATGCCGTATGTCCGATGTGAATTGTCCTAAGAAATCTAAATGTCGAATTTGTCTAGGACTTGCCTTGTCTAGCTTCTGTTTGAAAGCAAACTGTAATGGCTTGTGATCCGTATAAATGGTAAACGCCCTGCCCTCAAGCATGTGTCGAAAGTGTTTGACAGCTCTGTACGCGCTTAAAAGCTCCCTGTCATAAGTGCTATATTTGCGTTGGGCCTCAGTTAAACGTTCTGAATAAAATCCTAGTGGTTGAAAATCTGCATCAACTAGTTGTTGCAACACTGCACCAGTAGCGATATTTGACGCATCGACCATAAGTGCCAGTTTCGAGCTAGATTTTGGGAATGCAATATATGTGGCATCATTTAATGTTTTTTGCATGATTCGAAGGCAATCTTTGCTTCATCGGTCCATTCGATTAAGGTTCTGTAATTCTTTTTGTTACCACGGGTGAATTTATAGAGTGTTGCCTGATGAGAGGCGGCGTTGGGAAGAAATCTTCGGTAGAAGTTAATCATGCCCATGAAACGTTTTAAATCACATACGCGTTTGGGCAATGCGTATTGTGCTATTACGGCTACCTTTTCCGTGGGTGGTCGAATGCCACTTTTGTTCACAGTAAAACCGAGAAAGTTAACTTCGGATTTGCCGAAGTTGCATTTAGACGGATTGATGCTACATTGAATTTTTTTAGTTTTCTTAAGACGCGTTCAACATGTACTTTATGTTCTTCTAAGTCCTTTGAAGCTATCAAAATATCATCAAGATAAGCGTAGGCGAATTCAAAATCTCGTAAAATGTGGTCTATGAGGCGCTGGAAAGTTTGACCTGCGTTCCTTAGACCGAACGTCATGTGCGTGAACTCGTACATGCCGAAAGGTGTCGTTATGGCGGTCTTTGGAACGTCGTGTGATGCTACGGGGATTTGGTGGTATGCCCTACGCAAATCAATTGTAGAAAAAAATGTAGAATCTTCTAGCCAGTGTGTGAAATCGTGAATGTGGGGAATTGGATAGCGGTCAGGCTCCGTAATAGAGTTCAATTTTCTATAATCGCCGCAAGGCTTCCATTCCCCATTCTTTTTCTTCACCATATGTAGCGGGCTTGCCCAAGGACTAGATGATGGACGACATATACCAGCATCAAGTAAGACTTGAATTTCAGTCTTTGCTGCTTTTAGCATATCAGGTGAAAGACGACGGGGCTTAGCGTACACTGGTGGGCCAGTCGTAATTATGTGGTGTACTACCTCATGTGTAGCGGTGCCAACCGTAGACGTGTCTCGTGTAATCTCTGGAAATTGTTTAAGCATTGTGTGAAATAAATCATTTTTATTAAGCGCTGACAATTTTAAAATAGGAGATTCTACAGTGGTAACTGAACATATACATAGATGACATATTTGTATTGCCATCGAATAGTTTTTGTTCTCGCATGCTTATGACGAGGTTATGATGACTTAAGAAATCTGCCCCCAGAATTGGCTGTGAAACTTCAGCAATCACGAACTTCCACGAAAAAGGTCTACGTAAATTCAAATTAAGTGTTAGTGTTTTCTCACCAAATGTCCTGATCGCAGATCTGTTTGCTGCAAATAAAAAAATATTTTGATCAGGTGATCGTTGTTGCTGTTTGTTAGGGGGTACTACGCTGATTTCTGCTCCGGTATCCACGAGAAAATTTAAACCAGAGTTTTTATCATTAATAATAAGGCGGCGGTGTTTCTTAAATTGTCTGTCATGTACCGTCGATGATGACAGGCTTCCTAGTTTAAATTTATTGTGCACGGCTCCTTAAATTTTTTGGCTTGAGAGCCAAATTTACGATGATACCAGCATAACTAATTTGCTTGAGTGTTTTCACGAGAATTAACATGACTACGATTACGTGAACAAGGTCTTTGGCGGCTACGTGAGCGTTGAAATTGTGTCTTCAAGCTTGCGACTTCTTTGGTCAGTTTGCGTATTTGTTGTTGCAATGCCGAGTCGGGCATTGGAAGTGGTGCAGAAATTTCCTGTACTGTTGCATTATCGTTCACCTCAGATATTTTTTCAGCCATCAGTGCGATTTTGTCAAGTGGTTCGCTGCTGACTGAAATAATGGCTCACATGTGTGTTGGTAAACGTGTCATCCACATCGACTTAAATAATGCATCATCCACTTGATTGCCGGCTACATTCTTCATTTCGCGCAAAAGCTGTGAGGGACGCAAATCTCCCAAGTCTATATCTTGGAGCAATTTTTTTAGACGCTTTTGTTCCGAAACAGAAAATTCTTGAAGCATTCGTTGTTTTAAAGCTGAATAAGGGTTTTCGCTTGGCATACTTAATATCATGTCACTTACTTGGGACAGGATGGAGCTGTCAATTGTTGCAACTACGGTGTGGTATTTTGTTTGTTCGGAAGTAAGTGATAAATTGTGATTCCACCTGTGCGAACCACAGCTCAGGCCGGGCGTGCCAAAAAGGTGGAATTTTTACGGAAATGCGAGCGAGTTCGTCGCCATGTACACTTGTAGGGGCTGCCTGCCGCGTTGACTTTGCCTTTTCGTCGTCAGAACCCATTGTGTTTCTTTGTCGGGGTCACCAAATGTAGGTAGTTAAGTTGCTCGTTGATTAGAAACGCTTACTCTTAGTTAGCATAAAAATTTAATTTTTTATTTAGCGAGCTTAAAACTACTATATACAAAACTTACAAAATGAAAATGCTAACTTTTTAGAATGAAAAATGTGTATAGAATGATGTGCCTGTACGAGTCTCCTTTTAACGTTTTTTTGTATAGGCTTTGTCTATCAGAGATGCCAGATTATTTAGAGTTTCTTTTGACAGTCTTTTGTCATGGGGAATGTCCGCCACATATATATATATATATATATATATATATATATATATATATATATATATATATAGCTTTCACTAGCTAACGCATATAAATCTTGATTTTGTATTGAAATTCGTATTTCATCATTGTTGTTGCAAGACTGAAATTATGGTATGTATGTATGATAGTCCTTTTTAATTATATTCTCATCAGATAATGGTTTATCTAAAACATTTGTTATTGAACTCATTTTGTTTTCAATTTCAAATTCAAAGCCTTGAGAAAACTCTTGTTTGCTGTTGTAGGTGATTTTTGATGAATTTGATGATGATTTTTGAGGATTAGATGTGGCTGTAGTATTCTTCGATATATTTGTGTTGTATATTATTATTATTAAAAAAAAATCAAAGCTTAGATTACAGAGTTGGATAACTGCAATATTTTGTAGTACATGAAAGTGACCAAGAAGGTCACTCATTGAGAGTTGCATTGGTAAAAAAATTTTAATTTCGTTTCCAGGGTCGGGAAATTAAACTATATATAAAAGTAACTAAATAGGCAATTGATGTTGTTGTTTTTGCTGATTCAAACTATTTTATAATTTAGGAAGAACAAAATTGGTATCGAAAATTTCCAAAAAAAAAAAATTGAAATTACGAATCCGGGGATGGACAAGTGAAATATTTTATAGTTCATGAAGGTCACCAAAATGGTTGAAAATTGTAAATTTTTCTTAAATAATACTACTTTATTCCTCATGAAGTGTTGCATTGTTCCAGGGTTGGGAAGTTTAATTTTTTTTGGTACATGCAATATATTGTAGTACATGAAAGTGACCAAAATGGCTGAAAATTTTAGGTTTTTCTTAAATAAAAAGACTTTATACCTAATGAAGACTAGGATGTGTAAAAAAAATTTATATTTCGCTTCCAGGGATGGGAAATTGAAATTTTGTTTATACATAAAAGTAGCCAAAAAGGCAACTAACGTCGGTTGTTTGCTAATTAAAACAATTTTTTAGTTCAGGAAAAACAAAATTGGTATCAAAAATTAAAAAAAAAATTTAAATATAGATTCCAGAGTCGAATAACTGAAATATTTTGTAGTACATGGAAGTGACCAAAATGGTTACAAATATTAAGTTTTTCTTAAATAAAACTTTTTCATGCCTCATTAAGACTTGCATTGGTAAAAAAAATTTAAATTTCGTTTCCAGGGTCGGGAAATTAAACTATATATAAAAGTAACTAAATAGGCAATTGACGTTCTTGTTTTTGCTGATTCAAACTATTTTATAATTCAGGAAGAACAAAATTGGTATAAAAATCCTAAAACATCTAAATTTCGACTCCAGGGTTGAACAAATAAAATATTACGTGAAAGTCACCAAAAAATTTAAAATTTTTTTGTCAATTAAACTATGTTACATCTTTTAATTATACCTACTTCCTGTTTTAGTAAGAAAGAAAGAAGAATTACATCTTTAAAGGGTATTTAAGATTCGTCACAGCCGAATATAGCCCTTTTGCTTTACTTCTGAACCATATTCATATGTTGGTCGGGGTTGTCTATCGCCAATTTGGAGAGAACGGAAATAATTGTCTTATGAACTCGCTCGACCTGCCCATTTCCCCTTGGAAGGCCAGTCGTAGTAAATACCAATTCAGTATTTTCAGTTTTGCAATGCTCTTGAAATTTTTCTGCCGTAAATGCTGTGCCTTCGTCTAAAGTTTCTATAGCAGTAGTAGATCTAGTGGGAAAAATCCACACAAATATTGTAAATGAGTCCACAATCGTCAATAAGTGTTTGTAATTTTTTCTTCTCGGTGGCATACGTCCAACGTGATCCATAAGCCAAGTATCTAATGGAACACTTTCTTTTGGTATTGGATGGAGAAAACCTTCTTTCTTTCCTGCTTTCTTTTCAGCTAATATATGTACACGAAACACAATTTTTAACGACATTGTCAATTATCGTTTTTAGCTTTGATATATAAAATTATTTTCTAATAACGTCTTTCATTTTGTTTTGCTTGAAATGGTCTTGATCATGAGTTTTCCTTACAATACCATCTTTCATTTCTTCTGGTACAACGATTACGACATTTCCATCGAAATTCTTGCACAAATGACCATTTTGTATCACATAGTTGTCATACTTTTGTTTCTTCAGTATTTCTGTAATGGCCCTTATATGTTCATCGTTAACTTGTGCTGATTTGATATTGTTGACTAATCCTGCATCTTGAATCAAATACATTCTACTTAATGCATCTACATGCTTCATCATTTTTCCTGCACGATGCACTACTTCACAATTGTAGTGTATGTGCACACATGTACATCACTGTTACAAAGTACGTCTATATAATTATGAGCAACAGCGTAAATAACATAAAATTTGTTATTTAGATTTAAGTTAAAAGAATTTGTGTTTGGTCAGCAAAAATTATAAGTTCAATATATCCATTTGCTGAAGTTTATAAATGTTCAAGGCCAATATGCAAGAATTGAAATCTGATAGATTTGTTTATCGTGAGAATTGGAAATTAAATTATGAATTTGTAAAAATGCTGATCAATATAAATTTTACTATATAAGCACCAGTTTGTCTTTAATAAAGAAAGAATTAATTTACTTTTTTTAAGATTTGTTTTAATTCTCAAACAAAAGGGCATTTTAATGCTCGGTGGATGCGGCAGAAGTGCTCAGTAAATACTTACAACAAATAGAACTTTTTTTTCAATCTAGTAGAAACTTATTACATGGCGATCCTGCCAAACATACAAAAATAGGCTTCCTGATGACAACACAAGAAGAAATCGATAGCATATTTAAAAAATGGGAAGCAGTGACTGAAGAACTAGAAGAATATATTCCGGTACCAGTAAGCGAAATATTGGAAGAGCAACCTATATACATACCAACTCCAAACGAAGCGGGTCCAAAACCCATCACAATTGAGGAATACAAAAGCCGACAAGGATTATGGAATTTTGAAGAAAAACAAGTGGTCCACATACCAAAAAAGAGAGGCGGCAAAAAACGGAAATGTGGAAAGGCTTGTACCGAATTACAAAGGATCATTAACATAAGCCAGGGCAAACAAAAAAGAAGATTAATAGATGAGCTAAAAAACTTAAAACTAAAGGGTTGGAAAAACTAATGTTAAAAACCTTTGAAATAACGGAAGAAGATAGAGCAAAACTAATATTGGAGAACATCATAATGGGTATAGCAGATACGAGACTGGAACAGACATCCAACACATCAGAGAACAGATTGAATGTAATCGCTTTTTCTGCACATTCATAATTTCATTGCTTTTGCATTGCCTTAAATCGACAACAATAAAAATATGCAATGCTATGTAAGATCATTTCTTTTCTTGTTGCTTGCCTTCTTTACAATCTCTTTTTGTGATGCCGTTATATGTACATCAAGCAATGAAATAACATGATGTCACATACAAGCACGTAAAAACATTCGCACCATTCGTACAGTATTCGTTGCTACTTCTGTGTATAGCATGCAAACAACCAGTTTTGCTTAAGTTTTTATATTTTATTGTGGCTACTTAACTAAAAAAGTAATGAAGTGCGAAGAAATTTTAGAAAAAATTAATTGTGGCGTTTTTCGTACAATCAAAAAGTAAAATTTGGCAAATTTATTCTGTCATACAAAATGAAAACGAAGAAATTATTAATGGATATGTACACTGCGGAAAGTGTAATCACTTGTTTAAATATAACGGCAAACAAACCTCAAATTTAATTCGGCACAAATGCTATGTAGCACTCAATTCACTTAATTAACATAAATTCACTTAAGATTTTTTCCAAACAAACACCAAAACTATGTTGGTAAATATTTTTCCACACAAGTTCTACAAGGGTATAACTAGATACATAGATGTATTACATAGATGTATTCAATCATCATCATGTTAGTTTACATTTGTATACGACATGCAGTGCATGCAACATATTTCGTTACGCTTGGTTTTTTGAATAATGCCATGCATTGCTTTACTGAAGGGCTTATTATTGTCAACATGAGGCAATAATTTTGTGATTGTACTCAAAACCATAAAACATACCAATCAAACCGTTCTCTGCAACACATACGCAGTGAACGACAATAAAATTACAATAAGCCAGGAAATAACAATAGTACTCTTAATTATTTTAATTGTATTTGGATTATGGATATTAACTAGAAATTATATAAAAAAAGAATTTGTTAGCAATAGAGTGCAAAATGTATAATATAATATATATATATATATATATATATATATATATATATATATATATATATATATATATATATATATATATATATATAAATAAAATAATGCCTACTTGTTGTAGATGGAAAAAATAAACAGAGAGTTACAAAAAATAATAACAAATGCAAAAAAATCAGGTATTAGAAGATACACTAAAGAAACTGTCACACAAAAAATAAAATTAATTAAACAACTTAGTAAACAATACTGTAAAATAATTGCAACTTTACCAAAAATAGTCAGAGAAGAAAAAATCAATCAATTTAAAAAATTAAAGCAGACAGCACTTGACATTATTATAGGAAATAGTTAAGATTTCTTTAGCGAAAAATCGTTAGAATTAGGAACCATGCCCAATGAGGAAACCGGCTCCTCGCTTCGACTCCGGTGAGATACACCGGGGGTACAGGGTGATCAAGTGCTTGGACGCGTTTTCTAAGGACTTCCTCTGCGAAAGTATCGCTAAGATTAGCGAGACTTGGGATGGGTTAAGCCTTAAACTCATCCCTGCGGAGGAAATACCGATGAGACCGCGGGCAAGGATTTGGCTACCAAAACTGGGAAAGGATGGTAACAAAATGCTAGAGTGTCTGAAGCTACAGAACCATAGCATTCCAATGGATGACTGGTCAGTCATCCGCACGGAGGATCATGGCAGTAATGGCACCTGCCTAATCCTCTCCATCACGGAGTCTGGAGCGGAAGCGCTCGAAAAAGCAGGCTCTAAGCTATTTTTCGAGGTCAGGGACGCTAAGGTAAAGGTGTCCCGCCCAACTAAAGCTGAGATCGACGCTGTCGAGGCTGCGAACAACCTCCTGGGAGGGATGCAGCTAGCTGAGGAATAAGCACGATGGCTCTAAAAATCGCCCAGATAAATCTGAAGCACTCGAAATGTGCAACAGATAACCTAATTGTTATCTCAGTCGAAGAGAACATCGACATTTGTATGGTGCAGGAACCATGAGTAGCAAACTCACAGTTTAGTACTGAGGACCTTACAGTTGCGAGGGTCGAGCTGACAGATGAAACCAGCTTCCTTATCGCATCATGCTACATGACGCACGACAAAGCAGCCCCTCCAGATGAAGTGAAAGCTCTCATGTCATCTATTGGTGTTGATGAGGACATCATACTTTGTTGTGACGCCAACGCCAGGCATACAATTTGATTTCATAAACCTTAATAAATTAACCATATGTAACTCCGGTTCCTCTTCGACTTTCATCTTTCCGAGTTCGGACAGGTTTAGTGGGTGGGAAGAGGTTCTGGATATCACTCTTGTAAATGATAGATTTAGACCTTTGGTTGATAAGTGGAGGGTATCCAATAAAATATCCTTCTCGGATCACTGTGGGATATTCTTCGAAGTCGCGTCATTAGGCAATGAAAAGCAATGCTTCAGGAACCCGAGGAGAACAGACTGGGATAGGTTTAATGGGATTCTGAAGCAAAAACTAAGAAGAGTCCCAGAGATCGAGAATACGATAGATGGACTTGAACACAATGTGGGGGCGTTTAATAAGGCTATAACGAAAGCCTTTGAAATATCCTGCCCCTAACAAAGACATAGAAAAGTTACCCCCTGTGGTGGAGCTCGGAACTCTCAAGGTTACGCAAGGAGGCACGCAGAGCCTTCAATATATGCTATGAGAAGAAAGCTTGGCAGCCTTACCGGGACAAGTTAGCAACGTATAAAAAAGCTATAAAGGTCGCCAAAAGAAACTCATGGAGGAATTTCTGTGAGTCAATAGATAGAACTAGGGATTCCGCAAGGCTTAGTAGGGCTCTGACCGTGAACCGCACATGTCCAACCTTCGTTAAAAGGGGGGATGGGTCATGGACAGATTCCTCCGCGGAATCCCTAAGTATTCTTCTCAACACCCACTTTCCAGGCTGTACTGACACGGCCATAGGAATCCTCCCAATTAGTGGGAATCAACACACTGTCAATAGAGATTTAATATCCCCAGAGAGAATCTCATGGGCTATTGAGAGCTTCGCATCGTTTAAATCGCCGGGTCCTGACGGCATCATTCCAAAGATGCTACAGAGTGCGAAGGGCTCTGTCATTCCCTGGCTTTTTAGGTTCTTTGAACTCTGTCTTACACTCAACTACGTTCCGACCAGTTGGAGGAAAGTAAAAGTGGTTTTCATTCCCAAGATTGGAAAAAGGAGTCACGAGGACCCAAAAGACTTCAGACCAATCAGCCTTTCATCTTTCTTAGTTAAGACGCTACAAAGATTACTAGACACCCATATTAGGCATCGACTAAAAGGATCGTTTATTCTCTCAGATAGTCAGCATGCCTACCTAAAGGGACGCTCCACGGAAACAGCTCTGCATGAGGTGGTGGGAGTCGTGGAGAGATCCCTAGAAAACAAGCAATATACCTTGGCTGCCTTCCTAGACATAGAATGCGCTTTCAATAATGTATTAGTGGCAGCCATTCAACAGTCTCTCCGTTATGCAGACGTTGAGGAATACATCAGCAACTGGATCATTACTATGTTGAAGGCAAGGAACGTCACTGCAACGGTAGGTAATAGCGAAATGTCAAGATGGGCATGTAGAGGAACACCACAGGGTGAGGTGATCTCTCCGCTGCTCTGGCTTCTCGTTGTTAACACGATTCTTCTCAGACTAGATGCTGCAGGAGTTAAAGTTGTGGCTTACGCGGACGATGTAGCAATAATGGTATCAGGGATGTTCACGGACGCGATTAGTGATATCATTCCAACGCCTTGGGTACACTCAGTAGATGGGCTGCAGGATGCGGTCTAGGAGTAAACCCTAGCAAAACGGAACTGGTGCTATTTACTACAAAGACCAAAGTCCAAAGCTTTAAACTTCCTCGGCTGAATAATCTGGAACTGTCCCTTTCGGACACTGCAAAATACCTAGGAGTTGTCCTGGACACGAAACTATCGTGGAAACCAAATATACAACATAGAGTAAAAAAGGCTACAGTTGCCTACTACTACTGCCGGAGAATGTTTGGTTCCAGATGGGGCCTAAAACCCATAATGCTTAAGTGGATGTACACAGCAATTGTACGCCCTATATTGACTTACGGGTCGTTAGTATGGTGGCCCGCCACAAGTAAAAAATATGTAGTAGATCAACTATACAGGATACAGAGATCTGCTTCCATCGGGATTACTGGTTGTTTACGTACTAGTCCTTCAGAGGCGCTGAATGCTATACTAAACCTAATTCCGATTGACCTTTATGTACTCGGGGCATCCTCAAACAGTGCGGCAAGACTAGCGGCATCAGGGAGGTGGAGGTCAAGGAACTATGGCTACGCAGGAATCCGTGGCCGGCTACCACCGACACTGAGGAAGCCCACTGACTACATAGTACCTCACTTAGACTTTAACACTACATTCAAAGTCCTCTTACCATCCAGGCGGGAGTGGAAAAGGGGAAACTTAGAAAGAGAATTCAACTTCAGAGTGTATACTGATGGATCAAGGATGATCTGTGGTGCAGGCGCTGGGGTCTTCTCGAGGGATGTTGGAATAAGACTCTCGCTCCGTCTCCCAGATGAATCCAGCGCATTTCAGGCTGAGATACTGGCTATAAGGGAGGCGGCGAGACTGTTAATTGTTCAGGGTAGAGTCGGTATCTTTGTCGATAGCCAGGCGGCAGGAGTCTCAGGTCGTTCACTACTTCGTCTACTCTGGTAGTCCAATGCAAAGAGCTGCTATCCAGAATGGGCGGTCAGATAGACGCTACCATCATCTGGGTACCCACACACAGCAATTTCTTTGGAAACGAACAGGCAGATGAGCTAGCTAAGGCTGGATCTGCTAAGGACGTCTCCACTGCCGTATCGGTGGACGTGCCGTTTGGCACCCTAAAGAGCACCATTCAGGGCCATTTCCGGCAGAAAGCAGCGGACAGGTGGCGCAAGATGAACACATGCAGGGTGCCTAGAAGCATGTGGCCATGTTATAACGAGAATAGAACAGCACAATTGATCAACAGGAATCGCAGGGACATTTCAAGGCTCCTAGCGGTTGTGACAGGGCACTGGGCAATAGGCAGACGTGCAGGCAGGTTAGGTATCAACCATAATGCATTCTGTCGGAGCTGCCGGGATCCGAGCAAGGAAGAGACAGTTTATCACTTCCTTTGCGTACAGGTCTGAAGCCGTATCCGAGATCAGGATACGGCTTCCATAGGTAGTCACTGACGAGTGGAGTGGTTTTTCAAAACGGGATCTCAGAGATTCTACTTGAATGCTTGCGTGTAGCGGGCAGCCACGTATACCAACCAACCAACCAGAACCATGTCTAATTTCAACGTAAAACATGCTTCGGATACAATTCCCATATCTGACGGAAAACATACACACCTCGATATATTTCTATCAATGGTGGAAATGGTTCATGATGAACTTAACGAACAAGGAAAAAATAAATTAATAAAATATGTTACTGCTATGAAACTAAACGATAGAGTTAGAAGTATTTTATTGACACAAGGCATACCAAATATATTTAACGAACTAAAAGTTACATTATCCAAATATTTCAAATCAACAAAGACAACCGGTAGTCTTCATTCCTAAATCAGAAATATTAAACAAAGAGGCAATGTATCAAGTTTCAGAAAAAAACTAAACGCACTAATTTCAGAATTGACTGTGGTACAATTCAGTGACCTAGAAGACAGTTCGAACGAAGTAGCACGTTCTACAATCAGAATGATGAAGGAAAAATTAGCACTCGAAACATTTCAAGCAGGTTTACAAGAAAATATAAGAACAACTGTAATAGCAGCGCAACCTAAAACATTAACACAAGCATTTGAAATAGCTAGCACACAAGAAAGACTACTACAAGCAACAAATTCATTAAATATTTTTCATATAAACAACAGGGAACGACGCAATTATAGCAATTACAACAGAAATAATCAAAAAAGACATAATTTCAACACTAATAACTACAGAAACTACAACAACAATTATAATAACAACAATAATAGTTGAAATTTTAATAATTTTAATAGGTACCAGAATAGTACCAACAGTAGATACTACACAAATAATACATACAACAGAAATGATAGAAACACCAACAACAACCATATTAACCAAAGAAATAACCACTCAAACATACGAACAATACACCAACAGGGAAACGGAGAAACCACAAAGGGAACGGGTCTCCACAAAGGGAAAATTATAGATGTACTCAATAAATCCCAACACTTCAAACTTTATATATTTATCGCTCAAAAAACTGACTTATAAACTGACTTTTTTAATAGATACTGGTTCTGATATATCTCTTTGTAAGGAAAATGTTATGAACGAGTGTAATATATTTGACCAAGATATTTTTAAATTAAAGGGTATATCCAAAGACTATACCGAGACACTTGGATCGACTGAATTAGAAATAGTATTGGAGAACATAACTTAAAACATAAATTCCATCTAGTGAATGGCGACTTTCCATTAAACACAGACGGAATTTTAGGAATAGATTTCTTCTATAAATACAACTATGTAATAAATCACGATACACAAACCATCAGTGTCTATATGGATGAGGATATTATTACAATTCCTATAGAAACTAGTACAAAACAATTAAAAAGTATTATTATACCCCCAAGAAGGGAAAAAATAGTAAAAATTAATATCGAAAAAATTGAAGATAGTGTTGTATGTAATAAAGAAGTGGAAAAGGGAGTTTTTGTTGCAAATACAATAATACCAAAAAATGGTAATCGCCACATTAAAATTCTTAATACATTAGAAACAGCCAACTTAAACTAGATACGATACCTTTACAAAATTATAACATATATAGAACCACTCATGTGGATGAATAACATCACTCAGAAGACAGATTTCAGAAGTTACTATAAACAATTAAATTCAAAGATTTTGACGATGAGAAACAGAAAGCCTTATACAACATATTAAAACAATATCAAGATATATTTTATCTAGAAGGAGAACCTTTAACAAATAACAATTTTTACAAACAAAGCATAGAACTAAATGATAATGCTAATTAAAGAATAATAATTGCCTAAACAACTTGTTAAAAAAGAAGGTCAAATTCAAATGGACAGAAGACAGTCAAAGAGCATTTGACACCTTAAGAGACAGACTAAAGAACCCACCTATATTACAATACCCCGATTTCGAGAAACCATTTGTACTTACCACAGATGCATCAAATGTAGCTTTAGGAGCAGTACTATCACAAGGCGAAATTGGTAACGACTTGCCTATATCATACGCAAGCAAATCTCTGAACAAACACGAAAGAAATAAGTCGGTTATTGAAAAGGAATTATTAACAATTCACTGGGGCATACAGTTTTTTAGACCATATCTATATGGAAGAAAATTCACTGTAGTAACAGACCACAGACCTCTCATTGCACTATTTTCGCATAAAAATCTATCCTCAAAATTGACCAGAATTCGACTTGAATTATCGGACTATGACTTTGATATCATATATAAAAAGGGAGCAAATAACACTAACGCAGACGCGTTATCTCGTATTGAAATAAATTCAAAAATATTAAGAGAAATGATGCTACACTGTATTGACGAAAAATAAAGAAAAACTCTGGCAATAACACGTAGCATGCTTAATAAGAATATAAATAAACAAGTAAAAGTGCTATATTCGGATGTGCCGAATCTTAAATACCCTTCACAGATGTAATTCTTCTTTCTTTCTTTCTTGCCAAAACAGAAAGTAGGTTTAATTAAAAAATCAAAATGATGTTATCGCTTACTTTTATATTTGAGAAAACGTTTAAATCTTTCGGCTAGGAAGCTAAATGTTTGGCTTTTCTTATATCTAATACCTATGAACGTCTTTCGAAAATATTTAATATGTTTAATTTACAAACAAGAAGAAAGAATCCGTTTCATGTACCCCAAAAAGTTCTAATTGTCCAACCGTAGAATCGTCTTTGGTTTTCAATGTTGTTGGTTTTTAATACCAGTTTACTTCTTTCTGATATATAAAGGAGGTATAATTCATCATAAAAATCAAAAATAACAAACAAAATGGCTGCTTTTATGAATAAGAAAATGTCGATTTCCCAACCCTGGAACCGAATTTTTAATTTTTTTAATACTAATTTAATTTTTTTTATATATATAATAGCTTTAATTCACTAAAAACACAAAATTTGGAATTTATGTATGTACTTTTATATACCAAAAATATTTCAATTTTCCAACCCCGGAACCGAATTTATAATTTTTTACCAATTCAATTCTTAGTGAGGTGTAACATAGTTTTACTTGACAAAAAAACTAAAATTTTTAAACTTTTTGGTCACTTTCATGTACCATAAAGTATATCATTTGTCCAACCCTGGAGTCGAAGTTTTGATTTTCTAAGATTTTAATACCAATTTTGTTCTTCCTGAATTATAAAACAGCTTTAATTAGCAAAAAGAAAGAACGTCAATTACCTTTTTGGTTACTTTTATGCAGAATAAATATATCAATTTCCCAACCCTGGAAAGGAAATTTAAGTTTTTTTTACCAATGCAACTCTTAATGAGGCATAAAATAGTTTTATTTAAGAAAAACTTAATATTTATAACCATATAGGTTATAAATAAAGTTTTAATTAGTAAAAACAACGTCAATTGCCTTTTTGGTTACTTTTATGTTTAAAAAAAAATTTAAATTCCCTCACCCCTGGAAGCGAAATTTAAATTTTTTAAAATTTTCTTTATCAATGCAAATCTTCATGAGGTATAAAGTAGTTTTGTTTAAGAAAAACTCGAATTTTGCAACCATTTTGGTTATTACATGTATTACAAAATATTGCATGTACCAAAAAAAATTTAATTTTTCCAACCCTGGAAACGAAATTTTAATTTTTTTTGTAGTAAGAATTTTAACGAACATTTTATATTGCTATATTAAATTTGAATTAAGATTCTATAGGCTAATTGTTCGAAATTTTAATTTAAATCTCAGAAAGACATGATAAATATTCCAAGGCACAAAGGCAAGTCAACATCAGTTTTATTCAACTTACACAGCAGAGCAGAACAGCTGTTTTCGAAAGACGCAACCCTTTCATCATCAGTGCTCATGTGTATTGTGTTTGTCACCACTTATTAGGTGGCTTAGTTGAATGTGATAACAGTTCCTATTTACACAAATTTTATTGTGAAAAAGAATACGGGAACTGTATCAACCTGATGTTAACATGTTATTGTTATAATACCCGTGTTACCGTTTGATTATTTTTCTTCATGTCCCATTTTTCTGAATTTTTTTTGTTCCATCATACCTAAGTCAAACTTTTTTGGTTTGAATTTTATACTTAAGTACATGTGAACGTTTTTTCCAATTTTTATTATTGGGTAGCTCAAACCATAGCTTAAATTTGTATGTAGTAAGAATTTTAACGAACATTTTATATTGCTATATTAAATTTGAATTAAGATTCTATAGGCTAATTGTTCGAAATTTTAATTTAAATCTTAGAAAGACATGATAAATATTCCAAGGCACAAAGGCAAGTCAACATCAGTTTTATTCAACTTACACAGCAGAGCAGAACAGCTGTTTCCGAAAGGCGCAACCCTTTCATCATCAGTGCTCATGTGTATTGTGTTTGTCACCACTTATTAGGTGGCTTAGTTGAATGTGATAACAGTTCCTATTTACACAAATTTTATTGTGAAAAAGAATACGGGAACTGTATCAACCTGATGTTAACATGTTATTGTTATAATACCCGTGTTACCGTTTGATTATTTTTCTTCATGTCCCATTTTTCTGAATTTTTTGTTCCATCAAACCTAAGTCAAACTTTTTTGGTTTGAATTTTATACTTAAGTACATGTGAACGTTGAATTGAAAAATTTATTTTTTTTGCCAATGCATTTCTTCATGACGTATAAAGTGGTTTTGTTAAAGACAAACTTGAAATTTTTAACAATTTTAGTTACTACATGTACCACAAAATACGGACTGGGCCGAAAATAAAATTTTTAATTTCCCATCCCTGAAAAAAATTTTTTTTTATTATTTTTTTTGTTTTTAATACACCATTGAGACTTCCCAAAGCACGAAATAGGTTTAATTTACAAACATTAAAAAAATAATTGATTTTTGGTATAAATTTTGCGTCGAGAAATAGGTGGAAGCTTCCCAGCTCTGGAACCATAGTTCGGATCTATCTGAATTTAAAAACCACTCTATTTAAGTTCATTTCCAATCCAACGGTCCAAGAATGAAGTCTCTATCTCTTCTGGGGGCTTGGCAAGACCTGTTTGATTACTTTTACTTTTAAAAACAATGCAATTTCCCAACCCTGGAAGCAAAATTTGAATTTAAAAAAAAAAATTTTTTTTGCCAATGCAAATCTTCATGACGTATAAAGTGGTTTTGTTAAAGAAAAACTTGAAATTTTTATCAATATTAGTTACTATATGTACTACAAAATACGGAATAGGCCGAAAAAAATTTTTTTATTTCCCATCCCTGGAAAAAAATGTTTATTTTTTTAGTTTTTAATAAACCATTGAGGCTCCCCAAAGCACGAAATAGATTTCAGTTACAAACATTAAAAAAAATAGTTGATTTTTGGTATAAAGTTTGCGTCGAGAAATAGGTGTAAGCTTCCCAGCTCTGGAACCATTCTTCGGATCTTTCTGAATTTCAATAGCAGCCTGTTTAAGTTCATTTCCAATCCAACGGTCCAAGAACGAAGTCTCTAGCTCTTCTGGGGGCTTGGGAATTTATGGGGTCCCATGTGCATATCGAAGAAATTACACACGGAATGACAAACCTATATATACCCTTTCACTCTTTTGTGAAGGGTATATAAAGACAACATTGAAACCAAGAATAAGAACAAGATTGACATATCTCAACAGGAGACTGATCACCTCCATATGTGGGAATGTATATCAATGAATGATATAAAGAAGCTTCATAGAATACAATTTATATATGAAGATAATAACATTAATAATCTGCAGAATGAATATAATAGTAAAATTACGCGCGTTAAATGCAATGAAAGCGAAAATCCAATGTTTTCAGAAACATTTATGGAGAAACTTTTGTTGAAAATAAAGAATAAAAAGTACGTACTATCTGATAATGATAAAATATTTAAATATATACCGGTAGAAAAATTGAAAGAAGAATATAAACTATGACATCGATATAATTATATATAAAATGCCAAAAAGAGTAAATGATACAATAAAACAATACAGACTAATAGAAGAATTCCATAACTTACCTCATAGAAAGACATTAATTAAATTAAAACAACGATTTATTTGGGAAAATATGAATAAAATGGTTAAAAACTATGTTAGAACATGTGAATCATGACAAAAGAACAAACAACTAAGCCATACAAAAGAACCTTTTTCAGCAACTAATACACTATCTAGTAGTTTTGACATTGTAGTAATGGACACAGTTGGACCGTTAAGATCATCAGAAAGTTTTAGATATATACTAACAATGAAGTGTGAGCTAACGAAATATGTTATAGCTTATCCAATTGAAGCAAAAGATGCAAAAACTGTAGCAAGAACTTTAGTGGAACAAGTCATTTTAAAATACGGGTTGTTTAACATTCTCAAGACTGATAAAGCTACTGAATTTACTAATGAGTTGATGAGAGAGATTTGTGCATTATTAAAAATAAAACAGAATTTCTCGACACCGTACCATCATGAAACTTTGGGAACAATAGAACGAAATCATCGTGTTCTCAATTAATATTTTCTGAATTTCGCAGAAGACAATAACTGGCATGAATGGATATCATATATTGCTTTTGCTTTTAATACAAGTCCCAATATAGATACTAATTACACACCTTTTGAATTAGTGTATGGAAAACTACCAAGATTACCAGGTGACGAATTAAGTGACCCTAAAAAGGTTTACAATCTAGACAATTATTTAAATGAACTAAAAATTAGACTTCGTTATTCATTGCAAAAAGCAAGAGAAATAATTTTAGAAGTAAAAAACAAAAGAAAACTAGAATCTGAAAAAAAGACGGAACAATATAGAACTGAATATAGGAGACCTAGTTTTAATAAAAGCCGAGAATAGGAAAAACCTCGAGCCTCCATACAAAGGTCCATATAAAATTCTAGATATAGATGATTTAAATGTAATCATAGAAATAGATAAAACAAAAGTTAAAAGTATACATAAGAATAATTTAAAAAAGTTTATTACATAAATGAATGAATATGATTAGACATTAAGATATTTTTAACTTATAAAAAATTACATAGAAGTATACTATGTACATACTTAAAATAATAATTATTATTATAATAATATTCCCATCTATACAATAAATCTATTTTATTTTTAATAATACCCAAAACCAAAAAGGGTGAGGGTGTAGTGTATGTGCACATATGCACATCACTGTTACAAAGTACGTCTATATAATTATGAGCAACAGCGTAAATAACATAAAATTTGCTATTTAGATTTAAGTTAAAAGAATTTTTGTTTGGTCAGCAAAAATTATAAATTCAATAAATCCATTTGTTGAAGTTTATAAATGTTCAAGGCCAATATGTAAGATTTGAAATCTGATAGATTTGTTTATCGTGAGAATTGGAAATTAAATTATGAATTTGTAAAAATGCTGATCAATATAAATTTTGCTATATAAACAACAGTTTGTCTTTAATAAAGAAAGAATTAATTTACATTTCTTAAGATTTGTTTTAATTCTCAAACAAAAGGGCATTTTAATGTTCGGTGGATGCGGCAGAAGTGCTTAGTAAATACTTAAAACAAATAGAACTTTTTTTCAATCTAGTAGAAACTTATTACACAATCATATTCTTGTAACATTAACGCCCAACGAGATATTTTTGGTACTTCTTTTCTTTTCATTGTTGCTTCAAATGCCTTGCAGTTGGTAATAATTTTAAATCGATTTCCTAGAAGGTAGACTCGAAATTTTTCTACAGCTTTTATAACAGCTATCATCTCTAGTTCGTAACTGTGGTATTTTTGCTCGGTTTCAGATGATGCTAAAATAACTTACTGGATGCATCTTTCCATCGTCATATCCCCGTTGCATGAGTATTGCTGCAAATGCCACCTTAGATGCATCTGTATGTAATTCAGTTTCTGCACCCTGCCGAAATATTGTTAAAACTGGTATTTTTGATATCAACTCCTTTAAATGTTTAAAGGACCGACGCTGCTCTTCGTAGAGTTTGAACCTTACGTTTTTACGTAATAGATCACTTAATGGTTTTGCAATTATAGCAAAGTTTTGGATAAATTTACGAAAATATCCAACTAAACCCAGGAATCGTTGCAACTGCTTTTCTGTTTTTGGTTCCGGATAACTTTGAACGTCTCTTGTTTTTAAGAGCGATGACCTGATATGACCATTTTCAATCTCATAGCCCAAGAAATCAATTTTTTTTGTAGCAAATTACACTTCTTCCACTTAATACTTAAATTATATTCTTCCGCAATACTTAAAACAAGTTTCAATCGCTTAACTGCTTCTTCCTAATTTTCAAATTTTCAGCTAGTATAATCAGATCATCCATATAAATTAAAATAATTCATTTGAGCAAGAGTGGGTTGAATATAGTGTTGATGAACCGCTGAAAAACTGCTGGGCTGGTACATAATCCAAACGGTATGTAGTGTATTCATAGAATTCACAGTATCACTAATGTAGTGTATTCATTGATTTCAATTTATTGTAAACATAAACAAAACAATAGTCAAGCTCGTGTATACAAATGCAAACAAAAGCCACTACAATCGTATAATACAAATTGTTAAGATAGGTCAGTACTAAATTTAATTACTCCACGTTTTGGCAATTTCATAAACTTTAAGCAATCCGATATTCTGTACAAAAACGGTCATTGCACGCTTACTCATTCTTATTGCTAAATACTTTAAAGAACAATTATGCTGAGTTGACAAACTGTTACTATGAATGTAGTACACTGGCCAAAGTACATTAAATTATAAAACTCACTCAAAATCTCTGATTGCCTGGTACAATAGGAAATGAATGAATGTATATAAAATAGATTTTAGAAAATAAGTTATTGAGTGAACTTTTTGTAAAGTCACTCAATATCATGAAAAGCGAACTTCTCATGTTTAGTATTTAAGTCAAAGAAATTTGTAAATAAAATATCAATTATTATATGTTGATCGAACCCGCCTGTGTTTTTCAATAAACATTACATTGCGACCCTGCAAACCATTTTAGAATAACAGCAAAATAAAGGATTATATAGCAAAATTGCTTATCCTTTTTGCTATATCTAAAATAAAAGATAACAGCCCCCAGCATACATAGCTTATGCTCAGCTGGGATCTATCAAAATTAAAAATTTTTTTTCTTTTAAATGGAACAACCTTTGGAGGAAATCCTGAAGGAGATTCATGAAGCGGAAGAACGCTGGGCACGCTTACTGAAAGAAGAACAAGAACAGAGTCAGAAGCCACAGATACTGAAAGTAGGACCGAGACCAAAAAGGATTATAGAAAAGAAGAAGCAAGAGGAAGCAAAATTCGAGATCTTTCCATTGCCTAATTTAAAGAAGAGCCGAGGCGGAAGGCTGAATAAGGCAAAAAAGGAATTAAGTGTCCTAAATCATATGTTGACCTACGAAAGAAGTAGTAAAATATTAAAGAAAATAGACTTATTAAAAGTTGAAATAAAAATGTTGAAGCGAAATAGAAAATAAATAAAAAATGAGTAAACTAAATATTACTATAATTGAATTTCTATTGGCACTATTTATGTTTTTGATGTGCCAAATATATGTTATATTATTTTTAATAACAATGAAATTGATTTTAGAAACATTAAACAAAATGGTAAACAAATTCATATTGGTCTTAACAACAACTATTTTGATGATTTCACTGTTATCATACTTATTTGTTTTATGGATAAAAATAAGTATAGTAAATGTTGTCGAAGTACAGTGCAAGAGCAAATAAATAATCTATTAAAACTTAAAGATATTTTCTCAATTTTCTAATGAATAAGCTAAAAGAAATTTTTGACAAATATATAGGCTGGGTAACACTGGCAATTATATTGATACCTATGATAATATTTATAAATATAAAAATACTAAATTTTATAGAACCATTAAGAAAAGAAATAATGAAAACAAATTTAAAATAAATTTAAAAAAAATATATATATAAATAAGTATCAGTTTTGTGAATTTAGCATATATGGAATCATTAAGGTCATTGGAACAAATTATATCAAATGCCAAGAAATTTCTAGCAAAGCCATACACTATAGAAACAATAGATAACAAAAGGTTAGAAATCCAACACATAGAAGAGGACTTAGAGAATAATTCTGCACTAGAAGAAAATGAGAAAACAATGGCATTAGATACATTTTCTGAATTAAAGAAGGAAGCTTTAGAATTATTAGAACAACACACGAAAAGAAAAAGTATTAAAAAAAACCAACATGACAAATTTGGACATAAATGAGTTATCAGTGATAACAAAATTAGTACCTAAGTTTACGGGTAGATCAAATGAATTAAATGACTTCATAACAAATTTAGAAATAGTGTCAGTAGAAAAAAGTACGTATTTCTTTAATTTCGTTTACAAATCAAAATTAGAGATACGGGTGCAAAATAGAATAACCACACCCACATCAATAACAGAATTAATAACAAGCTTGAAAAAACTTAGGTTAGGTTAGAGGGCCGTTGTCCCTGGCGGGACAATCCACTTGGGTCCATCAATTCGGTCCCTTTGTGATGCCCTTAAGCAGAGGACCTCCTAAGGGATGTCCTCCGCCGTTTCAAACCATCCTGTACCCCTGAGGAAGTATGATGCCCCTGAAAGCTCCATATTTGCCAGGCTGCCTAAGTCTGACAGGAATCGGGAGCCCAGCGCCGCTGCCCTTACATTAGCAAGGGCAGGACACTGACACAGAAGATGGAGGACAGTTTCTTCCTCCTCTTCATCATTGCAGCTTCTGCAATAGTCGTTGTATATTATACCCATCCTCCTCGTATGAGTCCCAAAGCTACAGTGTCCTGTCAGAACAGTCACCAGTTGACGCATGCGCGCCTTGTCAAACTTGAGAAGGTCGCGTGGTTTGCGCAAATCGTAATGGGGCCACGTGGCTCTTGCCACGAGACAGTTAGCCACGCTTTCCCACCTAAGTTGAGCTAGTTTGTATGATTCGCTTTGAATCAGAAACTTGCATCGCGCTAATGGAATGCCAGTGAAGTGACTGATCATTGAACTGTTCAATTCAGTCCCCTGTCTGGCAATCTCATCCGCAGTATGGTTGCCTGGACATCCAGAATACCCCGGCACCCAAACCAGTGTCACCCTCGAATGTCTCGCTATCTCGTTGATAGACAGTCGGCATTCGACCACAGTTTTTGATGTACTGTACACACCACTAATAGCAGAGATGGCTGCCTTGCTATCGGTAACAATGAAGATATCATTCGATATCCTATAGTACCTTAGTCATCTCGCTGCCCGAGTAATAGCAGAGATTTCGGCTTGCAAGACAGTACAACCGTCCTGAAGCCGGAATGGAGATCTTACATTGAAGTTCTCCACATAGAAGCCTCCGCCCGTTCTTGTTCCCCTTTTGGATGCGTCAGTGAAAACTCTAACTGAATCCTCGGGAAAGGAAAGCCTGTCCACCTGTTCCCTGTCAACGACAATGGAACGGAAAAGTCCACCAAAGAAGGGTCTTGGTACACAGTAGTCAATGTTGGCATGGATTTCCGAGTGCTCTCTCAAAGTCCTAGCATGCCCATAGTCAGTCCTAGTCCATGGACATACTGTATTCAACCTGACCGCTGAGAATAGAGCCAGTTGTCTGGCCAGAATGTCAGCCGGGAGCCAATTTAGAATTGCAAAAATTGCTGCCGTTGGTGTAGATCGTAGTGCGCCTGTCATCAGTCTCGCTACGACCCAAAAGACTTTTTCAAAGGTCCTGCGATGAGCCTGCTTGTCCATCGCATTCCACCAAACCAATACCCCGTAAAAGAGTACTGGTTTAATAACAGCCTCAAGGATCCAATTGATCCCCTTAGGGTTGATACCCCATTTGAGGCCTACTGCCCTTTTGCATGTATAAATAGCCACTAAGGCCCTTTCCGCTCTCGCCTGTATGTTCTGATTCCATGATAGCTTACTATCCAGAATGGCTTATAAGCCATTAAAAAATTCTAACACTGTTCTAAATGAAATTAATAATTGTACACAAAGAGATGGTAACGTATTGGGGTTTGCTACTAAAATAGAAAGCCTCATTGCTGAATTAAATACGATACAAATAACAGAAGAGAGAGAACAAAACAGAAATGCTATATGCAGTACAAACGGTAAAATAGAATTTAATGCATTTATGAATGGACTTAAGGATCCACAGATAATAACTACAATTAACGCAAGCCAAGTAAAAACTTTTTCTGAGGCAGTTAAAATTGCAGAACAGGTTGCAGCAAGAACAACGCAGAAACAAGTATTTCATCAGAGAGCACATAACAATAAAGGACAATACGTTAATACTAGGCAACAAGTAAAATGCAAAAAATGTGGTGGCATTCATGGTAGTCGATGCCCCGCTGAAGGAAAGAAATGTAATAATTGTGGGAAATTTAACCATTTTTCAAACCGATGTCTTTCAGGAATGCATAATAATAACAGTCATAATAATAAAACAAATAATTCCAACAATAATTACAATAGACCAAACTACAAGAACCGAAGCATTAACAACCAAAGCCGATGGAACGATAATCAAAGAAGACAGAATTACGGTAATATAAACCGCAATATTAACCAAATACAGAATCAGGGAAACTCACTGATCCCGGAGACCACACAGATGGACTCTCCAATGGGAACATATTAGAAACTAAAAATGTATATTGCATTTCATCCAACATCAGAAATTACGTAAAATTAAAAATAATAAATGAAGAAAAGGAATTAACATATTTGATAGACTCAGGAGCAGATGTTTCGCTCTGCAAAGGAAATTCCTTAATAAATATGAATTGAAAGTAAATGATTATTGCAATTTGACTGGTATATCGGATTATGTTATTAGATCCTTGGGCTCCACAGTTATTGATATTAACATAAATAACGAAATTATTAGACACAAAACACAATTGGTAGAAGATAATTTTCCAATAAACACAGACTAAATTCTTGGACGAGATTTTATAACAAGGTATAGATGCAACATAGACTACAACACATATATACTTACATTTAACCACAACAATGAAACAATATCTATTCCAATATATGACAACACTTTCAGAATAAATCAAATAACAGTTCCGCAGAGAAGCGAAATAATTATACCATTTAGTATCGAACTGCAAGAAGATGCACTAGTGCTAAACAGAGAAATTGTTAAGTGTGTATACTTAGCAAACGTGATAGTAACACGAGCGGGATATCAGCATATAAGATTGCTAAACGCTACAGAAAAATAGCAACTATCCAAAATTTAAAAATAGAAACAGTTCCATTACAAAATTATGAAATTTGTTCGATTAATACACAGAAACACGAAAATCATTATACATCAGAAAGATTTGAAAAATTGTTAAAAAAACTTTGACCTAAGAGACTTAAGTGATGAGAATAAAGAAAATCTTATGACGATACTGAAGACATATCAAAATATATTCCACCTGGAAGATGAACATTTAACAACTAATAATTTTTATAAACAAATTATAGAATTAGATGACAATAGCCCCGTGTACATAAAAAACTTCCGTCTCCCACATGCACAATCTGAAGAAATAAATTCGCAAGTGCAAAAACTTTTGGAAGACAACATTATTGAACCATCCATTAGTCCATATAATGCACCACTATTGTTAGTACCAAAAAAGAATCATACAGACTTGAAAAAATGGAGATTAGTCGTGGATTTTAGAAAACTAAACGACAAAATTGTCAATGACAAGTTTCCTTTGACTGGTTTGGAAGATATACTTGACAGATTGGGCAGAGCAAAATTTTTTTCAACATTGGACATGACGAGCTCTTTCCATCAGATCGAACTTGAACAGCAATCTCGCCCATACACAGCATTTTCAACACCTAACGGACATTACCTATATACACGATTACCATTTGGTTTAAAGATATCATCAAACAGTTTTCAACGAATGTTAACAGTAGCTTTATCGGGTCTAGAATGTGAAGCTTTCTTGTATGTGGACGATATAATAGTCTTTGGATGTAGTCTTAAACATCATAACACAAATCTAATTAACGTTTTCAATAGACTCCAACGGTATAACCTAAAACTCAATGCTAGTATATGCTGTTTTTATACCCTCCAAAAAAGAATTTGGAGGGTATATTCACTTTGTCATTCCGTTTGTAACGCATCGAAATATCCATCTCAGACCCCATAAAGTATATATATTCTTGATCAGTGATGAAATCTAAGACGAACTGAGCATGTCCGTCCGTCCGTCTGTGGAAATCACGATTCAGTCCAAACGAAAAGAGCTAGACTCTTGAAATTTGGCATAAATATATTTTAAAACTTAGAGCAGGCTAAGTTCGAAGATGGGCTAAATCGGGCAAGAGGGAAAAAAGTTCCCCTAAGAAGAACTAAACCAACCCAGAAAAAACAACATAATTTTTATAGTTTTTTGCTTATTTTGTGAAGCAAATGATATATATTTATGTCAAGTACGGTCCAACGCCTTAAACTTGGAGCCATTAAATAAAATAAAAATATTTTTTGACCCCGCCCACTTCAGTGGGCGTTATTATAGACAAAAATAGCATAAAAATTTAACAAATTGTTTTACTTAAGCCTACATTCCTTAAAAATAACACTTTTAAGCTTTAATGACGAAGCTGAGACGAAACCTGGTACTACTCTGCCCTACCCCCTCCTTCCCCTTCGCCCCCTAAATGACCCTACCAAAAAAAAATTTTTTTTTTTAAATTTTGTATATAATCATCCCAAGCATTTATCTTTAGAGTTTTATGACTGCCGATTTCTGCCCTACCTCCCCCCCCCCACCTCTTCCTTTGCACCCTAAATAAGCCTACCAAAAAAAAAAATTTTTTTTTTTAAATTTTGTATATATTCATCCCAAGCATTTATCTTTAGAGTTTTATGACTGCCGATTTCTGCCCTATCCCCCCCCCCCCGCTCTTCCTTTGCCCCCTAAATGACCCTACCAAAAAAAAAATTTTTTGTTTAAATTTTGTATATCATCATCCCAAGCATTTATCTTTAGGCCGATTTCTGCCCTACCTCCCCCCCCACCTCTTCATTTGCCCCCTAAATGACCCTACCAAAAAATTTTTTTTTTTTAAATTTTGTATATAATCATCCCAAGCATTTATCTTTAGAGTTTTATGACTGCCGATTTCTGCCCTACCCCCCCCCCCCCTCTTCCTTTGCCCCCAAAATGACCCTACCAAAAAATTTTTTTTTTAAATTTTGTATATAATCATCCCAAGAATTTATCTTTAGTGTTTTATGACTGCATGTTGCTGCCCTACCCCCTCCTCCCCCTTTGCCCGCTAAATGACCCTATTAAAAATAAATATACATATTTTTTTATTTTGTGTATAATCATCCCAAGCATTTATTTTTACAGTTTCATGTGTATCTGCTTCTGCCTTACCCCCTCTCCCCCTTTGCCCTCTAAATGACCCTATCAAAAAAAAAAGAAATTTTAATTTTGTATATAATTATCCCAAGCATTTATTTTTAGAGTTTTATGACAAAGGTGAAATGTTTCCCCCACAGCCCTTGCCAGAGCGACCCCGCCAAAATACATGGTTTATACCCTCCAAAGAGAATTGGACCCCATAAAGTAAATATATTCTTGATCAGTGATGAAGTCTAAGACGGTCTAGCAATGCCCATACGTTCGTCTGTGGAAAACATGATATTGTATATTTTTGAACCTTTAGAGTTTTATGACTGCATGTTGCTGCCCTACCCCCTCCTCCCCCTTTGCCCGCTAAATGACCCTATTAAAAATAAATATACATATTTTTTTATTTTGTGTATAATCATCCCAAGCATTTATTTTTACAGTTTTATGTGTATCTGTTTCTGCCTTACCCCCTCTCCCCCTTTGCCCTCTAAATGACCCTATCAAAAAAAAAGAAATTTTAATTTTGTATATAATTATCCCAAGCATTTATTTTTAGAGTTTTATGACAAAGGTGAAATGTTTCCTCCACAGCTCTTGCCAAAGCGACCCCGCCAAAATACATGGTTTATACCCTCCAAAGAGAATTGGACCCCATAAAGTAAATATATTTTTGATCAGTCGTCTGTGGAAAACATGATATTGTATATTTTTGAACCCCGCCCCCTTTGGTGGGCGTTGATGTACGATATTATATAAAGGAACTCTGTCCCACCAAGTTAAACATTTCAAATTCACTTACTAAATATTTGGAGGGTATTTAAGATTCGACCCGGTCGAATATAACGTTTTTACTTGTTTAAAATCAGAAGTAGTATATCTTGGACACTTGATAACAGCAGAAGGAATAAAACCCGATCCAGAAAAATTTTAAGCTATAACCAAATATCCAGTACCAAAGAATACAGATGATGTTAGAAGATTTGTTGCATTTTGTAATTATTATAGACGTTTCATAGAGAATTTTGCAGACGTAGCAAGTTGTTTAAATGCTTTGTTGAAGAAAGATAAAAAGTTCAATTGGACAGAACAATGTCAAACCGCTTTTGAAACACTAAAACATAAACTAATAAATCCACCCGAATTTCGATAAAACTTTCATTGTGACAACTGATGCATCTAACTTTGCATTAGGAGCAATATTGTCGCAGGGAGAAATCGGACAGGATAAGCCAATATCCTTTGCAAGCCGCACACTCAATAAACACGAAAGAAATAAACCAGTAATAGAAAAAGAACTGCTTGGAATACATTGGGGAATACAATTTTTTAGACCCTACCTGTACGGCAGAAAATTTATTGTCGTTACAGACTACCGTCCATTAAGTGCGTTGTTTTCACATAAAAATCCAAATTCCAAATTAACAAGAATTCGTATGGAACTATCGGACTATGACTTTGAAATAGTTTACAAAAAAGGAAGTAGCAATACCAACGCAGCCGCATTGTCAAGAATACAATTGAACTCAGACATATTAAAAGAAATGATTCCTAATAAAATTGATGAGACTGTAAAGAAATCGCTGGTGATAACAAGAAATATGAATAAAAAGAGGATACAAAATGAGGAAACCAAAAACCTAGGTAGATACAAGAAAAATGAAGAAAACAACAACAAAAGTGCACTTAAGAAAACTAAAAATGGTAATACAAATCCTAATAAGTCTGATCAACTCAAAGTTTTGGATTGTTCATCCATAAATGATATAAAGCACGCAAGAAATTTGAAATTTATACTAGAAAAATCAAATAAGAAAATAAAAGTTGAAAACGATTCTGTTGTAAATGAAATGCGCATCAGATGTAGCGATAATCCCGATTATCTAGATAATATGTTGGAGAAACTACCTTCTGTTTTAGGCAGAACAAATTGTGAAAAATTTGCACTAGAAAAAGGTGACGAAATATTTAAAAAGATAAATATAGAAAAGTTTAAAGAAAAGTTAAACACGTGTAAGGAAAATGATATAAAAATAATGTTGTATAATAATCCTCATAGAATAACAGAAGAAAATAAAAAACGTGAATTAATAAAATTGTATCACAGCACACCATGCGGAGGACATTTCGGAGTTAGAAAAACTTTAATAAAATTGAAACAGAAATACATATGGAAGAACATGTATAAAATGGTAAAAAAATACGTTTTGGAGTGTGATCTATGTCAAAGAAACAAACAAGTCAGACACACCAGAGAACCGTTATGCGTTACAGACACGCCAAAAGATAGTTTTTCCACTGTAGTTATAGATACAGTTGGACCTTCTGGAAACTATCGATATATATTGACAATGCAATGTGAACTAACGAAGTATATAATAGCTGCACCAATGGAAACAAAAGAAGCCAAGTCTATCGCAAAATGTTTGACAGAAAATTTGATATTGAAGTATGGCATATTTAAAATTCTGAAATCAGATAGAGGTACAGAGTTTGTAAATGAATTAATGAAAGAAATACGTACTTTATTAAGAATAGAACACAAAATATCAACACCATACCACCATGAAACTCTCGGTACAGTAGAGAGAAATCATAGAGTTCTAAATGAATACTTTTTGTCATTCGTAAATGATGACTATTGGCATGATTGGATAAATTATTATTGTTTTGCTTATAATATAACCCCTCACATAGACACAAATTACTCACCATTTGAAGTAGTTTTCAGAAAATTACCTGAATTACCAGGTGAAAATATCATGAATCACGATAAAAAATATATAACTTAGAAAACTACGCAAATGAGTTAAAAGTAAGATTGAAAAATTCATTAGTAAACGCTAGAAAGCTGATAGAAGCAACAAAAAGAAATAGAAGTTAAGAATCATATAATAAGATAAATAGTATAGATCTTGATATAGGAGACTTAGTTTTAATAAAAGTAGAAAATAAGAAGAAAAATGAACCACCATACAATGGTCCTTATGAAATAATAAATATAGATAATGTAAACGTAGAATTAAATATCAATGGAAAACACAAAATTGTACATAAAAATTTATTAAAGAAATATAAGTAATTAAATATGTTGTATTAAAATATCTCTAGCATAAGAATTACAAAAACTTAAAAATGTAATAACAAAAAAAAAATAATTTAATATAAGATTCATAGAAACAAATTATTCATAAGTAAAAACAAATATTCTACTAAATAATACACATAATATATATAAAAACAATATCATATTTGTAATTAAGGAAAATATATTATTATTATTGTACCACGCAGACAGCACTTAATATAAATATTAAATTTAAATTTTAAAATTTCATCAAAATTGTAAAATTTTAACTGAAAGATTGGGGGTGTAGTGTATTCATAGAATTCACAGTATCACTAATGTAGTGTATTCATTGATTTCAATTTATTATAAACATAAACAAAATAGTAGTCAAGCTCGTGTATACAAATGTAAACAAAAGCCACTACAATCGTATAATACAAATTGTTAAGATAGGTCAGTACTAAATATAATTACTCCACGTTTTGGCAATTTCATAAACTTTAAGCAATCCGATATTCTGTACAAAAACGGTCATTGCACGCTTACTCATTCTTATTGCTAAATACTTTAAAGAACAATTATGCTGAGTTGACAAACTGTTACTATGAATGTAGTACACTGGCCAAAGTACATTAAATTATAAAACTCACTCAAAATCTCTGATTGCCTGGTACAATAGGAAATGAATGAATGTATATAAAATAGATTTTAGAAAATAAGTTATTGAGTGAACTTTTTGTAAAGTCACTCAATATCATGAAAAGCGAACTTCTCATGTTTAGTATTTAAGTCAAAGAAATTTGTAAATAAAATATCAATTGTTATATGTTGATCGAACCCGTCTGTGTTTTTCAATAAACATTACAGGTACCTTCATAAATTCATACTGACCCACTGGTGTGACAAAAGAGGTGTACTTACGACTTTCTTCCTCCACTGAAACGTGAAAAAATCTGTTTTCTAAATCAAGAGTGCTAAAAACTTTGTTATTTTGCAACATATCAATTTGGTCCTCTATGACTGGCATCGGGTATTTATCTTTAACTACTTTTTGATTGAGTCGGCGATAGTCAACACATAATCGTTTTGTTCCATCTTTTTTTATTTACCAGAACTATTGGGCTTGCATAATCGGATATACTAGGTCGAATGACTCCGGCTTCTAGCCAAGAATTTATCTGTTTTTCTACCTCTGCTTTTTCTATTTGAGGTAAACGACGCGGACGTTGTGCCACGGGAACGTCATCAGAAAGAACTATTTTCATACTTGCTGGCGAACTCTTAATTGGTTTAGGTTTATATTCACTGATTATTTGCTCTACCTCAGCTCTTAACGATTTATTTTGAATGTGACCAATATCCGGGAGAAATCTTTCCTCATCGGAAATGAACAAACAATTTGATAAATTTTATATTTTATTTGACATTTCATCGCTTGTTGATGTTGCTGGTCCAGTCATTTTTACGCCATCTTGTGAAAAACTTACAATTGCCTGATTAGTCAAATTTGTGCCTATAATTAAGTCGATACTCACACATTCGTTTGGCAACACATGACATTTTCCTACGAGTTTGCATTCATCAGCTACTACATGTACATCAAATACACCAATTTCTTTTGTATATGCTGATCCGATACCACATACTGTCATTTCTGTCTTTGAATATCTACCAAAGCCGTTTCTCAAAAATGAATCCTTCCGAATTGTAGTTATTTGACTTCCGCTATCTATTAGTGCTTCCATTTCAATACCGTTAATGTTGACAATTTTAAATGATGTTCTGCATTCCACCACGTTAACATTAGATTTTGGCATACACTTCTCGTATTTACTACACCTATTAGACTTACGGCCAAACTCGTTGCATTTGAAACATTTAGGTCCGTTACTTTTGTTCGGACATACGTCTGATACATAAGATTTTTCACCACAGTTGAAGCAGTATTTATCAGATTTAACCTTTTCTGACCTTGATTCCAGTTTAAAGTGAATTTGGTCATACGTCTGCAATCTTTCCTTCAATTCAGCAATCGATTTTGATTCGTATAAGAAAACTTTGTTATACGGCGAGCCTTTCATTCCATCGACAATATAACAGATAATAGAACTTGTATCGATGTTTGTTTGTGAAGCAATATCAATCATCGTATATACATATTGACGATACGATTCATTTACCCTTTTTTTCTCTCAGCCAACATTCGATGTACAGTAGCACTATTAACCATCAATTTAAATTCTTCTTTAAGCCCAGAAACGAGCGCACCATAGGATCTTGCCTTGCATTCGTGCTCCATGAAAAGTTTTGCGGTACCCGTTAGTAGTCTCTTAGCATAGATTAGTTTTTGAACATTTGTCCGTTTAAGTAAACAAGCGTTTTGTTCAAAATCCTCAAGCCATTCATTTATATTGCGGCCACCTTCAACGGAAAACTTTTGCATTGACTCACTTATATCTCGAAATGTAACTTCCGATTAATTTTCCCTTGCATTTTGATCAAAAGTGTCTCCAACATTTCTTCGTGGATGATGTGATGGTACGGAGTCACTTACATCTCGTGAGTCTATATCTTGTAATCGTCGTAATTCCATCACGACCATTTCCTCAAATCGCTTTTCATCTTCTTCATTTTTCCTTCTTTCAGCTTCTTGTCTAACTCTTTCCTCAATCATTTGTGTTTCATCTTGTCGCGCTTCTCTTCCTTGAGTTATTGATGCAGTGAATTGTCGTATTACCTATTCATCGTTTTCTCCTTCCACTGTCGTCTCATAAACGACTTTCAATCTTTCTTCATCTTTTTTCCATCTTAAAGCTTCAATTTGAATTCTTTCTTCTTCTAACTTTCGTCTTTCCGATCGATTTTTCTCAAACAATTTGATTCGCCTTATCAATGTGCTTCTGTCCCCATCATCAGATAGTTTGTATTCCTCACAAGCAAACCAAAGAGTTCTCTTATAAACTTTATTAATAAAAAATATTTAATATCCAGAAAAAAACGATTTCATTCAATTCAATTCTTATTCAAAATTATTAACTGACTTCTGAAAATATTATAACAGCGAACTTGATTAAAACTATTATAACAAGGTAATATATACTACAGTGAATGTTAACAATACCACATATATATATATATATATATATATATATATATATATATATATATAAAGGGTAAAAACCTAAATTAATTAGCAATAAAAACTAACGATGATTGCTTAGTAAAATGAACTGTGTTCTTTAATGATCGCTTTAAGACAAGTATACAGGTTAAACGGTTTTTAATTTGTAGTTAAAGATTGCAAGTAAATAAGAAACAGTTATGAATTATAAAAAATAAAGAGAGTCGATGACAAATGCAAAATTTAAAGCGTACGATATTGAAATGAGTGAATTGAAATCCATGAAGAATTAAATATATGAATTCATTAATAACTAATTGTGACCGAACATACTCCGCCCGATTGGAAGTCTTCTTTCAATCAGCTTCGCCAAGAGGTAAAGGAGCAATTTTATAAATGGATCTCCTGAAAATTCCTCTTTTCGTTTGAACATCTACGACTCGGACTCTACCGTCATGACCAGGAATGATGTTTACGATACGAGCGAGGAGTTTTCCCTTTTGAATGCTTGCACCTGGTTTAAACCACTTTGATTTTTGTTGTAAGCTGAGAACATAATCACGTACCCAATCTAACCAGAATTGTTGCTTCAAATATGTAACACGTTCCCAAGCCTTTTGGCATTTATTTATTTATTTTAAAGTCTATGAATTTAAAATTCTTACAGACTATTTAAATACATGCATATACATATATACAGATTATATTTCAAAGAAAATATAAATTATTGGCTGTTATTTAATGCAAACAAAATATTTCGTTTAATCAAATTTTCACTGAAAGAAAAATCTACATAATAAAATAGCTTGTTAAGGTCCTTACATCATCTAATAAAGGGATCAGAATTAGCGTAATTCGTTCTTAAAAATTTAACATCAAGTAAACAAAAGAAACGAGTAGGACGTTGAGGAATACAAAATGATATATTTTCAATTAAAAATTCAGAGCAGGTTTTACCGTTAATTATATTTAAAATAAATAAAGTGTTTAACATAGATCTTCGACTACTTAGGGATGGTAACTTAATAAGAGCTAGTCTAGCTTTATAAGAAGGAAAACAAAGTGGATTCCATTGCAATCTTCGAAGACAAAATATTAAAAATTGTTTTTGTACAGATTCAATTGCATTGATGTAAACTTTATATGTTGGATCCCATATCCCAAAATGGGACGAACAAGCGATGTGAAAAGCTGCTTAGTAACGTAAGAATCTTCAAATTCCTTAGCCCAGCGTTTGATGAAACCCAGTTGTCTTCTTGCTTTTCTAACAGTTAGAGATATATGTTGAATAAAATTCAGTTTTGGATCCAGTAAAATTCCAAGATCAGTGAAAGTGCATACATTTTCCAACTCATAACCACTCAAAAAATATTTAACATTGAAATGGCTATTTCGAAAGAAAGACATACACTTGCATTGCACTATGGGCTCCCAGACCGGTTTTTGAGGCAAAAAATCATAGGAAGCTATTAATTAATTGTGCGTCTAGATACATACAAATTATGACTTGAAATTGAGTTTGTTTTAACTACACTGGACAACAGTGAAATAGTATTTGGCAAAAAATGTGCTAAGTATATAGAATTTGACCCGCTTTATTGTAGAAAATATATACATATATATATATATATATATATATATATATATATATATATATATATAAGGGGATTTTAGTTAACGAGATATCGCATTTTCAATATTTCGATTTTTACGAGTTTTTCAAGAAATTTGAATTCATAAATTCAAAATATAACACGTATGTATTTTTATAACTCGTAAGTTGAGTCCAGCCCGAAGTTGAGTTGAACCCGGTTCACTTCGGGTGGCCTAAAACAATTTTTGTCTAATATAAAATACTAATATATTTTAAATAAAATAGATTAAAACTAAAAATGATTCACGATTATTATGTAAAAATTTATTCTCTGTAGGTATTTGTTTACGATACTTCAATCAATAAATAGCAAAAAAAATTCAATTATGTAGAGTACAGCAAAATTAAGATTCATCAACGTCTTGTAATGTTTCATCAATTTCTAATTCAAAATTAATTTGGAATGATGTCTCATCTTCTTCAGAATTGGAATCGCTATCATTTTCAATTGCATTTGATGTAGATGGAAACACACATTCAGGAGTCTCTGGAACCTTTAAAAGAGAAATAAATTCTCGTGGAAAAGTCAACTTTCTTTTTGCTGAGTAACGTAAATACACACTAGATAAAAATGGGTCAGACAAATCCATAGCTCGGTTATATACATCAGTTATATTGTGTTCCCTACACAGAGAAAACAAAATTCGTTACATGCCGCATGTAGAAAGGGCAATCCTAAACGAATCGTATTTCGCCGTTTTAAATGCAACACGTTAAATGTAGAAAACAGAAATTTACACGTGAGATGTAGAAAAACTGCACGCCACATATAGAAAGGAAAAAATAAACGCGGCATGTAGAAAAGCTATATGCTGCGTAAGCAAAGGCAAAGTCTGCATGGGATGAGAAAATCAGGTCGTTCCCATATAAGTTCTACATTTATAAAACAGCAACTTGAATACTACACGAAAGCTGTAGGTTTTCAACATTAACATTTGTATATTGAAAAACTACATGCCCGTGTGGAAATTCTTAACGAAAATATAGCTCCAAATCAGTACAAAGTTCTAATATTTTTCATTTACAAACCTGCTCTCGACACGTAACATGTAGTTTTTATACATGCCGCATTTACCTTTTTCATTTCGATAGTGTAGGGTAAATAGATGTTTTTTTTAATTTGCTCCTCTACTCATTCAACGTCATAAGTGGAAAAACAAAATGAGAAAAAACAAGTAAAAACGTTATATTCGACCGGGTCGAATCTTAAATACCCTCCAAATATTTAATAAGTGAATTTGAAATGTTTAACTTGGTGGGACAGAGTTCGTTTATATAATATCGTACATCAACGCCCACCAAAGGGGGCGGGGTTCAAAAATATACAATATCATGTTTTCCACAGACGAACGTATGGGCATTGCTAGATCGTCTTAGACTTCATCACTGATCAAAAATATATTTACTTTATGGGGTCCAATTCTCTTTGGAGGGTATACTATAAACCATGTATTTTGGCGGGGTCGCTCTGGCAAGGGCTGTGGGGGAAACATTTCACCTTTGTCATAAAACTCTAAAAATAAATGCTTGGGATAATTATATACAAAATTAAAATTTATTTTTTTTGATAGGGTCATTTAGATGGCAAAGGGGGAGAGGGGGTAAGGCAGAAACAGATACACATAAAACTGTAAAAATAAATGCTTGGGATGATTATACACAAAATAAAAAAATATGTATATTTAGTTTTAATAGGGTCATTTAGTGGGCAAAGGGAGAGGAGGGGGTAGGGCAGCAACATGCAGTCATAAAACTCTAAAGGTTCAAAAATATACAATATCATGTTTTCCACAGACGAACGTATGGGCATTGCTAGACCGTCTTAGACTTCATCACTGATCAAGAATATATTTACTTTATGGGGTCCAATTCTCTTGGGAGGGTATAAACCATGTATTTTGGCGGGGTCGCTCTGGCAAGGGCTGTGGGGGAAACATTTCACCTTTGTCATAAAACTCTAAAAATAAATGCTTGGGATAATTATATACAAAATTAAAATTTCTTTTTTTTTTGATAGGGTCATTTAGAGGGCAAAGGGGGAGAGGGGGTAAGGCAGAAACAGATACACATAAAACTGTAAAAATAAATGCTTGGGATGATTATACACAAAATAAAAAAATATGTATATTTATTTTTAATAGGGTCATGTAGCGGGCAAAGGGGGAGGAGGGGGTAGGGCAGAAATCGGCAGTCATAAAACTCTAAAGATAAATGCTTGGGATGATTATATACAAAATTGAAAAAAAAAATTTTTTTTTGGTAGGGTCATTTAGGGGGCAAATGAAGAGGTGGGGGGGAGGTAGGGCAGAAATCGGCCTAAAGATAAATGCTTGGGATGATTATATACAAAATTTAAAAAAAAATTTTTTTTTTTGGTAGGGTCATTTAGGGAGCAAAGGAAGAGGGGGGGGGGGGGGGGGGTAGGGCAGAAATCGGCAGTCATAAAACTCTAAAGATAAATTCTTGGGATGATTATATACAAAATTTAAAAAAAAAAATTTTTTGGTAGGGTCATTTTGGGGGCAAAGGAAGAGGGGGGGGGGGGGGGGGTAGGGCAGAAATCGGCAGTCATAAAACTCTAAAGATAAATGCTTGGGATGATTATATACAAAATTGAAAAAAAAAATTTTTTTTTGGTAGGGTCATTTAGGGGGCAAATGAAGAGGTGGGGGGGAGGTAGGGCAGAAATCGGCCTAAAGATAAATGCTTGGGATGATTATATACAAAATTTAAAAAAAAATTTTTTTTTTTTGGTAGGGTCATTTAGGGAGCAAAGGAAGAGCGGGGGGGGGGGGGGTAGGGCAGAAATCGGCAGTCATAAAACTCTAAAGATAAATGCTTGGGATGAATATACACAAAATTTAAAAAAAAAAATTTTTTTTTTGGTAGGCTCATTTAGGGGGCAAAGGTGGGGGGGGGGGGGAGGTAGGGCAGAAATCGGCAGTCATAAAACTCTAAAGATAAATGCTTGGGATGATTATATACAAAATTTAAAAAATTTTTTTTTTTTGGTAGGGTCATTTAGGGGGCGAAGGGGAAGGAGGGGGTAGGGCAGAGTAGTACCAGGTTTCGTCTCAGCTTCGTCATTAAAGCTTAAAAGTGTTATTTTTAAGGAATGTAGGCTTAAGTAAAACAATTTGTTAAATTTTTATGCTATTTTTGTCTATAATAACGCCCGCTGAAGTGGGCGGGGTCAAAAAATATTTTTATTTTATTTAATGGCTCCAAGTTTAAGGTGTTGGACCGTACTTGACATAAATATATATCATTTGCTTAACAAAATAAGCAAAAAACTATAAAAATTATGTTGTTTTTTCTGGGTTGGTTTAGTTCTTCTTAGGGGAACTTTTTTCCCTCTTGCCCGATTTAGCCCATCTTCGAACTTAACCTTGTAACGACACTCTCTGGCTGGTAGCTGGGGTAAGCTCAGCGGAGTCCAGTGTCCGGTCACATAAATTTATGAACAACACAAAGTCAAAGATTTTGTTTTAGTTCTTGATTAAAAATGGATGTTCACAATCCTTATACTAATTTCTTAAGCCTATAGCTAGTAGTTTTGTTCCCTGTGCTACTGAATGTCGCAGACTTTTGGGCTAGTGCCGGTATGATAGTAGTCGTGGGCTATCTTGCTCCTATTGGTCAGAGTCACCTTGGATCAGCAACCTGAGTTCCAATGGTATCCTCTGCCCACCCTAGCTATTCCTAATCCAAGGCCTACACGCGGAGTTCACGGCCTAGGAGAGATATTGAATCAGCAACCTGGATTCCAATATCTTTCCACGCTATGGTTTGGTACGAATTATATTGGAATAGCAACCTGGTTCCAATATATGTTCTTACCAGAACGAGCGCTGCACACAAACTCTCTTTACCCTAACTAACCTTGGATCTATAGACGGAGTTCACTGCCTAGGAGAGATATTGAATCAGCAACCTGGATTCCAATATCTTTCCACGCTATGGTTTGTTAAGAATTATATTGGAATAGCAACCTGGTTCCAATATGTGTTCTTACCAGAACGAGCGCTGCACACAAACTCTTTCTACACTAACTAACCTAGTGCCTACAGACGGAGTCCACTGCCTAGGAGAGATATTGAATCAGCAACCTGGATTCCAATATCTTTCCACGCTATGGTTTGGTACGAATTATATTGGAATAGCAACCTGGTTCCAATATATGTTCTTACCAGAACGAGCGCTGCACACAAACTCTCTATCTACACTAACTACGACTACACTAACTACAACTACACTAAGGCCTACAGGTGGAGTTCACTGCCTAGGAGAGATATTGAATCAGCAACCTGGAATCCAATATCTTTCCACGCTATGGTTTGGTAGGAATTATATTAGAATAGCAACCTGGTTCTAATATTGGTTCTTACCAGCACGAGCGCTGCACGCAAACTAACTTATCTTTGCAATGACTCGCCTTTTATACCTTTGTCTGCCATGCAAAACAATACACAATCATACGTACACAAGTATGCCTATTCGGTGTGTGTTGTGTCTGTTTTCGTAACAGCGCACAACCATACACAGTCACACGAACACGAGTATGCATGTTCGATGTGTGTTGTGTTTGTTTTCTTACTAGCGACCCTACATGATGGTAGGTATCAGTGTTGGGTGACAACAGGGATAAAACCAAATAAGGTACCGACTGAATTCAAGTGACGGCCGAACTAAAAATAATACTGATGCTAGTGATAATAACCATCTACATATATACTAAGGCAATTCGGTACCAACAATGTAAACGATAATACTTATAATAATGATGATAATAATACAAAATAACAATTCTTCTTAATCTAATAAAATAACAAGGCAATTCATTACATAACAGCTTAAAAGGTACTCCAGCGTTGTGGACCAAAACGAGCGGGTCGACTTTGGTCGTCACAATACTCTCCTTCGTCCGGGGGGGCTTGATGTGGGGTGTTGAGTCACAATATCCCGTTTTGGTGTGTTGATTGCTGGAACACTGCTGGTGGTGTTTTTGGTTTCTTTTCGTTCGCGATAACCAACCTACGATGACTGGGAGCAGAACAAAATGTTTAATAAATAGGCGGGTTATTGCAATTTTATTGATGTTAGTACGCTATTATTCTACAAAAGGCTTTAATTCGCCAAGGTGCGCCGTGCGGGTTTCGCCACTCTCTACCCTACTCAGTCTAACTATGACAGGGGACACAAAACCTATAACGGTGTACGGGCCACCAAATTTTGGTGCCAACTTTGCTGTGAAATTGTCTATCGCTTTTGACAGAGGATGCTGTCGTACAAGGACAAGGTCCCCAATTTGCGGTTGCCATTGTCGCCGGCGTAAGTTGTACTGGTGACTTTGCTTCTGCGATGCTATGGCCATATTCCTTCGTACAATGGTGAAAATTTCTTGTAACTCGCTGGCTCGTTCCTCCGGACTCGTGTTTCGTGACCCCGTCCCGATAGTTACTTGATCGTATAAGGCTTTTGGCAGCCTTGGTTCCCGGCCTTGGGTTAGGAAGGCTGGGCTATAACCTGTGGTCTCAGAGACACTGCTGTTGACCGCTAGCATTATTTCTGGAAGCAGATCGTCCCAGTCGTTATGTCTTTGTTTCGTATACTGGGCGATGATTGTTTTTATCGTCCGATTAGCGCGTTCCGTCGGATTCTCTTGCGGGGTATACGGTGCCGTGAACTGTTGGCTTACTCCAGCCTCCGCCAGATATTTCTGTACCAGCCGTGCGGTGAATTGAGTGCCATTGTCGCTATGGAAGACCTTTGGTACTCCGAATCTAGCTACGATTCTTTCTCGCAATGCCTTGACTACTCCTTCGGCTGTGGCCTTCCTCATGGGGACGAGTTCGCACCACTTGGAAAACTTGTCTAACAACACTAATATCATCGTGTTGCCGTGTTTTGTTCTGGGCAATGGGCCGATGAAATCTGCACACAAGAATGACCATGGCTCTTCTGGAATTTGGGTCAACATTTGTCCTGCCGGTTTTTGTTGTGAGACTTTGTATCGCTGGCACACCTCGCAGCGTCGCACGTACCTACAGACATCTCGGGCCATTCCGGGCCAGTAGTAGCGACTGGCGATTTTATGCAGCGTCTTCCTGACTCCCAAGTGTCCTCCAGCCAGTTGGTCGTGAGCCTCTTCTAGCACTTTCGGTCTTAGGTGACTTGCCACACACAGCTTCCAGGGAGTTGCGTCGTCGTTGTTCACTTCTCTACGGGTGTGCCGGTATAGTTGTGACTTGACTATGGAGTAGTCAGCGAACTCTTCTGGCCGTTGTCGGACTGCCGCCATTTTGCCTTTGAGCCACTTACAGGTGATCTGGGATGGGGTTGTTTGAGCCAGGTTGACTTCTTCTAGAGGCTGCCGCGGCAGTGCATCGGCTACTGCGTTCTGCTTCCCCTTGCGATAGAGGATGTTGAATTTATTCTGCTGGAGTTCCATAGCACGAAATCTTTCAATTCTTTCCTGGGGGCTAAGTATCATAGCACTGCGTAGGACAGCCTCACGCGGCGTGCTGACCTGGCTATAATCGGACTTACCTTCTTCTCTGCCTCGGCTACGTTGAATCTGGCTTCTGCTATCAGTCCGGCACAGGTAACGGTGGTGTTGAACGCTTTCAGGAAATCTACCCCAAGTATCAAGGGTTCCGTGGCAGCATCCATTAGGAGAAAGTCATGCTTGGCGGTGCGGTTACCCAAGGTTACATGACATCTTACTGCTTCCGAGATGCTGGTTTTGGACCCGTCGGCCAACAGGACATCAATTTCTACCGCCAAATACTTCGGTTGGGCGAGCAGTGTTGTTACCAGACTTGGTGCTATGAAGCTGCGTGTAGCTCCCGTATCCACAACGGCGGTGAGCCTGTGGTTTTCGACCTTGAGGACGGCTTTTAGTTTGTCTTCTTCCCAGGTGAGGTGGGTGGTGCCTGTTCTGCTCCCGGCTGTTTGCATTTCGCAATGTTTTTGGCGAACGGAACAGTTCATCGTGCGATGTTGTTCCCCTCGGCTGTGGGTTGAAGGGGTCGGGATGCTCTCCATGTCGGCTGCCAGGGCGATGAGGTCATCTAGGGTAGCGAAATCTTTCCGACGGATGTACCATTGATAGTCGGCATGAGCATTGCGGAAGATGCGCTCTAGCTTTTGTTCGGCGGACAGCTCTGCGTGCCGCATCAGATCTTGTAATGATAATACGTAGTCCTTAAAGACTTCTCGTGGCCTTTGGACTCGTTTTCTGATCTCGTCGTCGAGTTTCTCAAAGTACCGAGGTGGCAGGAAAAAGTCGTAGAAATTTTTCTTGAAGTCCGACCACCGTTCCCACTGCTTATTGTTGTTTCTGAACCAAACGAGCGCACGGTCGTGGAGGAGTTCAGACATGACTCGTACTATATGGTTTACATCGATGGCATACAGATTGGCCAGCTCTTCCACCCGTTCGATGAATCCCAGCGGGTCCTTTCCACCGTCGTAGCGTAGGCCCCACTTTCGTACAAGTTCTATGTCGGCGAGGCGTGTTTCGGCGGCTGGCAGAACCGGCGAAGAGTATTTGGGCGCCAGCACTTCTGTTGTTATCGAGGTGGCGGGTATTTTATCATCTTCGATGACTGGCAGGGGCTGCCGAATGCTCAACGTGGCTTCGTGTCTGGCCTGCCATTCGAGGAGTTTTTTAGTTTGTTCGACTCCGTGTTCTAGGGTTAGATATTTCGCTAATCGTTTGCGAAGTTCTTCTACTGTGCCCACGGTGTTCTGTTCGCATTGGGCTAGGTAACCCATTAGCTCCTCCTTCTTCAGTGAGTAGACCCAAGCAGTCTTCAGCATGGTGTAAACGTTTGCGCGTAATTATATTTAGAACAAATTTTCTTAATTAAATAATGTAGATTTTTATAACTATTTTTTTTTCTTCGTGATTATTATTTCAAGTTTTTCCTTTCTAAGGAAAACAATATTTGATATTGTTGTGGACAAAAGTCCCTGCTCGGGCGCCAATGTAACGACACTCTCTGGCTGGTAGCTGGGGTAAGCTCAGCGGAGTCCAGTGTCGGGTCACATAAATTTATGAACAACACAAAGTCAAAGATTTTGTTTTAGTTCTTGATTAAAAATGGATGTTCACAATCCTTATACTAATTTCTTAAGCCTATAGCTAGTAGTTTTGTTCCCTGTGCTACTGAATGTCGCAGACTTTTGGGCTAGTGCCGGTATGATAGTAGTCGTGGGCTATCTTGCTCCTATTGGTCAGAGTCACCTTGGATCAGCAACCTGAGTTCCAATGGTATCCTCTGCCCACCCTAGCTATTCCTAATCCAAGGCCTACACGCGGAGTTCACGGCCTAGGAGAGATATTGAATCAGCAACCTGGATTCCAATATCTTTCCACGCTATGGTTTGGTACGAATTATATTGGAATAGCAACCTGGTTCCAATATATGTTCTTACCAGAACGAGCGCTGCACACAAACTCTCTTTACCCTAACTAACCTTGGATCTATAGACGGAGTTCACTGCCTAGGAGAGATATTGAATCAGCAACCTGGATTCCAATATCTTTCCACGCTATGGTTTGTTAAGAATTATATTGGAATAGCAACCTGGTTCCAATATGTGTTCTTACCAGAACGAGCGCTGCACACAAACTCTTTCTACACTAACTAACCTAGTGCCTACAGACGGAGTCCACTGCCTAGGAGAGATATTGAATCAGCAACCTGGATTCCAATATCTTTCCACGCTATGGTTTGGTACGAATTATATTGGAATAGCAACCTGGTTCCAATATATGTTCTTACCAGAACGAGCGCTGCACACAAACTCTCTATCTACACTAACTACGACTACACTAACTACAACTACACTAAGGCCTACAGGTGGAGTTCACTGCCTAGGAGAGATATTGAATCAGCAACCTGGAATCCAATATCTTTCCACGCTATGGTTTGGTAGGAATTATATTAGAATAGCAACCTGGTTCTAATATTGGTTCTTACCAGCACGAGCGCTGCACGCAAACTAACTTATCTTTGCAATGACTCGCCTTTTATACCTTTGTCTGCCATGCAAAACAATACACAATCATACGTACACAAGTATGCCTATTCGGTGTGTGTTGTGTCTGTTTTCGTAACAGCGCACAACCATACACAGTCACACGAACACGAGTATGCATGTTCGATGTGTGTTGTGTTTGTTTTCTTACTAGCGACCCTACATGATGGTAGGTATCAGTGTTGGGTGACAACAGGGATAAAACCAAATAAGGTACCGACTGAATTCAAGTGACGGCCGAACTAAAAATAATACTGATGCTAGTGATAATAACCATCTACATATATACTAAGGCAATTCGGTACCAACAATGTAAACGATAATACTTATAATAATGATGATAATAATACAAAATAACAATTCTTCTTAATCTAATAAAATAACAAGGCAATTCATTACATAACAGCTTAAAAGGTACTCCAGCGTTGTGGACCAAAACGAGCGGGTCGACTTTGGTCGTCACAACCTGCTCTAAGTTTTAAAATATATTTATGCCAAATTTCAAGAGTCTAGCTCTTTTCGTTTGGACTGAATCGTGATTTCCACAGACGGACGGACGGACATGCTTAGTTCGTCTTAGATTTCATCACTGATCAAGAATATATATACTTTATGGGGTCTGAGATGGATATTTCGATGCGTTACAAACGGAATGACAAAGTGAATATACCCTCCAAATTCTTTTTTGGAGGGTATAAAAACAAATTAGCTGTTCTAACAACATATTACAGTCCAACCTAAATTACGACGCAAAGCGCAGCTTTTATGCTGATATGACTAACCTAAATGAGAGCTTTAACGTTCCGCCATAATCAGTAATGTTTACTCAATTTTATTAATAAAAGCCTAAAAGTAGATAAAGTTACATCACTTAACACTTCAACAAAATAAACAAGATAGCCTTTGCAGCAAACTTCACCTCTTTGCGCGCAGTCAAAATTTAATTTTCCAATTGCAAAGCATTGATGCCACGATATTTCGGTTGTTCTCATCCATTTTGTATGGGCAGTTTGCGTTTTCCTTCTGAAACGGTTTTTCGGTGTAGCAAAATGTATTGTTGTGATTGTAGTGACTGCTTGTAATCGTTGAGTGCGTCGTACACGAAAGTTTTTTGGTTAAAAGAAATTTATCGAGGCACTTATTCAAAGCTGGAAATTAAACGATTTGTTGCCGGCACTTCAAGGCATGTATTTTTAATAAAAAGGTAAGATTGAGTTCAAAGTATATGTATTTTGAGGTGGTTAAATCTGTTTTGTATCTATCTATAACAATTTTCCTTGAATTCAGACGCCTCTGGAAGTGCTCTCTGAAACTGATGCCGGAAACCTTATAAAATGTTTCTACAATGAGAACAAGCGGCTAACAGAAAATAAAAGAGAGACGCTCGTTGATATAGTTATATCCAAAACTGCTGCAAGTAATTCCAAGCTGAGCCCAAATGACTTCAACGCAATATTGTTAGAAATTGTTGAAGCTTTTCCTGAAGAACAAAAATTTTCGGTAGGAACTTAAATAGCAAGTTATGTTGAATACATGCAAGCAAATTTTTTTAGGGCTGCTATTACATTCTCAGAAGGCATGGAAAAGCTCCTTCTGGAAAACTGTTTGCAAAGTACCAAACCATACCACATAAGCGCCGAAAATTGGATATTTTGGAAAAAACCCATGTAAATGAAAAGAAAATTAATAACAGCAATTCAGAAAGCCCACCAGATGAAACACTGAAACAATTAAAACAGGAATTGACTGACCCATTTCAAAGTGGGATGACCAATTAGACCGATGGGGTCGAACAATCTCTCGTAAGACAGTGTGATTTCAAAAAGTTCAACATCGCAGAATTCCTCAATGAGTGGCCGCTGTTAAAAGATGCTAGGGCGAAGGATTTGGTAAATCATAATGATTTCAATTTAATGTATCTCTTTTAATTTCATTTTATTTAGATCACAATAGATTTCAACATTCTTCATCCACCGAAGGGAAACAACCTCTTTGAAAAGTGGAATGACTTTAGAGATACCGTGGTAAGCTACTACTCCAGCAAAAACCTTAATCCACGTTGCAAGAATGCCTTGAAGTATGCGCTGTACTCATCCGACATAAGTAATTTAAACAAGATTTATAAACTGATTTTCTTTTGATGTTGATATGATTTTTTTATTATTTTACAGATTGCCTCAATAAAACGTTGCTGCAATTAATTAACTGCGTAGTACCATCAAAGGGAATCGGTGGAAAACAACACTCTTTAAAAATCAAGTTTTACTAAGTTTTTACACATTAAGTTATTTAATAATTATTTTAATATATTTATTTGAAAATATAACACAATTTATTATAAAATATAGCACAAAACTTGCACTTTCATAAATCCGATTTCATTTGCTTGTTGGAAATCTCTCTGAGTAAATTGTGTGAAGAGTTGCCAAATATAGCATAAAATATTAATTTTGTACGAGAAAGTATTAGTAGAAATGTCAGAAGCAAATACGGCATGCAAAAAAGCTACATTCCATATGTAGAAATGAGAAAAGTAAACGGGACATATAGAAAAGCTACATGCCACAGGTAGGAAATAGAAAATCAAACGGTCATGCAGAAAAGATACATGCGACATATAGAAATGAGAAAAACAAACGCGGCGTATTGAATCGCTACAACGCGCACGTAGTTTTCTATATTTTAAACATGGCATGTAGAAAAGCTACAGAAACGTAATGGGTGGAAAATAACTGTCGAAACGTATAGAAATCCTGCATTTTCATGTAGTCTTAGCATATTTTGTTTTCTCTGTGTAGAATCCAGTCGTGCGTGTTCAATTCTATCCTTTTTATAAAATTTGTTTCTAGCCTCAGAAGCATTTTCTCCAGCACACCCAAGAGGCACGATTGAAGTTTGTAATATTTGTGAAGAATGTGCTAGAATTTTATGCAAGGCCGGCGACATTGGGAACCATTCGTAATTTTTAAAATATATATCAGCAGTTTCATAACAAAAACTCTTAAAAATCTCAACATTTATTTCAAATTCACTGGAAATGGCAATAAGTATTATATGCAGGTGCTTTATAAATTCAACATTAACATCTGTTATAGATGCAAACAATTCTGGATTTGAAAATGCTCTTCGAGCTGTATTACCATCATTCGTCGATCCGCTACCATTACTTTTCGGCTTGTGAACATGAAGACCCATTTCCTTCCAAACAGTTTTTTGGATTTTGCGTTTTCTTTCTTGCACTAATTTCTTGTCCTCCGTATTTCGAATATGCCATTTTTTAACCTGAAGTCTATATGACAGATTAAGAACAAATTCAAGGCATCTTATCCATGCGTGTAAGGGGCTTATACCATATTTTAATGAGCTTGGTTTTGGCTGAAAGTGTAACGAACTTAAATCTTTTATTGACAACAACTGCTTCGGATTTGCTCCACATATTGGACATGATTGTGCGGACTTTGTATCCGTTAGCACGTTTAGCACCTTACCATCAATTAAAGTCATTATTAGTTCGTATTTCACTAAAATTTCCTTACCATTTGATAATAAATATTTCAAAGGAACTAGATTAGATATTTGAAGGTCCAAGTTTCTTTTTTCTTTCAAAATATGCTCCTTGGTTTCCCTTATATATTCAATTTTTAGCGGTCGACAAAACCGGATAGACTGAGGAGTACGGTTCTTCCAAACGATTGCGTCATCAGATGTGACTAGTTTTAGTGGTATAACGGAGGTAACACAGAGGGAGCTATCTAAATTTTCTGGGGCATTGCTCTTATATATTTGTTTAAACAAACTTTGTCCTGTAGAACCATCGAAACCATAACTAAGAACTAATATCACTTCACTTATCTCAGGCATTGTCGTTAAAATTTCTTCTTGGTATGATAATATTCTCTCAGCTGTGTGATTAACTAGGTTTTGTAAAGGGACTTCCGCAATTGATTCTGTTATCATTAACCCTTCAGGTCGGCATTGCTTCTTATATTCTAGAAGTTTTTTATAGCTGGGATAAATATCGCAATTGTGTAATTTGTTCAGCTCCCTCATCCTAATATACTGTTGTTCTGTTAGATTATTTTCTAACAAAAAACCTAATGCTTCTCCAGGGGAAAGCATAATTGGCTTTTTGTTATCAGAGGTGAGCTCTTTTCTAATTTTAAGGGGCCCTCCTGGGGAAGAAGTTGTTTTTTTTTTAAACAAAATTCAAATCTTTTTCTTTATTTGAATGAGCTGCAATTGAAGCGGCATGAAGCAGCAACTTGGTGTCGTTTCCCTGTTCTACCGAAACTTCGGATGCGAGTTTTCGTTTTTGCCTCACACTTCCTTCACTATAACCAATTTTAGGCCGACCTCTTTTGATTGGAACATCATTATTTATTAATTTAAGCTCAGTCTCACAGGATAACCATTGGCTTTCCTTTTTTTCGAATTAAGCCCAGATTCTGAAGTTTGCAGACCACTTTTGGTTGGCATATGCACAGAAATTATTAATTTTCTTCTTAATTGGTATCATACAGTTCTCATCAGCATCTCTTTGAAATTTACCGCAAATCCAGTTGATAACAGCAGTCACACTTCTATTATTTTCTAACCAAAATTTTACAATATCAGCATTTTTTATTTTTACGCAATCTAAAAATTTTAATATTTTAGAAGGTTGCAGATGGTTGCAGTAAATTTTTTACACACATTAACTAGACATTAGTAGCTTCCTGTGCACATCAGTTTTTCACACAATACGTTCCAATAAACAAACTTCTACTCCATTACATATGAAAACTATCACCAAAAATACACAAAAAAGACGGCACACTTAAACAGCCTACATTAAGTAATACAACAATATTTTTGCACAATTTTTTTTTTAATCTAAATTTTCATACCTTTATTAATATTTTCCATTTTAAAATAATTTATTAAGTTTGATAATTATTGCTTACTTATTCCTTTACTTTGTTTACTTATCAAGTGAAAAATGTATGAAAGCAAAATAAAAAAACAAAGTCTGACTTTGAAAGCTTCCCGTTAAATGCAGGGTTGCCACATTGTTATAATTTTTTGCACTTGAGTTCCCCAGGATATTATCTATAAATTACCATAGTTACTTTTTGGAAAATGTTAAGTTCAGAAATGGACTTTTTGCCTCAAAAACCGGTCTGGGAGCCCATAGTGTCTTGGTGTGAAATGAATTTAATGACATTGAATCTAAAACAATGCACTATGGGCTATGGGCTTGGGTGTGCTGGAGAAAATGCTTCTGAGGCTAGAAACAAATTTTATAAAAAGGATAGAATTGAACACGCACGACTGGATTCTACACAGAGAAAACAAAATATGCTAAGACTACATGAAAATGCAGGATTTCTATACGTTTCGACAGTTATTTTCCACCCATTACGTTTCTGTAGCTTTTCTACATGCCATGTTTAAAATATAGAAAACTACGTGCGCGTTGTAGCGATTCAATACGCCGCGTTTGTTTTTCTCATTTCTATATGTCGCATGTATCTTTTCTGCATGACCGTTTGATTTTCTATTTCCTACCTGTGGCATGTAGCTTTTCTATATGTCCCGTTTACTTTTCTCATTTCTACATATGGAATGTAGCTTTTTTGCATGCCGTATTTGCTTCTGACATTTCTACTAATACTTTCTCGTACAAAATTAATATTTTATGCTATATTTGGCAACTCTTCACACAATTTACTCAGAGAGATTTCCAACAAGCAAATGAAATCGGATTTATGAAAGTGCAAGTTTTGTGCTATATTTTATAATAAATTGTGTTATATTTTCAAATAAATATATTAAAATAATTATTAAATAACTTAATGTGTAAAAACTTAGTAAAACTTGATTTTTAAAGAGTGTTGTTTTCCACCGATTCCCTTTGATGGTACTACGCAGTTAATTAATTGCAGCAACGTTTTATTGAGGCAATCTGTAAAATAATAAAAAAATCATATCAACATCAAAAGAAAATCAGTTTATAAATCTTGTTTAAATTACTTATGTCGGATGAGTACAGCGCATACTTCAAGGCATTCTTGCAACGTGGATTAAGGTTTTTGCTGGAGTAGTAGCTTACCACGGTATCTCTAAAGTCATTCCACTTTTCAAAGAGGTTGTTTCCCTTCGGTGGATGAAGAATGTTGAAATCTATTGTGATCTAAATAAAATGAAATTAAAAGAGATACATTAAATTGAAATCATTATGATTTACCAAATCCTTCGCCCTAGCATCTTTTAACAGCGGCCACTCATTGAGGAATTCTGCGATGTTGAACTTTTTGAAATCACACTGTCTTACGAGAGATTGTTCGACCCCATCGGTCTAATTGGTCATCCCACTTTGAAATGGGTCAGTCAATTCCTGTTTTAATTGTTTCAGTGTTTCATCTGGTGGGCTTTCTGAATTGCTGTTATTAATTTTCTTTTCATTTACATGGGTTTTTTCCAAAATATCCAATTTTCGGCGCTTATGTGGTATGGTTTGGTACTTTGCAAACAGTTTTCCAGAAGGAGCTTTTCCATGCCTTCTGGGAATGTAATAGCAGCCCTAAAAAAATTTGCTTGCATGTATTCAACATAACTTGCTATTTAAGTTCCTACCGAAAATTTTTGTTCTTCAGGAAAAGCTTCAACAATTTCTAACAATATTGCGTTGAAGTCATTTGGGCTCAGCTTGGAATTACTTGCAGCAGTTTTGGATATAACTATATCAACGAGCGTCTCTCTTTTATTTTCTGTTAGCCGCTTGTTCTCATTGTAGAAACATTTTATAAGGTTTCCGGCATCAGTTTCAGAGAGCACTTCCAGAGGCGTCTGAATTCAAGGAAAATTGTTATAGATAGATACAAAACAGATTTAACCACCTCAAAATACATATACTTTGAACTCAATCTTACCTTTTTATTAAAAATACATGCCTTGAAGTGCCGGCAACAAATCGTTTAATTTCCAGCTTTGAATAAGTGCCTCGATAAATTTCTTTTAACCAAAAAACTTTCGTGTACGACGCACTCAACGATTACAAGCAGTCACTACAATCACAACAATACATTTTGCTACACCGAAAAACCGTTTCAGAAGGAAAACGCAAACTGCCCATACAAAATGGATGAGAACAACCGAAATATCGTGGCATCAATGCTTTGCAATTGGAAAATTAAATTTTGACTGCGCGCAAAGAGGTGAAGTTTGCTGCAAAGGCTATCTTGTTTATTTTGTTGAAGTGTTAAGTGATGTAACTTTATCTACTTTTAGGCTTTTATTAATAAAATTGAGTAAACATTACTGATTATGGCGGAACGTTAAAGCTCTCATTTAGGTTAGTCATATCAGCATAAAAGCTGCGCTTTGCGTCGTAATTTAGGTTGGACTGTAATATGTTGTTAGAACAGCTAATTTGTTTTTTTTTTTCATTTTGTTTTTCCACTTATGACGTTGAATGAGTAGAGGAGCAAATTAAAAAAAACATCTATTTACCCTACACTATCGAAATGAAAAAGGTAAATGCGGCATGTATAAAAACTACATGTTACGTGTCGAGAGCAGGTTTGTAAATGAAAAATATTAGAATTTTGTACTGATTTGGAGCTATATTTTCGTTAAGAATTTCCACACGGGCATGTAGTTTTTCAATATACAAATGTTAATGTTGAAAACCTACAGCTTTCGTGTAGTATTCAAGTTGCTGTTTGATAAATGTAGAACTTATATGGGAACGACCTGATTTTCTCATCCCATGCAGACTTTGCCTTTGCTTACGCAGCATATAGCTTTTCTACATACACGTTTATTTTTTCCTTTCTATATGTGGCGTGCAGTTTTTCTACATCTCAGGTGTAAATTTCTGTTTTCTACATTTAACGTGTTGCATTTAAAACGGCGAAATACGATTCGTTTAGGATTGCCCTTTCTACATGCGGCATGTAACGAATTTTGTTTTCTCTGTGTAGGGAACACAATATAACTGATGTATTTAACCGAGCTATGGATTCGTCTGACCCATTTTTACCTAGTGTGTATTTGAAGAAACGTTACTCAGCAAAAAGAAAGTTGACTTTTCCACGAGAAGTTATTTCTCTTTTAAAGGTTCCAGAGACTCCTGAATGTGTGTTTCCATCTACATCAAATGCAATTGAAAATGATAGCGATTCCAATTCTGAAGAAGATGAGACATCATTCCAAATTAATTTTGAATTAGAAATTGATGAAACATTACAAGACGTTGATGAATCTTAATTTTGCTGTACTCTACATAATTGAATTTTTTTTGCTATTTATTGATTGAAGTATCGTAAACAAATACCTACAGAGAATAAATTTTTACATAATAATCGTGAATCATTTTTAGTTTTAATCTATTTTATTTAAAATATATTAGTATTTTATATTAGACAAAAATTGTTTTAGGCCACCCGAAGTGAACCGGGTTCAACTCAACTTCGGGCTGGACTCAACTTACGAGTTATAAAAATACATACGTGTTATATTTTGAATTTATGAATTCAAATTTCTTGAAAAACTCGTAAAAATCGAAATATTGAAAATGCGATATCTCGTTAACTAAAATCCCCTTATATATATATATATATATATATATATATATATATATATATATATATATATATATATATATATATATATATATTGTTACGTTTTTAGACCTTTTCGTAAAAACGGTTTTTTACTTATCCTTCAAGGATTCGTTTAATTGCATCAAATTAAAAACACAGACAATTAACTTTAGAAATATAATGCGGCAACACTTTATTTACTACTTTATTAACACGAGTATTTGTACTACTAAACACTTAGCGATGTAAACACGTCTAGATTTAAAATCACACTGAATCCCGCTGTTCACTGGCAGCGTCTTTATATAGCAAAATGACGTCGTCTGGTAACTTCGCGAAGTATCTGGTCATGGCTGTTGTTGGTTGTGCTTTACTTAACATGTAGCTATATACGTGTGTTTGTATATATGACAATGCTGTCTTGTGTTTTGTTTATTGTAACTATGTGTGGTTGTATGTATGAGTGTTTTGTGTGTTGTGTAGTTTTGTTTCTTCTTGTGCTATGTGGGCATGTTGCTGTGTATATTTGTGTGTATGTTGCTGTGTATATTGATGTACATGTTTAGTTTTTATTAGCAGCGAATACTTGCGTACAAGATCATTAAGAATAACATCATCATCCCTTAGCATTGATGTTGCTGGGTTTTTGTTATTGTTGTTTACACTTATTATTGCACAGCCTCGAATGATCTTGTATATTCTCAACGATGTATCCGGAATATTCCATTTCCGTTAATTCAAATATTATCTGCATGGTGTTGACCAGGGTTGTAACATTTTGACAACTAGAGATGGTTTGACAGTGCTGCCAAGTACATATAGCCACATTGTCGTTATATTTGAATCTATTTTTAAACTTTGTAACACTGCCGCCCACTTAAGCCTGTTCGACCCGAATAGGCATACAATCACCTCTTCCATAGTGCGCCAATCGTTCGAGATGTACTATCTTCATTTTCGACCTTGGGCTATTGTGCTTCTGTATCCGGTACACAACGTCATTCACTCTCTTAATCACTTTATACGGGCCATCCCAGTGAGTCTGTAATTTAGGGGACAATCCTTTCTTCCGTTGTGGGTTATAAAGTAGAACCAATTGACCTTCCATAAATCCCTCCGAATTTGCTGCGCGGTCATATCTAGCCTTCATTTTGTCACTGACCATCTTGATTCTATTACGCACGAAATCATGCAGCTCGTTTAAGTTCTCCTGCTCTTGGGACGTAGTGGCTCCTTCTTCTACCGCTGGCTTAACACCAAATTCCAAGTCACCAGGCAGTTTTAATTCCGTCCCGAAGATAATTTTAGCTGGCGTTCTCGATGTGGAGTCGTGTACAGCTGACCTATATGCCATCAAAAATTTGGGAATGTGCTCGTCCCAATCCCTCTGATGGTTGCTTACCACTTTTCGCAGGTACTCTTCTAAGGTGCGATTGAACCTCTCTACCATGCCATCAGACTGTGGATGCAAAGGCGTTGTTCTGGTTTTCTTTATCCCATATAATTCGCACATTTCCCTGAATATGGCAGACTCGAAATTCCTTCCTTGGTCGGAATGTAATTCTATTGGGACACCATAGCGACATACCCAGTTGTTGACGAATGCATTTACAACTGTCTTTGCTTCTTGGTTAGGTATAGCATATACCTCTGGCCATTTACTGAAATAGTCCATTACCACAAGAACATAACGATTTCCGGCTTCAGTGACGGGAAAAGGACCTGCTACATCCATTGCGATCCGCTCGAATGGTGCTCCTAAGTTGTATTGCTGTAGCTGTCCCCGGCTTCTTCTTACTGGGCCTTTGGCTGCTATGCACTGTGGGCAGTTTGCTATCCAGTCGGCTACGGCTTGTTGACATCCAACCCAATAAAAACGCTGCTTCAGCTTCTCAAGTGTTTTTGTTACTCCAAGATGACCGCCACTAGGTCCATTGTGAAATTCTTGCAAAACTTTACTTATCTTGGAGCATGGCACAACTATTAAATTTGAAGTTGTTTTGCCATCTACACTTTCCCATACGCGGTATAGGCACCCATTCATTACCTTGAGGCTGTTCCACTGAGCCCAATAAGATTTGGCGAGTGGGCTTTCAGCCGAAATTTCATTCCGGGACGGTCTTCTGTCCTCCTCTTTGGCTGCTATAATTTTTCCCAGTATACTGTCGTCCCTCTGTGCCGCTGACCAGTCTTCATCAGAGTCGATGTGCATTAGCCGAACATCAACAACGCCTTCCTTTTGTTCGGTTCTAACGCAATGTTTACACTCTAAACAGCAGGGTCTTCTTGAAAGAGCATCCGCATTGTTATGTTTTGTGCCCCTTCTATGCTCAATACTGAAGTCGTAGCTCTGCAGGCGCTCAATCCACCTTGCCAGTTGCCCTTCAGGATTTTTAAACTGCAATAACCATCTCAGTGCAGAATGGTCAGTCCTTAATGTAAAGTGTTGACCATACAGGTACTTATGGTAATGTTTAATGCATTCCAATACTGCCAGAAGCTCACGTCGTGTCACACAGTAGTTCCTCTCAGGTTTTGAGAGTACACGGCTATAGTATCCTATGACTTTCTCAGTGCCATTAACTACTTGGGATAGCACGCCCCCTATGCCATAGCCGCTCGCATCAGTATCCAGCACGAATTTTTCTCCAGGTATGGGATACGCTAGTACTGGTGACGTACACAATAATCCTTTAAGTTTCTGGAATGCCTTTTCCTGTGGCTCGCCCCAATGGTATGGTCTCGACTTCTTTGTCAGCTCATGCAGGCTTGCAGCTACACTGGCAAAATTTGGCACAAAGCGTCTGTAGTATGTACAAAGGCCCAAAAAGCTGCGCAATTCATGAAGATTTTTAGGTTGATGCCAGTCCCTTACTGCTTGTATTTTATCTTCATCTGTTGAGATTCCGTCTGCTGTAACACGATGCCCCAAATACTTCACTTCTTTCTGGAACAATGCACATTTCTTCAGGCTGAGTTTCAATCCAGCTGATGATATCCGTTGAAGAACTTCTGCCATGTTTTTGAGGTGTTCATCAAAAGTTTTCCCCATCACGATTATGTCATCCAGATATACCAAGCATGTCTTCCAGTGGAGTCCTTTCAGTACCTTCTCCATTAGGCGTTCAAATGTGGCCGGAGCATTGCAGAGACCAAATGGCATAACTTTGAACTGCCATAATCCGTTACCGACGCTGAAGGCAGTTTTCTCCTTGTCTTTCTCTGCAATCTCCACTTGCCAATATCCGCTTCGCAAGTCTAGCGTAGAGAACCATCTCGTACCAGCTAGCGTGTCCAAAGTGTCATCGATTCTGGGGAGCGGATAGCTGTCCTTCTTGGTTATGTCGTTGAGCTTCCTGTAGTCTACGCAGAATCTAGTACTGCCATCTTTCTTTTTAACTAAGACTACTGGCGAACTCCAAGGACCAGAAGATGGCTCAATTACGCCTTCACGCTCCATTTCTCTTACAAGCTCTTTGACTTCATCTCGCTTTGCTAGGGGTACACTTCTGGGTGGCTGTTTAATCGGCCTAGCTTCGCCTGTGTTTATTTCATGTTTAACCAATGCAGTTCTACCCTGACTTTGGTTTCCCATGGCGAAGATACTGGCATGCCTTTTTAACAACTGTTTGGCTTTATTTCTATCTGTCGCTGACAGTCCTGCTACCCATTTTCCTACGTATTCCTCAAATTGTTCACGTTCTTTGGCGGACAAATTGGTAGGCTCTCTCTTCCTCTCACAGTTTATTATTGCCTCTGCTGGGGTACACTGGCCAATCTCGCAATTTTCTTTGATGAATTTTTCATGGTCTGCCAAGTTAAGTACTCTTATAGGGACTATTCCTCCTTTACTAGTTTTTACTAGAGCTTTTGCTGTTATAAGCTCTCTCTTTAGATCTGCTGGTTCTACAACCCACAACCGATTGTCCTCACAATCTCCCTCCATACGCGCCCATATAACTGTTTCAGACTGCCGCGGTAACGTCTGACTCTCAATAGCAAATACTTTTCTTACTTGCGGCTTGCTGTCATACCCAACATCAAGGGGTATTTCCACATTACGCCAAATCATCAGCTGTTGCCCCATATGTAGATTAATGCCATGATTAATCATAAAATCGGCTCCAATAATTACCTCATCGACAATATCGGCAACAATAAACACATGCCTCACGCTGATCTTGGCTATAGTCACCTTCACTTCAATCTTACCATAGACAGTGGCAGGCTCTCCAGTAGCTGTACGTAGCCGTATATTGCTTAAACGATCGCATTTCCCCTTTACTATATCGGGCCTTATTATTGACTGCGACGCCCCTGTGTCTATGGTAAGTACGTGCTTTTCCCCGTTGATGTGTCCAGACGCAGTAAGATTGCTATTTTTCTGCTGCATAACTGATATGGAGATTGTGGGGCCCTCGTTTGTGGGAGCTAGCTCTTGCCCCTTAGCGCTAGCTCGTTTTAGTTTAACGGGGACTCTTGTGCTGTTGTTTGGTTCACCCGTTTGCTGTTTCTTGGTGGCGAAACAGATCTACCTCTTTTTCTTGGTGCTTTGCAGTTGCGCTGAAAATGACCGATTTTTCCGCAGTTAAAGCATTTAGGCTTTTCTTTGGTAGCACTTTCCGCCAACAGTTGTCGCATTGCCTCCTTAACACTAGCGACCAGGTTATTATCATTCTCGGACAAAACATCCACATTCCGCACCTTACATATCTGTGGCTTGAAAACCATCCTTGCAGTCTCTTGTGCCAGCGCAAATGAAACAGTCTCAGCGAAAGTGGATTTCTGCGTTGCGCACACAGCTAGTTTAACATCAGAGTCGCGAATGCCATTAACGAACGCCTCAGTTTTAAAGTGGTCCAGGAACGGGTGACTCTCGCCTGGATATGTGAGCTGCACTAAACGCTCGATTTCCATTGCGAAATCTTGTAGAGACTCGTTAGGCTTTTGAACTCTACATCGCAATTCCATTCTGTATAAATCGCGCTTGTGCTCACCACCATACTTGCGCTGCAATGCTGCCATTATTTCATTATAGTTGTTTCTGCTGCTTACTGGCACGGTCTCAAGTACCTCTGCGGCTGTACCCTTTAAGGACAAAATCAACTCTATGGCTTTTTCTTCAGCATCCCATCCATTTCTGCTAGCAACCGTCTCGAACTGGAATCTAAAGATGCCCAATGGTACGCTGCCGTCAAAGCATGGCGCTTTTATTCGCGCAGAAACCTCCGCAACTGCTCGTACTGTCCCGCCACTACGCTCGAGGTTATGCACTTTGTCCCCTAGAGCATGAAATTTTTCTTCGAACTCTTTTGCATGCTGTTCTAGGCCACCGCTTTCTAGATGATGAACTCTCTCTGCCAGCTCTGAGAATTTGTTCTCAATAGAATCCACCCTCCTATTAATGGCCTCAGAAACCTCTACCAGAGTCTCGTTCGTGGCTCTATTTGACTCCTGTATTTCTGCTACAAGCTTTTCAGTGCTGATCCTTGATGCTTCATGCATCTGCTGAGAGTTCTGTTTAATTTCAGTTATTTCGGCTACAAGCTTTTCACTGCTGATCCTTGATGCTTCCTGCATCTGCTGAGAGTTCTGTTTTATTTCAGTTATTTCGGCTACAAGCTTTTCACTGCTGATCCTTGATGCTTCCTGCATCTGCTGAGAGTTCTGTTTTATCTGGATCATCATAGCAGCGAACATTGAATTTATGTCCATGCTGCTGGTCGTGGCAGGAGGACATACCTCTACATCGTCTTTGTCCTCAAACTCGTATGTCCCGATGTCCATGCCGCGATTCTTAAACTCATCTATCAGCCTCTTCTGCAGTTCAGCCTTGTTACCTGCTGTTGGTAATTCCCGCTTACTAAGCTCCTTTTTTAGCTGTTCAACTTTTAGCTCATCAAATTTCATAATTATATTTTTTTTTATGTCCTTTTTTCCTTAAATTGCAATGTCCTTTTTTTTCCTTATATTGCAATGTCCTTTTTAATTATTTTTGCAATCCCACTTCTGACACCAATTGTTACGTTTTTAGACCTTTTCGTAAAAACGGTTTTTTACTTATCCTTCAAGGATTCGTTTAATTGCATCAAATTAAAAACACAGACAATTAACTTTAGAAATATAATGCGGCAACACTTTATTTACTACTTTATTAACACGAGTATTTGTACTACTAAACACTTAGCGATGTAAACACGTCTAGATTTAAAATCACACTGAATCCCGCTGTTCACTGGCAGCGTCTTTATATAGCAAAATGACGTCGTCTGGTAACTTCGCGAAGTATCTGGTCATGGCTGTTGTTGGTTGTGCTTTACTTAACATGTAGCTATATACGTGTGTTTGTATATATGACAATGCTGTCTTGTGTTTTGTTTATTGTAACTATGTGTGGTTGTATGTATGAGTGTTTTGTGTGTTGTGTAGTTTTGTTTCTTCTTGTGCTATGTGGGCATGTTGCTGTGTATATTTGTGTGTATGTTGCTGTGTATATTGATGTACATGTTTAGTTTTTATTAGCAGCGAATACTTGCGTACAAGATCATTAAGAATAACATCATCATCCCTTAGCATTGATGTTGCTGGGTTTTTGTTATTGTTGTTTACACTTATTATTGCACAGCCTCGAATGATCTTGTATATTCTCAACGATGTATCCGGAATATTCCATTTCCGTTAATTCAAATATTATCTGCATGGTGTTGACCAGGGTTGTAACATTTTGACAACTAGAGATGGTTTGACAGTGCTGCCAAGTACATATAGCCACATTGTCGTTATATTTGAATTTATTTTTAAACTTTGTAACAATATATATATATATATGTATATATTTTCTACAATAAAGCGGGTCAAATTCTATATACTTAGCACATTTTTTGCCAAATACTATTTCACTGTTGTCCAGTGTAGTTAAAACAAACTCAATTTCAAGTCATAATTTGTATGTATCTAGACGCACAATTCATTTTCGCACATAGAAGTGGGCGTGACATTACCCAACTAGCATGAAATTTTTACTAAGACCTTTAATGGGCCTTATACTTAATCCCACAAAATTTCAAGCGTCTAGGAGCTTCCTGTGATTTTTTGCCTCAAAAACCGGTCTGGGAGCCCATAGTGCAAGAGTACAAAGAGTTTAAGTCAGCTTGAAGAAACTTATGATCGTCAAAGATATTGTAGGTAAAGAATATTTTTACGTCATCAGCATACATAAGAATGAATGAGTATTATAGTGAAAATAATAGGGGTCCCAGATGGCTTCCTTGGGGAACACCAGACGTAACGGGGATCGGTTTAGATATAGTACTTTTGAATAGAACATTTTGTTTCCTATTAGTAAGATATGAACAAATCCAATTTAAACAGCCACGTGTGAACCCCATATAATGCAGTTTATTCAAAGAAGTTTGTGGTTAACTTTATCAAATGCTTTACTGAAATCTGTGTGGACTACATCAGTTTGTTTTTTATTGACAAAACCACGAAATTGTATGAGGCTGGTTACAGTTGAGCAGCCTTTACGAAAACCATGTTGACTAGAACATAATATTGATGACACCTGGTAGCACAAGTTACTTGTAATTAATTTTTCAAAGAGTTTCGGTATAATACTCAGTTTAGCGATTCCTCTGTAATTGTTAATGTCAGTTTTGGTACCAGATTTAAACAACGGAATAATATAAGAATTCTTCCATATTTCAGGGAATTTTCCAACTTTAATTGAAAGGTTGTACAATAATGTAAGAGGAAACACGAAGGCTTCAGCACACTTAACTAGAACACAGCTAGGAACATTATCAGGTCCACTCTTGTACGAGAATTTCAGTTTTTTCAATCCATTAAGAACAGAAATTTCATCCAGAAATGGAACTAAAATAGATTGACTTCTAGGACAAAAATTTGATTGCATCCCAGTAGTAATAGTTTGATCAACAGCATAAGTAGATGAAAAGAAATACGCAAACAATTTTTTTTTTTTTTTTTTTTTTTAGGAGTAGGACCAGCACTCAGGGGATGTCCCCTATATATGCAATGCATTGTGATGGAACTGAAAACGAGGGGATAGTATTGAGGGGACAGATTAGGAAAGATGAGAAGATAGACAGTTGTAGTTTTTTTTTTTTCATCACTGAAAACAGGCTTGGAACAACTAATACAACCACGCACTAATGCTGATCAGAAGAATTCAACACAATATTTCATGACTCAGCGGGGGCTCGAACTCAGGACTCTCCGCTTCATAGTCTCGTGTTCTACTACTTCAGCCAACAACACCCAAATTACTAATTTCAGACTCGTTATCTGATTCTTTTTCAGTTAGTTTCATAATGGACGAAAAAGAAACTGATTTTCTTTTTAAATTCACGAAATTGTAGAAAGCCCTTGGATTTTTCTTCAAGTTGTTTTTAATTTTTTGTAAATAACAGTTATAACATTTAAGATATAACATGTTATAATCGGCACGGGCAACAGAATATTTTGCAAAATCTGCGGATGATCTTGATTTTTTGTATTTTTTATAATATTTGTTTTTGCTTTTTATAAGTTTGGAAAGAAACTTTGAATTCCATGGAGTTCCGGATACTTGTGAAGCGACTTGTTTAGGAACACATTGGGTCAAGATCCAATAAATTCTATTGTAGAATTTTATGGTTATGTGATCAATAACATCGGGATTGTTTTCTGAGTTCGAAACTAAGAATAAATTGTGCCAGTCTGTATTGTGTAGAAGTTCGGCTATTTTGTTATAATTTGCCCTTTTAAAACATAAAGTCTTGACTTTTGAGTTGTACGCAGAACGAGATATATAAACAGATGGAAGACATGTATTTATTAAGATTGAGATGATGACAGTCCTCCGGTAAGGTTAAAGGATCAGTGCGAAGGACAGACGTGTCAACACAATCATTTACAAAAGCCAAATCTAAAAGCTTATGGTTATCATTATATATGCCATTTATCTGATAAAGATTCATATCCAATAAGCAATCAATGAACTCTATATATTTCAGACTAAATGTAGAATTATATGGTGTAAAGCAACCTTTATCAGCCGCAAAATTCCAAAAAATCGTTGGCATATTGAAATCACCAACTGCGATGATGCTATCATTAGCACGCTTGACACTGCAATTAATACACCTCCTCCTTTCATGTTATTGCCACGATCACGTCTATATATTAAGTAGTTTGCACCCATTATTTCTGTGTTCAATACATTATTATTAAGCCAAGTTTCAGTGAAAGCGATAGCTTGAAAATCAAACGCATAACTTTGATTAAATAAAGATGATAACTTTGTATTAATGCCACGAACATTTTGATATAAAAGAGTAAAATTTTCAGTATAACCATTTAGTTTTTTTGAAGTAGTTTTTACAGATGACGGTAATCGAATTGCATTCATTTCTCTTGTTTTATACAAAAACTCACGAACGTATATTCCATCAGGCCAAAATCCAGGAGAAATAATATTGTTAAATAACTCATCCGGTACTGTGATTTTGAAGATTCTTTGTTCTGTGTAGGAAAATTTATACACTGATACACCTAAGTTGGTACCACAATTCAAATTTATGTACGATTGGAGTTCTTCGACAGTAGTATCTGACGCTAGTCGAGACACGAAAATTGTTTTATTTGGCGGTATAACTCTAAGCGTATTAGGACGATTCACAATAGAGTTAACGTTACTTGACGATGATAAAGTTTGAGCATAACTAGTACACTCATCTGGAAAATTATTTATTACTGCAGCACTAACAGGAGTCACTAGGGCAACTGCAGTGCTTAAAACGTTATTTGATGAAACATGATTTGCCTGAGAATTCATGTCGCTGCTCGCAGAATTGGAACCAGATGCTACAGGTAAATCGCATTGAGAGGCACGATTTTTAGATGTATACGTGGAATTATTTTCCATTGGCACAGAGATTACATCTTTATTCTTATTTGTATTCCTAGCAGATTTCCTACGCTTAGGAGATGATTGGATGGGTGATTTTAAGTTTTCAAGTGATTTATAATAATCAAAAAGTTTGCCATAAGTAGAAATACGGTCCGAAAGCTTGCTTACTACATTCTGTATTTCGTTAAAGTGAGTTTTAGTACCTTGAAAAAATCTGTAGAAACTAACATCGATCTTTTTACATCCATTGCAGCACCAACGTATAGAATAGTTTTTTGAGATAGCTTCAGCTACAATCACTGAAAGTCCGCTACATGTAAAATGACACAAATCGTGGCACAGCCAACAGCATATCATATTTTCATAATTAGTATCAAGAGTACATGCTTTATTTAGACAAGACATCATACGGTTTTTTTGTAATATAGCAATAGGGTAAAAGAGTACTTTGAAAAGTTCGCTGGGTTTACCAAAATCCACTCACCAACAAATGGCGACACAGAAATAAAACTATTTCACAAACCAGTAACGAATGATAATAAATGTATCAAATATTCAGCATAGCCAGCTGAGCGCACATATGGAATAATTTGTGACTATCAGAAGAATTTAAGTAGAGATGTAAGTATGTATGACCAAACATGCATATATGAATGTTGATATTTAGGTATATGTGTGTGTGTATACTTGCCACCAATTCTGAAGTAATATTGAATCAGGTTTACAAATAACAATTTAATTCAGCATCCAATTGCACAATTCCTTCAGCAACAATTTAAGCAGCAAAACACAGCACAGATTCGAATTTTACAATGAAGAATTTATAACTTTTAGAAAAATTTTCACAGAACGAGAGTAAACACGTCTTGAGGTATATCCAGAGCTGGTAGAAACATTTAAGTAGGTTATGCTATTGGGGTGTGCTAAGGTTTCTTCTGGTAGCGAAAGCAATGATGATCCAATAAGTAGATGAGCGGGGGTTAAAGCTTCACCATCATTAGGGTCATCAGATCTCGGTACCAACGGGCGTGAATTCAAAATGGCTTCAACTTCGATCAATATGCTTAGAAATTCTTCATACGTAACAGAAGCGTTAGACACGTTCTTCAGCAGGATGGTTTTTGTAGACTTTACTGCAGATTCCCAGAGGCCGCCAAAATGGGGTGATCGAGGGGGAATAAACGAAAAGTGGAAGCCAGTAACTTCGCTGTATTGCATTATGGAATTGATGTTGTTTTCATTGAAAAAACTTTGCCTGAACTCATTGAGCCTTGCTTGCGCGCCTACAAAATTTGTAGCGTTGTCACAATATATACGCTGAGGTATGCCACGTCTACCTACAAAACGTTTTAAACATAAGAGAAAGGCATTAGTCGATATATCTGAAACTAGTTCGATATGAATGGCCTTTGAAGAAAAACAAACGAAAATAGCTACGTAAGTTTTGTATGGCGGTTTTCCTCTGATTCGGTATGATGTGTAGAATGGATCACAAAAATCTACACCACAAACAAGAAATGGACGGTTGGCAGTAAGTCTATCCGTTGGGAGATCACCCATGACTTGTTGAAATAATCGAGGTTTGTACTTACTGTTTGTCTTACAAGATCTCTAGCATTGATGACCCATACTTGTTGTCGAAGAATTGCCAGTAGTGCCTTTGGGCCTGCATGCAAATGCTTGAAGTGGAGATTTCTAACGTACACCCTTGTAAAATGATGATCTTTTGGAAGAAGTGCTGGAAACCTGACGCTGTATGGGAGATGTGCGTTAGCAAGCTTGCCCCCAACTCTCAATATCAATAACTTTGTTTTATAACTTTGGACAGGTTGTAGGAATGGCGATAATTTTTGTAAGGCCGACTGCAGAGTGAGACCCCTTTTGAGGCGGCCAATTTCATCCTTGAATGATGTTTGTTGAACATCGTGTACCACTTTCCAGAAGTCGAGTTGAAGTTCATTCTCTGTGATGAATGGGTGGCGCTTGCTTTTATGAAAGAAACGATGAACACAAATTATGATGTGTAGGATACGAAGAAAGGATGATTGTTTAGCTACAATTTGTGTTATAATTGAACTGTCAATAATTGTTGTTTTGATCGACGATTTCCTAATTTCTGTTAATGGAAGTTCAGTATTAGAAATTGAGTTATTAGGCCAATATTTTTCATCTCTTTGAAGAAACTCTGGACCATCAAACCAGATTGTAGAGCTTAGTTCGTTAGCAAGACAACCACGGGAAACAACATCTGAAGGATTTTGTTTTGACGGTACATGTCGCCACGGTATGTTATTTCTAGTATTTTGAATTTCAGCAACCCGATTGGCGACGAAGCATACATACGAAGATGAATGCATTTTGAACCAGTTTAAAACTATTTTCGAATCACTCCAGAAAAACATACGAAATTTATAACGGGTTTCAAACTGATCCTTGATTTTTGCCCACGTTCGACTCAATAGTAGTGCGGCACATAGCTCTAATCTGGGTAATGATTGTTGAGTTACCGGTGCTACTCTAGATTTTGCGATAACTAAAGTTACGCGCAATCCAGTCATATGAGGTAGCCGGATGTATATGCAGTACCCATGCGCCAGCTGTGAGGCATCACAAAATCCGTGTATGTCGAAAGCCACGTCAGGCATTATTCCTACAAATCTAGGAATCTCTAGTGTATTAACGTGGGGTAATTTTTCTTCGATTTGAGTGCAGCGTGTTTGCAATCTTTTTTTTAATGGTGCGTCCCAATCAAGTTGTTGCTTCCACATCCACATATTTTGCATGAAGTTACTATTGGGCTTAACAACCCAAGAGCATCGAAAATCCTAGCGACCACGGATAACACTAGTCTTTTTGTCGGAACTGCAATTTTCAAAAATTCGAACCGAAAACAAAAAACGTCTTCATTAGGCTTCCACGACATTCCAAGAGTATTGGTGCTGGTTTCATTTTTTTGTCTAAAGGTCAAATTTTCGCTTTAAGTAGTTAATTGTAGACATTTTGAGTTCCACTTGGACAATTTCAAACCAGCCTTCTCTAGAATTTGCATAACTTGAAGCTTATTTGATGAAAGCTCTTCAATAGTAGCTGCCCCAGTGAGAAGGTCATCTACGTATAGGTCTTGTTTTATAATCTTACAACCAATAGGAAATTCGAATAGCGAGAAAGGGTGCCACCGATGTACCATAAGTAACGGTGTTGAGCTGATAAAGACACAGGGGACTATTAGGTGTTTCTCTCCATAGAATGATTTGGAAATTTCGATCTTCTTCATGTATCAGAAACTGCCTGTACATTTTACAAATATCTGCTGACAACGCAAATTTATGAAATCGAAAGCAAAGAATGGTTAAGACAAGATCCTTCTGAAAAGTTGGGCCGACCATTAATATTTCGTTTAATGATAAATGTGATGATGTACGTGTTGAAGCGTCAAATACTACTCTCAATTTTGTGGATGCACTTTTAAGTCGCAACACAGAGTGGTGCGGAATAACGTAATGCGGTTTATTCAATGTTTCATCGCTTACTAATGACATATGTCCCAATTTGAGGTATTCTCTCATGAAGTATACATGGCCTCTAACGTCCTTTTGAAAACGTTTTTCAAGATCTGTAAATCGACGACGAGCAATGTCAATTGACTTTCCAAGCCTTTCAGCAGAACCCCTAAATGGTAAACGTACCTTGACTCTCCCATTAGTTTCGAACGTCGAGTTTTGCACAAAATGTTGTTCACATTGTTTCTCTTCTTCGGACATAAGCAATTTATTTTGGGTGAATTCTTCTTATTCCCAAAATTTCTTTAACATTGAATCTAATTCTTCAACGGTGACAATATTGCATGATAGAACTGTATTTGGAGAATGCATATCGATTCTGCCTCCTACTACCCACCCAAGGGATGTATTAATTAAATAAGGCAAGCCTTCGCCCAGATGAATCTTGCCATCAAGTAATAGGTCGAAAGATATCTCGGAACTGAGAAGTAAATCAATGCGCTGAGGTGAATTAAATTGTGGGTCCGCAAGTGAAATGCCAGTCGGAAGGTCCCAACCTTTTGTGTCGAAATGTTGTGATGGTTGTACCGATGAAATCGATTTTGTCACTGAAAATATAGTTGTGAACTCGAAATCTGATACGCGAGATTTAACAGTAGCAACATCCTTGTGTTTTAGGTGAGATCGAATGTCTGAAACACCAGCTATTTCCTGTCTATATTTGGATAGTTGAAGATGAAGACGACTAACCGCTTCTTGGGTGATCAAATTAATCTCGGAGCAAGAATCTAAAAGAGCTGTACAGGGTTGAAATAGTCCAAAGGCAGCTTGAACGAAAACTATGGCTGTAGGTAGCAAAACACGACGACGACTGCAAGCAGTTGCAGTTGTGTTTTGTGTTAGGTTGATAGTTGCAGGGCTATTTGTTGACTTTGACGACGAAGTATGTTTACTTATGTTTGTATGAGACGAAGGCGCTGGGTTGAATGACGATATCGAGGGTTGAAGTGATGAAGATGCGAATTGAAAAGTCGATATTGGTGCCTAATGAGACGATGAGTTTGAACTTGAACGGTGTTCTGAGGATAAATGTTGATCTAACGATGAAGGTGAACCTTGATTATGAATTGACGAGTGATGAGAAACACGACAAGTTCGGCACCTTGATTTCGACTGACACTTCGCTACCATGTGACCTGTGCGAAGACAATTTATGCAGATCTTAGCGGCTTTAACAAATTCGAATCGGCGAGGGACGCTTAATGTCAAATAGGAATTGCAATTTCCAGTAAAGTTTTCTTTGCTTTGGCAATATTGGCAAAGATTGCTAGATGTGAGAAGTGCTACGCCTGGACGTTTGAATTTAGTTCTAGCTTTTTGTTCACATTCACGAAATAATTCGATTTCGGATGCACGGCTTTCAAGAAACTGACAACAACTACTAAGAGTTGAATAACATTAATTCCATGAAGGCAACGACTTAAAATCTTGCTGTTCATCATAAACCTTTTTTGACCCTGCATCCACTTTCGATAGAACTATGTGTATGATGATGGCATTCATTACATCCAGCTCCGAACCTAAAGAGAGCAAGGAACTGCGGAGAGCCGAAACGTTATCAAGAATCCCGCGCAGTGAAAGAGCGCTCGGTTCAGTCATAGATGATATCGAAAATAAAGAATTGATGTACTCAATAAAAATTAATGATTTGTTATCATACCGTTCAGTTAAAGCATCTATGGCCTTTTTATAATTTGATTCGATTACCTGAAAGGGTTCTATGACTGCCAACGCTTGCCCAGAGACACAATTGAGTAGATAATCAAACTTATCAATGATAGGAATACCTTGTTCATTATGAACTAGTGTGTTGAAAGTATTGATAAATCTAGAAAACTCCGAATACTTTCCATCGAATTTCGGTAATTTAATTTATGGCAAACGATTTTGATGCGATAGTGATGGTTGAGTAATATTCAAGAAACTTTGATCGATATCATTAGAGATTCGTTTAGCATTCATAAAATTTATTAATGGAGCCTTGGCTGAAATAACTAGTTCTTCAATGTCTGATCGGTTTGTATCGGATTCATCAATCTTCTCAATTTGTGATTGAATGTGACTAATTTGTTTGAAATACGATTCAGGAATCTGTAACCGACATTCAAGAATTATATAATCTGATAAGCTACCATCTTTTTCGATCTTAGATTTCATTTCCTTAATGTTTCTCTTCATGGTTGTCCTTTGTTGCTTTAAAGATGAAATCAGACTGGGTCCAGAATCCATTTTGTCGTTGCCCATATTTTCGGCTTTCTCAGCTATCATTTAATTGTGTTTATGTCGTAGTCACTAGGTGGCTACTGCGACGAAATTTGAGGAATTTATTGTAAAAATCCAAATTTGCAACGGTACTACACTTGACGACAACGTAGTACCAGGTACTTTAAAGTAGTCACTTTATTAATATAATGTGACACTGATTAACGTGAATCTAATATCTTCCGTGTATAAAAAAAGTCACAGATGATGACTAAACCTTTTGATATAAAGTTATTATTTATGAGTAATATATTTTATACCACTGTTTTAAACGATGATGAGAAAAGATGTATATTCTTTTATAATGATAATTCCCAGCGTATATGTCTGGATGTATATGTACATAACAACCAATAGATTATATTTAATGTTCAAAAACGACGACAGTGTGTAATCTGCAGCAGATCGATGGCAAGTGACACCGAAATGACGATAATGATGTTGCTGACTTGATGATAATCAAGATGAAGTTCACAGTACGATTGTATGCGGCTGTGCAAACTTTGATGAAGTTTAAGACACTATAATTATAATTTATTTTTGATTAGAAGATCCGCATTTTTATCCAACGATAATGTTTAACAAGGACAAACTCTTTTGCATGTACAAATCTGCAAGCGGCAGCGAAATGTCGATAATGATATTACCACGTTGATGAAAATTTCGATGACGTGTAGCTATGCACCTATGTATATGATTACAAATGGATATGAAATCGATGATGAAATTTAGAACAAATATAATTATAAATTATTCTATGATGAGTCGCTTTTTTATTTATTATACTGATTGAACTTCGTCTTGTTCACCGAACTATTTTATTTTCTTATAATTTAACCGTCCTGTCACGGTCGCCAAAAATGTTTGAACACAAACCCAAATTAATTTGCAATAAAAACTAACGATGATGGCTTAGTAAAATGAACTGTGTTTTTAATGATCGCTTTAAGGCAAGTATACAAGTTAAATGTTTGATATTTTGTAGTTAAAGATTGCAAGTAAATAAGAAACAGTTATGAATTATAACAAGTAAAAACGTTATATTCGACCGGGTCGAATCTTAAATACCCTACAAATATTTAGTAAGTGAATTTGAAATGTTTAACTTGGTGGGACAGAGTTCCTTTATATAATATCGTACGTCAACGCCCACTAAAGGGGGCGGGATTCAAAAATATACAATATCATGCTTTCCACAGACGAACGTATGGGCATTGCTACACCGTCTTAGACTTCATCACAATTCTCTTTGGAGGGTATAAAAACTGTATTTTGGCGGGGTCGCTCTGGCAAGGGCTGTGGGGGAAACATTTCACCTTTGTCATAAAACTCTAAAAATAAATGCTTGGGATAATTATATACAAAATTAAAATTTCTTTTTTTTGATAGGGTCATTTAGAGGGCAAAGGGGGAGAGGGGGTAGGGCAGAAACAGGTAGACATAAAACTCTAGAAATAAATGCTTGGGATGATTATACACAAAATTAAAAAAAAATTTTATTTATTTTTAATAGGGTCATTTAGCGGGCAAACGGGGTGGAGGGGGTAGGGCAGCAACAGGCAGTCATAAAACTCTAAAGATAAATGCTTGGGATGATTATATGCAAAATTGAAAAAAAAATTTTTTTGGTAGGGTCATTTAGGGGGCAAAGGAAGAGGGGGGAGGGTGTAGGGCAGAAATCGGCAGTCATAAACTCTAAAGATAAATGCTTGGGATGATTATATACAAAATTGAAGAAAAAAAAAATTTTTTTTGTTAAATTTTTATGCTATTTTTGCCTATATTAACGCCCACTGAAGTTAGCGGGGTCAAAAAAAATTTTATTTTATTTAATGGCTCCAAGTTTAAGGCGTTGGACCGTATTTGACATAAAAATATATCATTTGCTTAACAAAATAACCAAAAAACTTTAAAAATTATGTTGTTTTTTCTGGGTTGCTTTAGTTCTTCTTAGGGGAACTTTTTTCCCTCTTGCCGGATTTAGCCCATCTTCGAACTTAACCTGATCTAAGCTTTAAAATATATTTATGTCAAATTTCAAGAGTGTAGATCTTTTCGTTTCGGCTGAATCGTGATTTCTACAGACGGACGGGCGGACGGACATGCTCAGTTCGTCTTAAATTTCATCACTGATCAAGAATATATATACTTTATGGGGTCTGAGATGGATATTTCGATGCGTTACAAACGGAATGACAAAGTGAATATACCCTCCAAATTCTTCTTTGGATATATATATATATATATATATATATATATATATATATATATATATATATATATGTATATATATATATATATATATATATATATATATCCAAAGAAGAATTATATATATATATATATATATATATATTTATGCTCTCCGTTGTTAAATTTTTACACTACTTCTGCAAACATTTTTATTTTTTATTTTATAAGTCCAAGTTTAACGCGTTGGACCTTCTTTGATATAAAAATTTATCATTTTCTTAACAACAATACAAAATAACTTTAAACATTATGTTGTTCTTTAGAAGTTGGTTTAGTTATTCTTAGGGGAACTTTTTTCCCTCTCACCCGATTTAGCGCATCTCCGCACTTAACCTGTCCTTTCCTTCAATATATATTTATACGGAATGACAAAGTGAATATACCCTCCAAATTCTTCTTTGGATATATATATATATATATATATATATATATATATATATATATATATATATATGTATATATATATATGTATATATATATATATATGCTCTCCGTTGATAAATTTTTACACTATTTCTGCAAACATTTTTATTTTTTAAGTCCAAGTTTAACGCGTTGGACCTTCTTTGATATAAAAATTTATCATTTTCGTAACAACATTAGAAAATAACTTTAAACATTATGTTGTTCTTTAGAAGTTGGTTTAGTTATTCTTAGGGGAACTTTTTTCCCTCTCACGCGATTTAGCGCATCTCCGCACTTAACCTGTCCTTTCCTTCAATATATATTTATACCAAATTTCAAGAGTCTAGCTCCTTTCGTTTGAACTGAATCGTGATCTCCACAGACGGGCGGACGGACATGCTCCGATCGTCTTAGATTTCATCACTGATAAAGAATATATATGTACTTTATTGGGACTCAGATGGATATTTCGCTGCGTTTCAAACGGAATGTCAAAGTGAATATACCGTTCATATTCTATTTTGCAGGATATAACAATTTTTTTTTAATTTTTGTATTTAATTATCCCAAACAATTATGTTTAGAGTTTTATGACAAAGGGGAGATGTCTCCTCACAGCCCTTGCCAGAGCGACCCCGCTAAAACACAGTTTTGATACCATCCAAAGAGAATTGGACCCCATAAAGTCTATATATTCTTGATATGTGATGAAGTCTAAGACAATCTAGCAATGCCCATACGTTCGCCTGTAGAAACCATCATATAGTTATATTCGACCCTGCCGAATATAACGTTTTTACTTGTTTTGTTTGTTTTTAAGTAATACCAATTTATTCCTTTTTGCAGTATAAAATAGGTTTAAAAAAAATTATGAACTTATATGGCTATTTTTATGTGCCAAAACTATATCGATTTTCCGGCCTTTGAATAGAATTTTCAACTTTTTTTGTTTCTTAAGTGAATATATTTCTTCCTGAAGTATAAAAAGGGTTTATTTCACAAAAAAAGAACAAACGAATTTAGGAACTAATTTTGTTACTTTAATGGACAAAAATTGTTACACTCAATGCTGGATTAAATTTTTTTTTTATTTTTTTTTTAATTTTAATAGCATGTCAATTTTTAGTAAACACAAATCTACCATTTTTAAAGTTTTTTAATATATTCAATCACCGAAAAATATTTATATTTCCCAACCCTGGAATCTAAGTTTTTTAAATTTCATTAAAAATTGTTTCCCTAACTTCTAAAATAGTTTTAATTAGCAAATAAAATCTTTTATGTGCTAAAAATAAATTTTCATTTTCCCATCCCTGGAATAAAAATTTGAGTTTTTAATTTTTTTAGTTGTTAATACAAATTTGATTCTTCACAAAGTATTAAATAGGTTTAATTAGCAAAACAAAAACAAATAATTGGTTTTTGCTTGTTAATTTTGCGTCCAAAAGTAAGTGTACGCTTCCTAGCTCTGGAACCGGATTTTTCTGAATTTCAATACGACTTTATTAAGTTCATTTCCAAGGTGCCGGCTCGTTTGCCTCGTTTTAAGAATAGAAGTTACCCTGGTGGTACACCAGAAAAACTTATTGATATTATTAATAAAAAAGAGGGTTTTCTTCTCAAGGTAGGTCAGCAGGAGATGCCGATCATTAATTGTACCTAAATTAATTGTCTAAGCGTAATGATGTTTATTCAAAAATGTTTTACTTAGTTATGTAGTTAAATTTAAAATAAATAAAATTAAAAGAAATAAAAGAAACTAAAACTAAAGCATTTGAGTGAGTCGGAATTGTTTATGCTGCACTGTATGGCTAGTAATTTGAAGAGCATAAAAGTAAATACATAATGTCTTGTATGTGCGACCCAAAAAAAAAACACAACTGACGCGTTAATTCTCACGCTGTGGCTGACCAGCATGTGGGAAAACAAAACATATTGCAAGGAAATAAGGGACTGAATCAAATCTTAATTCTATTTAAGATTTGTTTTATTTTGTTGTCAAAATAAAAATATTATAAAGAATTAACATATTGCAGCTTACATTAACTGATTCTGGCAACATAATCTAAGCATAAAAATGCGGCGTCAAGCTGGTGGATCCACTGAAATATCCCATGTTGACCTTGGAGCAGGCTGCGGAACTGCACAACGAGTATTGGCCCTTTTCTTTAGTATGTAGTTTCTTAGTAGGATAATGAATAAAATTAAAATGAGCGCCAACCCAAAATAACTGGCTGCCAAACTATGTGTTTCATGATGGGTTGTTGATAGTGGTATGTCACGTAGCTGTGCCTTCACTTCTGCCTGCAAGCGGTTTATTTCCTCAATACTTGACTGTTATGTCAAAGATTGCGTCAGGTTGTCCACATCGTGCAGAGAATTAAAAAATGACATCCCATTGGCTGTACTGGATTGATGGAGGGTTGATGTGATAGTTTGGTGACTGCTTACCGTGATCATCTCGTTTCTCATGTTACATCCTGCTGGTAGAATGAGTAACCCAGTACATTGCAAAAGCTGATAACTACTCCTTCCGTTGCAAACCGTCCTTAATTTCAGTTATTGATAAGTTGCCACCAGGCACTGATTCTTTTTAAACAGTTGATAACACGCGTTGTTGTTAGCTATTACATCTATATTGCAGCTTGAAACAGATTCATTAGCCCTATTCACAATATTGTGCAAAACCAACAAAATACATTGAAAATGCTCTCAAATACTCTCTCAATTTGCAAATGCTATAATGCAAGACCATTTGCACAGGATTGTGAATTGGGCTATTATTAAATAAATATATCATGCATGAGCTGCCGCGATGCCATATACATGAATGATATCCACCACTGGTAGTGTTAAATATGTTGGAAGATTGGCTGTTATGTTATCCACTTCAGTAGAAAATTGTTGTAGGGTTAGCAGAATAGGGCTGATCCGACCATGATATGAGTCAGCCAACAAGTTAATCATAGATGTGTGCATTTTTTTTACATTGTCTGCAATTATAATTAACTAGATGCTAAGAGATAAAATGAGCTGTTATCCGTGGTTATTGTCATTGTTTGTAAGGTTCATGAGTCAGCTGATTTTAAGGTTGATTTTCTTAAAACTATTTTGAGTCTGAGCTTCAGTTTGCTTCACAAGGTTAAGGGTATAGTCTAGGAATGATGTTTGATTTCGCAGTGGACCTTGGAGTCGGGCTTCATCGTTTTTGATAGTGTTGATTGTGTCGGACATCTGCTCAGCATGTTTTGAATCCAGAACACCGAATAAGGAATTCGCTGCGTTGCCGACTATATCTATTGCCCCTCGTTTTTTCCATTTAGTAACATTTTCTAGAGCAGCCTGCGTTTCGTCCTGTACATTGCGAAAATAGGTTATCAGTCCAGTACATTGAGCGTTGAAGTATGAGCAATCGCAGTCCTTCGTCAAGGCATTAGTCCCGTTAATTAAAAGCTACAATTCATTATGAAATGGAGCTAGCTCAAAATATATCAGAACTTTCCACTCTGATGGAATTGGTTTGATCTTACCAATATGCTCAAAATGTATGCCAGGATTGTTTTTAATCTGAGTATAAGTGACATGTTGGCACGTCACTAGTGAAAGAAACAATGCTAGGATCATGAGCATGCTTGTTGTACTCAAGTTGACATGTTTTGGAAGTGGAGAGCCTTTGCTTTTGTCAGGTCCACGAAATATTTCAATTACTTTACCGAGCCGCCAGTTCATGACAGGTAAATTATCTTTAATTACGATCATGGTGCCGAGCTGCAGATTTTGAGACTTAGTTTGCCACTTGTTGCGCTGCTGGAGTTCATTGAGATATTAGTGCGACCACCTTTTCCAAAATTGATGTTTTATTCGAGATACTAATTCCCAACGTTTTGCGAAGATTGACCTGACTTGATCCCTTAAGTTCCTTCTGCCTTTGTAATTGTTGGATGTCTTCCTTGAAGTTTGAATGCTGTGTAGTTCGAACAATGATAACAAGGGCATCGTGAAGCTCAAAAGGGATGAGAGTTGGCCTGCTTTGTTGCTCTTCCTTGCTAGTTTTGGCGTTTTTGATTAATCTTAGAACATATACAATATTCATTGAAGCGTTTTCAAAGAGTTTCTTTGGTTTGTTATGTGCAAGAGATTTTCACTCGCAACTGATACCAGTAAGCTGTGAGGGTTTTGTTTCTTTTCCATAATGGCTGAGTCAGAAGTTGGACGAAAGGCTGAAGACCAATATTTCTCGTCTCCGTGAAGGAAAAATGGCCCGTACATCCAGTGGGGTGTTTTTTGTAACTGTTGTGGATCCAATCTTCTAGATATGATGTCCGCTGGGTTGTCTTTGGAACTTACATGTCTCCATTGTTCAGGTTTCGTGCTTTTTGGATTGAAACTATTCGATTTGCAACGGGATTATTAAAAAAAAGGAGTTGAATTCTCTTTTGTAGAAATAAAATAAGGTTTAATGATGATTTAAGGCTAAACTTATGATTGATTTTTATTGCATCAAACAAGGGTTTATATACTAATATAACGGGATAATATTATTTGCATTCCTTAAAACTAAACAATAACAGTATTAACAAACTTTCCAATAACTTGATTTGACTTAGTGTTTTAACATTAACAAAAATATTATTTGTAATTCCAGTAGTACATTATAATTCATGTAGTACAAGGTAGACTTGGTAGATACTTTACAATGAAAGGGGGATGATCTTGAGTTTATTCATCTTAACACTATTATTGAATCAGTCCAGTAGACTGTTGGTATTGTAATCATGTCCAATTCGTGTTTAGCTTTTACCGCTAAGTTAGCTCCTAACTGGGCAGCACATAATTCTAGCCCTGGATGCGCAATAAAAAAATGAACACTATATATTTATTTTACAAAACGAAATTTATTTGTTGAGTGCAATGTCTATATGCATTTCGTTGGTGCTTTAACAAATCGTCAGTAGATTTAAACCACAATTGTAAGGAGTTTCAAACCTCTTATACTATGTAGACTTTTAAAAACTATTTGAGAACTAAAAAATGAAAATGATTTGCAAAAATCCATTGCTATATCCTAAATGATAAACAAGATATAAACAAGTAAAAACGTTATATTCGACCGGGTCGAATCTTAAATACCCTCCAAATATTTAGTAAGTGAATTTGAAATGTTTAACTTGGTGGGACAGAGTTCCTTTATATAATATCGTACATCAACGCCCACCAAAGGGGGCGGGGTTCAAAAATATACAATATCATGTTTTCCACAGACGAACGTATGGGCATTGCTAGATCGTCTTAGACTTCATCACTGATCAAAAATATATTTACTTTATGGGGTCCAATTCTCTTTGGAGGGTATAAACCATGTATTTTGGCGGGGTCGCTCTGGCAAGGGCTGTGGGGGAAACATTTCACCTTTGTCATAAAACTCTAAAAATAAATGCTTGGGATAATTATATACAAAATTAAAATTTCTTTTTTTTTTTGATAGGGTCATTTAGAGGGCAAAGGGGGAGAGGGGGTAAGGCAGAAACAGATACACATAAAACTGTAAAAATAAATGCTTGGGATGATTATACACAAAATAAAAAAATATGTATATTTATTTTTAATAGGGTCATTTAGCGAGCAAAGGGGAAGGAGGGGGTAGGGCAGCAACATGCAGTTATAAAACTCTAAAGATAAATTCTTGGGATGATTATATACAAAATTTAAAAAAAAATTTTTTTTGGTAGGGTCATTTTGGGGGCAAAGGAAGAGGGGGGGGGGGGGTAGGGCAGAAACAGATACACATAAAACTATAAAGATAAATGCTTGGGATGATTATATACAAAATTTAAAAAAAAAATTTTTTTTTGGAAGGGTCATTTAGGGGGCAAATGAAGAGGTGGGGGGGGAGGTAGGGCAGAAATCGGCCTAAAGATAAATGCTTGGGATGATTATATACAAAATTTAAAAAAATATTTTTTTTTTGGTAGGGTCATTTAGGGGGCAAAGGAAGAGCGGGGGGGGGGGGGGTAGGGCAGAAATCGGCAGTCATAAAACTCTAAAGATAAATGCTTGGGATGAATATATACAAAATTTAAAAAAAAAAATTTTTTGGTAGGCTCATTTTGGGGGCAAAGGAAGAGGGGGGGGGGGGGGGTAGGGCAGAAATCGGCAGTCATAAAACTCTAAAGATAAATGCTTGGGATGATTATATACAAAATTTAAAAAAAAAAATTTTTTTTGGTAGGGTCATTTAGGGGGCAAATGAAGAGGTGGGGGGGGAGGTAGGGCAGAAATCGGCCTAAAGATAAATGCTTGGGATGATTATATACAAAATTAAAAAAAAAAATTTTTTTTTTTGGTAGGGTCATTTAGGGGGCAAAGGAAGAGCGGGGGGGGGGGGGGGGTAGGGCAGAAATCGGCAGTCATAAAACTCTAAAGATAAATGCTTGGGATGAATATATACAAAATTAAAAAAAAAAAATTTTTTTTTTGGTAGGCTCATTTTGGGGGCAAAGGAAGAGGGGGGGGGGGGGGGTAGGGCAGAAATCGGCAGTCATAAAACTCTAAAGATAAATGCTTGGGATGAATATATACAAAATTTAAAAAAAAAAATTTTTTTTTGGTAGGCTCATTTTGGGGGCAAAGGAAGAGGGGGGTGGGGGGGTAGGGCAGAAATCGGCAGTCATAAAACTCTAAAGATAAATGCTTGGGATGATTATATACAAAATTTAAAAAAAAAAATTTTTTTTGGTAGGGTCATTTAGGGGGCAAATGAAGAGGTGGGGGGGAGGTAGGGCAGAAATCGGCCTAAAGATAAATGCTTGGGATGAATATATACAAAATTTAAAAAAAAAAAATTTTTTTGGTAGGGTCATTTAGGGGGCAAAGGAAGAGCGGGGGGGGGGGAGGTAGGGCAGAAATCGGCAGTCATAAAACTCTAAAGATAAATGCTTGGGATGATTATATACAAAATTTAAAAAAAAAAAATTTTTTTTGGTAGGGTCATTTAGGGGGCGAAGGGGAAGGAGGGGGTAGGGCAGAGTAGTACCAGGTTTCGTCTCAGCTTCGTCATTAAAGCTTAAAAGTGTTATTTTTAAGGAATGTAGGCTTAAGTAAAACAATTTGTTAAATTTTTATGCTATTTTTGTCTATAATAACGCCCACTGAAGTGGGCGGGGTCAAAAAATATTTTTATTTTATTTAATGGCTCCAAGTTTAAGGCGTTGAACCGTACTTGACATAAATATATATCATTTGCTTAACAAAATAAGCAAAAAACTATAAAAATTATGTGGTTTTTTCTGGGTTGGTTTAGTTCTTCTTAGGGGAACTTTTTTCCCTCTTGCCCGATTTAGCCCATCTTCGAACTTAACCTGCTCTAAGTTTTAAAATATATTTATGCCAAATTTCAAGAGTCTAGCTCTTTTCGTTTGGACTGAATCGTGATTTCCACAGACGGACGGACGGACATGCTCAGTTCGTCTTAGATTTCATCACTGATCAAGAATATATATACTTTATGGGGTCTGAGATGGATATTTCGATGCGTTACAAACGGAATGACAAAGTGAATATACCCTCCAAATTCTTTTTTGGAGGGTATAAAAAGACACCAAAATGTATGAATTTTACACTTACTTTTTCCCAAAGTGAAATGTTTATTTAGGTTAAAAATGGATTTCTATTTGAATGTTACATCAATCGAATCACTCACTCACTGCACCGTAATTAATCAAATGAGCCACATAATACAATAAGGATTTCTCACAACACGCATGCGTATTAGGTATGCACAGAAAAAACACTGCAGCGTGGTTACAACAGAATTAAGTTGGTGTTAACAATAAAAAAAGGCGATTCCAGATGTAGTAGCAAATAAATATAGAATTACTTGTTTAAAAAAACGTTGTTTAATGTATAATTCGTATAAAAATATATTTTTTAACAGAATAATGTACGACAGGGTTGTTATATACAAAACAACAATACTTACACTACGAACGCACTACACAAGAAACCATCTGGATAAGGAGAACTCAAATAAACGACATTAAAAATCTTTAAACTTTCTGGGATCCGAATTAAAATTTATCACAAGCACTCCAGACCATGATGATTCATCAACATGGAAGAAACAATAAATAAATTGATAGATAATAATGAAAAGCAACGACAAGTAAACTCAAGATTTGAGATACTAATTGAAACAATGCAATGCACAGACGACAGAAAATCACCTCATCATTGAACAGGTACACGATCAATTATTATTACTTGTTCGGACAATTAATGCTGCTGAAAATAATGAATACTTAGCACCCATTATAAACATATTACAATGCACAGCAGGAATAGCAGAGTTATTTATAGCTTTATGTAAATACGCTACGCTAAAAAAGTACTGCCAACATTTTAAAATCACCCCCATAAGTTTCGGACAAATGCAAACAGATGACCGAATTGCCCATTGTGACACAGAATTCGTACGAGTAAACCAATGTAATAATTTTCTCGTTATAGACAACAAAACATACTTATAAGAATCTTTACTATAAAATGAACAGGCAATACACATGCATCACGAATATACTCACAAAAAACAAAAACAATTGGGGGATGTACAAAATGGTAAAATATAAATTCGAATACAATGTAAATGAGTGGAATAGATTGTTCTTAATTTCGCGTTGTAAGTGCGGTAAACCCCCAGTTATATTGAAAAAACTGGCTGAGTTTGTTATGAAAGTTTACGCGCCATTTTGGTTTCTTGTGAAAAGCCAACCACTTGCAATTCACGGAAGTCGCCACGTTTTTAAATATATATCTTGGATTCGTCAATTGCCAGAAGATGTTCAACAGATACTTCGTCCGTCGATAGAAAATAACGCGTACTTTTTCCACCCCGAGAATGTATTGTTATCGATGATAACGGACCAAGATCCGCTAGTACGTTCAGACGGCTATAACAAGATTTTGTCTGCGCGAAATGAAGCAGCAGTAGGCATTCGTCAAATGTACGGTGCACAAGTTAAAAATTTCATAGACTTCGAAAGTGACTCATATTACCATATGATCAATTGGACCAAATTTGAATTGACTGAGCCGCCGTGCTTGCAGTTCTATATGCAAGACCAGCTGGAAGCATTACAGTTTTCAAAAGAAATAATCGAGATACCAGGTAGCACAAGAAAAACAACTTTGTTTGATAGTTTTGTTGACTAACCTTAATTAATTTCACAGAATATCCGTGCCATTCTCAAAACACCGAGCGTTTTGTTCATGTAGTACATGAGTCTGCCATGGCTGTTACCGATGAGCAACGCCTAGGCCACATTTTTTCCAAGCTCGAAAGCCGTGAAAAATATAGCCAACTTGGGTCATTTCAAAATATGATTAAATAAAATTGTTTTAATATACACAGATCTTTGAATTTTTATTGTATTGGTACAGATATTATGGTAAGTTCGAAAAGAGTGTATCACTATTTAAAAAAGAAGATACTAGGCAAAAAAATCGATATATAATACTATAAAATCCGACTGTGAATACCGAATATATGATAACTGTTTAAAAAGTCAACCCCTACATTCGGCAAAAAACATAAATTATATTTTTTAACACTTCTGTTGGAACTATCGAAAAACTTCTTTAACAAAAGTTTAATGATTTTTTGCGGGTTTAATATTCTGCTATTAGGGTGGTACATTAGGGTGGTAGAAAATGAGATCTGGTGGGTAAATACTAGAACGGGATACAAAATACCATTGACTATTAAAGCAAAACATTGGTCTCTTTGAGACAAAAACATCGATATATCACACTTTGAGATCCGACTGTAAATGCCGAAGATATAACGAAAAATTTATTTTGGCGACACCTACTTTCGGCAAAAAAAATAAAAAAATTTTTTTTTGAAAATGTCTTACAACATTACTTCGTATTCGGTGGTGTACGGCGAACTTTTTTTTTCTTGCCTATATGGCGAGACGCTCTAATGCACACTGTAGTCATAAGTCATAAAAAATATGACTAGTGTGAACAACCCGTCATAACTTAGTATGCTATTTCAAACATCGATCACCTGATAAGATAACAAAAACTCCAGTTCTATTTAAAATAATTAAATTTGTCTTCTGGTGCACACGAATATCTAAATTAATTTATATGTTTTCTTTGCAGAGGCATGCGGAAAAACGTTCAGTGGCTGCCAGCTTCGGAAGTAAAACAAGAAAAATGTTTCACTTGTACATACATATTTAGTTTTCTTTTAATTTTTTTGTATGTTATAAAAATGTAATTTAGTGTACAGACATATAGATATGAATAATATTTTAGCCGTTTTTCAGTCGTGTATCATATATAAGTAACGGCGGCAAACATATACTATCGTCGTCTCGCCTAAAGATTTTCAGCCGTTCGACTCAGATCTCTAGAGCTATTTTATGACAAAATAAAAATATACCTGAAAGAGAGCTATTATGTATTTTATGACTTTTCTGCACGCAGCACAACAACAACTTTTTTACACTGGTCTAAAATATTAGCACACAGTGTGAATGCTCCAAATTCGTTTGGTAGTATTGACTCAATAAAAAGTTCAGTATTCTATTTGAAGAACATCCCATTAGATCTTTTTTTATACTATGTATTTTTATAAATTTATTACTAACAATTTTCCTTATACTAAAAATCATATCATGCGTAAAGGAATACAGACGTACATCAGCAACTGATAAATTCAATAGGGCATACGAAATTGTTTTACGACGTGTTAGGAAAGATCGGGAAGATCTTGCTTAACTTAGGGTGAGTTAAGGTCAGTCTCAAAGACGCTAGTATTATGTATTTATGTAAAATAAATATTAAAAAACATTTTATATATTAAAATTAGCAATCATAGGAAACAAAGAGGTAGACTAAAAAAAGGATTCTTTGTAATACTAATAAACATATTAAACATATTTTCTATGATAACAAATAATTAGTATTTGGATACATAATTTAAGTTATTGACAAAATAATTTAAATAAATAAATTATATTATTGTAAAGGAACCTTACGGCTAAGCAATAAAGATAAGAAAACCCATAAACAAGATTCGTATTGTAAGAACAAAGAATTAATTACTTCTAACCCATTTTTATACCCTCCAAAAAAGAATTTGGAGGGTATATTCACTTTGTCATTCCGTTTGTAACGCATCGAAATATCCATCTCAGACCCCATAAAGTATATATATTCTTGATCAGTGATGAAATCTAAGACGAACTGAGCATGTCCGTCCGTCCGTCTGTGGAAATCACGATTCAGTCCAAACGAAAAGAGCTAGACTCTTGAAATTTGGCATAAATATATTTTAAAGCTTAGAGCAGGTTAAGTTTGAAGATAGGCTAAATCAGGCAAGAGGGAAAAAAGTTCCCCTAAGAAGAACTAAACCAACCCAGAAAAAACAACATAATTTTTAAAGTTTTTTGGTTATTTTGTTAAGCAAATGATATATTTTTATGTCAAATACGGTCCAACACCTTAAACTTGGAGCCATTAAATAAAATAAAAATATTTTTTGACCCCGCCCACTTCAGTGGCCGTTATTATAGGCAAAAATAGCATAAAAATTTAACAAATTGTTTTACTTAAGCCTACTTTCCTTAAAAATAACATTTTTAAGATTTAATGACGAAGCTGAGACCAAACCTGGTACTACTCTGACCTACCCCCTCCTTCCCCTTCGCTCCCTAAATAACCTTACCAAAAAAAAAAAATTTTTTTCAATTTTGTATATAATCATCCCAAGCATTTATCTTTAGAGTTTTATGACTGCCGATTTCTCCCCCCCTCTTCCTTTGTCCCCTAAATGACCCTACCAAAAAAAAATTTTTTTTTCAATTTTGTATATAATCATCCCAAGCATTTATCTTTAGAGTTTTATGACTGCCTGTTGCTGCCCTAACCCCTCCACCCCCTTTGCCCGCTAAATGAACCTATTAAAAATAAATAAAATTTTTTTTTAATTTTGTGTATAATCATCCCAAGCATTTATTTTTAGAGTTTTATGTCTACCTGTTTCTGCCCTACCCCCTCTCCCCCTTTGCCCTCTAAATGACCCTATCAAAAAAAAAAAATATTTTAATTTTGTATATAATTATCCCAAGCATTTATTTTTAGAGTTTTATGACAAAGGTGAAATGTTTCCCCCACAGCCCTTGCCAGAGCGACCCCGCCAAAATACAGTTTTTATACCCTCCAAAGAGAATTGTGATGAAGTCTAAGACGGTCTAGCAATGCCCATACGTTCGTCTGTGGAAAACATGATATTGTATATTTTTGAACCCCGCCCCCTTTAGTGGGCGTTGACGTACGATATTATATAAAGGAACTCTGTCCCACCAAGTTAAACATTTCAAATTCACTTACTAAATATTTGGAGGGTATTTAAGATTCGACCCGGTCGAATATAACGTTTTTACTTGTTTATTATAAGAAAATCCATATTCACTAATGCTCAGCATGTAAGATAACCCAACATGAAATAAAGATACATATTGATAAATAATATATGTGTAAAACAGATACGGGCGTTTCATAGCACAATTGTGCTGATATCATTCACATGTATTCTTACCCTCTTTAATTTAGTCGTCGATGAGACAGCGACGAATGAATATCAGGCGGATGCTTACGAATTTTTTTATATTTTTTTCCAGAATATTTGTCCAGCAAACAATTTCAGTCATGGTGGTATACGAAGAATATTTTGTCATAAACAATGCTTTCGATAACATACAATGCCTTTTATACAATTTTTCTCCAATAACGGACTGTGCTAATTCTCCTAATTTAGTAATACACTTGGTCTGTGTAAAATCATATCAAAAATATTTTGAATATGTTTCCCATATGAAAATGATCTTCCATGCCGACATATATCAAAGCTTATTAAGTTTGATACATTCAACAGCGTATTTTTTTGGGAATATTCCACTTCAGCAAGCAACCATTCTTTTATTTATTTTTATATTTTCTTGAATGGAAAACATAACAAATTATTGTCCTATCTTTTTTAATTTTTTTCATTTGACTGTTTACTTAGAAGAAGTTTTATTTTTAATTAACAATTTTACGTAATAAACGCTTTTTTTCAACTTAGAAAAAATTGGTACTTATGCATGTATATATATATATATATATATATATATATATATATATATATATATATATATATATATATATAATGCACCATTATCTTTCAAACGCTTGGCTTTTTGTTTGGTGGGTAGCTCACAAGCTCAACACATACACAATTTACCAATACATTGACGGTGCCCACCACTGGTGTAAATTATCATCCCTTAATATATATTAAGGGATGATACGAAGAGTATAAATAAAGGGATGAACTGAAGAGTATAAATAGGACTGTAAATACTCTCGCTAGTTAGTTCGTATTACGAACTTCGTAAGTAAACTAAATTTTTAATAGTTGATAATTAAGAACATATAGTAAAAAAATATATGTATACCTTTCATAAAAAAGTGAAAGGCTATATATGTATATATATATAGGTTGGTCAATCCATGTATATTTTCCTCAATATTAATATGAGACCCCGTAAAGTATATATATTCTGGATCCTTATCTGTCTGTCTGTGCATGAAGTTTTCTCAAGCCCCCGGAGGAGCTACGGACTTCATTCTTGGACTGATGGATTGGAAATTAGCTTAAATATTGAAATTCAGAAAAATAAGGTTCCCGAGCTGGGAAGCTTGCACTGTTTGTGGACGCAAAATTACCAAGCAAAACAAATTAATTTTTGTTTGTTTATTACTTAAACATATTTGTTATATCTGGAAGAATGAAATTTGTTTTAAAACCTAACAAAATAAAAATTTTTATTCCAGGGATGAAAAATTGAAAAAAAAAATTTTTTGTTACATAAAAAAAAGTTTTTTCTTTGATAATTAAAATTATTTTAGAAATTAGGACAAAAATTGGTATTGAAATTTACAAAAATCGTCATTTCGATTTCAGGGTTGGGAAATTGAAATATTTTTCGGTCATTGAAAGTGCTAAAAAAAAGTTACAAACTTTATTTGTATGTTAAGTAAAACTATTTTATACCTTCAAAATTCCAAAAAATAAAAAAATTCGAATCTAGAGTTGGAGACACATTAAATAATCTAAATAAAGTTACCACTTTTGGTGTTTTTAGTACATTAAGCCTTTTTTCGCTTAAGAAAGAATTAAATTTGTATTAAAAATCTAAAAAATTTAAGGTTGAAAAATTGGTACATAAAAGTTGTCATATAAGTTCCTACTTTTTGTTTTTTCAGTGAATCAAATCTATTTTATGCTTCAAGAAGAATTATATTCGTGTAATAAATAAATAAAATTAAAATTTTCACGCCAGGTTTGGAAAATCGAAATATTTTGGTACATGTAAGTTCCTAATTCTGTTTTTGAACTAAACTTATTTTATACTTTTGGTTGGAATATGGACCTTTGTTTTGGTACATACAAATAATCAACTACATATATTCCCTATTTTGATTTGTTTTACTGAATTGTACGTATTTTATACTTCAGGGAGATTAAAAAAAATTATATTAAAAAGTAAAAATTCGATTCCAGGATTGGAAAATAGGTACATAAAAGTAACAAACTAACCTATTATATACCTCAGAAAGAATTAATTTGGTATTAAAAACAAAGAAAGATGTATATTCGATTCCAGGGTTAGAGAACAGATATATTTTTGGCACATATATTAATCAAATATACTCTTGTTTTTTTTATGCATTAAGCCTTTTTTAGGTTTCAGAAAGAATTGTATTGAAACTTTAAATTTTTTTCAATTTGAAAGTCCAAAAAAATTAAGGTTGAAAAATCGAAATATTATGGTACATATAAGTTGCCATATAAGTTCCTACTTTATGTTTTTTCAGTGAATGAAACCTATATTATACTTCAGTATCTAACGCAGTCTAATGTCCCAGCCAAGGTATCCTCAATCTGTCCAGGCTCGTGAAAGGTCTGCTTCCTTTGCAATATAGCCACCACTGTAGTCCAATTCGTACACTAAGGTTTCGTACTCTAAACATATTTTATTTTATTTTTGAAAAACGTTTGGAGGTACTAGAAATAAGAAAAGCCAAACATTTAGCTTCCTAGCCGAAAAATTTAAACCTTCTCTTAAATATAAAAGTAACCTATAACATCATATTGATTTTTTAATTAAACCTACTTTCTGTGTTAGCAAGAAAGAAATAAAGAAGAATTACATCTCTGAAGGGTATTTAAGATTCGGCACAGCTGAATATAGCACTTTTACTTATTAATAGTCACTCTAATCTTTGGCCGGCCGGGGGAAAAAATTTACCACATTTTCCTCGGTACCCCCGGGTCGGTGATGACGATTCCCTCGAAGAGGTTTTCTGCTCTTTTCGTGTCTTCTGGTAGGGATTGTGGCTTTTCTTCTGGTGATGCTAGCCCCAGAATGACGTTGTTGTAGTCGTCCTCTTTGTCCCTCCTTTCATTATCTCGGCGTTGTGTCGGTGTAAGTGGTGGTAATGGTGAGGACTGAGCGGTGATATCGTTGTGTACTTCGGTCAGAATCTCACTTTTTCTTTTTCATGCGGTACCCATGGCTTCCAATGGGGAACATCGGGACACTTGCTTTTACGCAAGATGTGTTTAAATAATCTGTCCCCTTTTATTTGGAAGTCGTGCCTTCTATCTTTGTTATCTCGTAATTCGTTGAACTGCGTTTGACACTGCTGGTTGGGGCTAGTCTTTTCAGTGCTTAGAAATTCTCTATCGGAGGATGAAAAACTGACATCCACTAGAGTATATAGGCGAGGTGTGCTTGTGTATGTTATTTCTGATGACGTTTAGTGAATTTCGTCTACGATTAGCATGATTTGCCGTTTCCGTAGGAAGTTCATCCCCAGGATCACCGTCTCGGCAAGATTGGGTAAGGCGGACGCTAGCAGGCGTGTTGGTTGTCCATTGAAGGTGATGGTTATAGGATAGACGAAGATACCTTCGATACTAGCTGCACTGATCTTTTTTTGCATTCTTGGCAGGATATTTATGCTTTCTAGATGGTCTCGTATGTTGGTACTACCTAAATATGACATTTAGAACAGAACGAGAACAGAATAGTCTACGTTTATTTCTGCAACTAATCCTACGATGGCCGCTTCGTTTGCAGTTTCAGCAAGTTTTTGTTGAATCGGATGATGCGAGGTCCGTGGATATCCCTAAATAGTGGCTGGGTTGGGCGGAGTTTTTTTATCCCTTCTTTTCGGAGCAGCTTGTCATCATCGGTGAGTTCTGTATGTTCGTCTAGGATTTGAAAATCGTTGCGTCGTACATTTAGCCGGTATTCACAGCGAAGCCCTTCGTAAATGCGATCGGTATGGTCCAATTTGCGTACTTCTGGATGTTGGCGGATTAATGAAGGGTCAGGAAGAACTCTTTGGCCTTTCCTCGGGGTGCTTGTTTCCGATGATAATATTTTTCCTCCAGGTGTTCTAAATGCCGTCTGGGGAGTAAAACCCGAAATGCCATATATATAAAATCTTCCCATGACGTTATCTCCATTCGTTTAACTCGATACCACTGGAGGGCACGACCTCTTAGTATCGCTAACAATGACAATATGAGTAAGTTGGGCTGGATTGAGTAGCATTCTGCGAGCTCCTCTGCTCGTTCCAAAAACTCCATGAGGTTTTCGTCTCCTTCATAGGTTAAGTCCCATCTTCGGATAATGGACATTACCTCACTGTGAGTAGGGTGTTTTGCAGACTTCTCCTTGACAGGTTGGACGATTTGTTTAGACGACTCTTGGTGGGCCGGTTCTTCCTCTTCCGCCAGAAGTTATTCCTCTAATGACCACAGTAGATTTTCTGATGACGCTCGGGCACGTTAGGCCCGTGCCAGATCAAAAGGAAGAGGGAGGGAGGGGGTAGAGCAGAAATCGGCAGTCATAAAACTCTAAAGATAAATGCTTGGGATGATTATATACAAAATTGAAAAAAAAAAATTTTTTTTTGGTAGGGTCATTTAGGGGACAAAGGAAGAGAGGGGGGAGGGGGTAGGGCAGAAATCGGCAGTCATAAAACTCTAAAGATAAATGCTTGGGATGATTATATACAAAATTTAAAAAAAAATTTTTTTTTTGGTATGGTTATTTAGGTGGCGAAGGGGAAGGAGGGGGTAGGTCAGAGTAGTACCATGTTTCGTCTCAACTTCGTCATTAAATCTTAAAAATGTTATTTTTAAAGAAAGTAGGCATAAGTAAAACAATTTGTTAAATTTGTATGCTATTTTTGCCTATAATAACGCCCACTGAAGTGGGCGGGGTCAAAAATATTTTTATTTTATTTAATGGCTCCAAGTTTAAGGCGTTGGACCGTATTTGACATAAAAATATATCATTTGCTTAACAAAATAACCAAAAAACTTTAAAAATTATGTTGTTTTTTCTGGATTGGTTTAGTTCTTCTTAGGGGAACTTTTTTCCCTCTTGCCCGATTTAGCCCATCTTCGAACTTAACCTGACCTAAGCTTTAAAATATATTTATGCTAAATTTCAAGAGTGTAGATCTTTTCGTTTGGACTGAATCGTGATTTCCACAGACGGACGGACGGACATGCTCAGTTAGTCTTAGATTTCATCACTGATCAAGAATATATATACTTTATGGTGTCTGAGATGGATATTTCGATGCGTTACAAACGGAACGACAAAGTGAATATACCCTCCAAATTCTTTTTTGGAGGGTATAAAAACTGTGGCTCCTTCAGCTTTTATGCCATGTTGACGACAAACCTCAAGGAGTTTGTCCTTTCGTAAAAGATAGATCCATCCGAGGGAATCTACCTGGAGGGTATTATTATTACCTTAAATTGGGTGGTGGCAATATGGTGAACCCGTCGCTTCCCCGCTGGTGGTTGGGTTAATTGTTTTTCCACAATGATCGGGTTTGGAAACGAGCGCCATTGTAACGCAGCTTAATTTCCCAGCCGAGTATCCTCAATCTGTCCAGGCTCGTTAAAGGTCTGCTTGCTTTGCAATATAGCCACCACTGTGGTCCAATTCGTACACTTAGGTTTCGTACTCTAAGCGTCGCAACGTGCATATAAAATATTCGGATATCCTCCGATAAAAAAGTTATAAGCGATGCAAAGTAAATCGGACCCCACGGTCGCCGAAAATCAAAGTCACTGTCAAACATAAAAAAGTTATAAACGACGCAAAGTGAATCTACGAACAATTTAGATTCTTCGGATATCGTTCGGCTAACTGCGGTAAATTCTTTCTACATACAAATTTAAGATATGGCTTGAGCTACCAATATTAAAAATTGGAAAACGTTCACATATACTTAGGTATAAAATTCAAACCAAAAAAGTTTGACTTAGGTATGATGGAACAAAAAATTCAGAAAAATAGGACATGAAGAAAAATAATCAAACGGTAACACGGGTATTATAACAATAACATGTTAACATCAGGTTGATACAGTTCTCGTATCGTTTTTCACAATAAAATTTGTGTAAATAGGAACTGTTATCACATTCAACTAAGCCGCCTAATAAGTGGTGACAAACACAATACACATGAGCACTGATGATGAAAGGGTTGAGTCTTTCGAAAACATCTGTTCTACTCTGCTGTGTAAGTTGAATAACAAAAACTGATGTTGGCTTGCCTTTGTGCCTTGGAATATTTATCATGTCTTTCTGAGACTTAAACTAACATTTCGAACAATTAGCCTATAGAATCTTAATTCAATTTTATATAGCAATATAAAATGTTCGTTAAAATTCTTACTACATACAAATTTAAGCTATGGCTTGAGCTGCCAATAATAAAAATTGGAAAACGTTCACATGTACTTAAGTATGAAATTCAAACCAAAAAAGTTTGACTTAGGTATGATGGAACAAAAAATTATGTTTTTTAGAGGTTGGTTTAGTTCTTCTTATACTGCTGACAGACAGGTGTCAACCTATACTACAATTAAACCACAATATAAAGTGGTTTATATCTGGTTTCAATACTACGAAAATATACGTAGTATTAACCCAGTTTACACCCTTTAGCTTTGTTCAATTGCATTGGGAATGAGTCATCGTCCAATTTCGCCACTTCAACTTTCGAGAAGTTCGACGCCTCAACCTTATTAAGAAAAATGTCCATGAATATGTATAGTTATAATGGATTTATAAACCATAAAGACTTACACGTGTCCAAAAACGCGTGTACTTCTTTTTTAATATTTTAGAATGAAAAAAGCATATTCTTCTTTTAAGGCGATTGTACATAATTAACGAATAGCGAAAACACAATTTCTTTTTTCGCATAAAATATGCAATTTCGCTGTTATTATTAACAATTATCCCAAAAAGCTTTTCTTTTTCCATTTTTTTTATTACACGAAAGTAAACAAAAATACGAAAGTTGACAAAAATATTAGTATATATACCACATGTCTGTCATGCCAAAGTAGTATCAAAAACCATAGTATTTATATCATTGTATACAAATCCTAAGTCTGTCAGGGATGTTAGGGGAACTTTTTTTCCTTTTGTTTGATTTAGCCCATTTCTGAACTTAACCTGTGCTATCCTTCAAAATATATTTATACCAAATTTAGAAGAATCTGGATCTTTTCGTTTGGACTGAATCGTAACTTCCACGGACGGACGGACGTGCTCAGATCGTCTTAGATTTCATCACTGTCCAAGAATATATATACTTTATGGGGTCTCACATTGATATTTCGCTGCGTTACAAACGGAATGACAAAGTGAATATACCATCTATATTTTTTTTGAAGGGTATAAATATAATCTATACAATGAGCAACAAATATTTTTCTGCGTTTTAGTGACAATCTTATTACAGCAACATTGATAAGTTTCTTTATGAGGAGCCATTATAAAAACAGATGTAAACTATGCAAATGTAAATAAAGCCGCTACAAAACCAGTGCAAATTCAGCGTACAAAACAAACAGCAGCAAGATGGTAATAGAAATCAACAAGGGCTCAAATTCAGCAATAAACTCAAAGCCAGGGCGTACTTAACCAGGTGCAGCGTTAAGAACGTAAACAATTTTTTACTCTTACTTGGAGGTTACAAGATCAACTTTCAACACACTCATACTTTTGCACCAACACAATTTGATATTGGACAAAATCATTTTTTTATTATTTAATTTCATTTATTTGCACCTGTTGCTTGAATTCTTTTTGTAGTAAACCTTTCATGCATTCACTGAATTTTTATATATATATATTTCTTATAAATTAAAACTTTTATAATCGAATTATAAATTAAACCTTTTATAATCGATTTGAATATACAAATCGTATTATAAGTATATTGTACGAATTGTAATCGATTTTATATTTACCTTTTTTACACTTACTTGGAAACATCTCATATATATATATAGGCGTTGTTTGCTGGGATCAAGTCGTGTTTTTTGTCGGCTCCAATAAAACACCTGTAAAGTCTGTACTCAAAGTGCAAATACCTGCATAAATTGTAAATCTTGTAAAGCATCTTATAAGTAACAAGTTGCGCTGTTGTTTTCCTCCATAAAAAAGTGATTTTATAAGTTAATTGAAATTAAATTTCTTTTATTATGTCACTTGAAGTTTGGTTGTTTGTGCTTGTTTCATCATATTACTCAAAGCAAGGTGAACTAAATAGATAATATCAAAGCAAATATCTACAGCTGTTTCATTCCATACTGGCAATACTGCATGACAATTGAATTATCACAGCTTATTTACTGCAATACCCCTCGTTGTTAGTTGTAAACTGCATTACCATTTATCACTACACAGTGAGCAAAAGTAATTGCATTCGGATTATTCATAAAACCTCAAAATTATATATATATATATATATATATATATATATATATATATATATATATATATATATATATATATATATGTATATATATATATATATACACATATATATATGTATATATATATATATATATATATATATATATATATATTTGATTGTTTCATCGTTAATTCCCAAGATGGCATGCTTGAAAAAGGGATGTACTTTAGAAGGATCGGATGATAGAATGATAATCTGCTGGTTATGTCACGGCTCATACCATTTTAAGTGCGCTGGTATTTCTGGCTTAGTGGGCGAGTCAATAGCAAAAAACAAAAACGTTCATTGGCGTTGTAGTAGTTGCCAGAAAGTCAGTGTTGAATTTTTCAAATCCTTCCAGAGCACTAAAAACAATTTCCTGCAAATCCAGAATAACCTTGGCCATTTAACTGAACAAATTAATATATATGGAAAACTTTTTAGTGACTTTAGATAGTTTACAATCACCATCCACAATTCGCCGCAAAAGCACCAGATTGTTGAATAAAGATAACAATACTTCTGCAACAATCAATCAATATGTAGTTAATACGAATAATGACGGATCCAGTTTAACTAAAAATTCTTCTCCAAGAACAACTATGCCTAATGCCTCAGATAATGTTGGTAACATTATTCATGTCAACGATATGAATAGTGGCTCATCAACGGCCGTGCCTCTGAATAATGCTTCAAAATCTCTAAGCACTGCTCAATTAAGTAATTTTGATGTCTTAACTCCAGCCCCTTTAACAGCAATAGCATGCTCGTCTACAGTTAATAATCAAAATTTAACTGATACATCAACAGCCCCAAGGGAGTTGCGTACGATTCCTCCGAAAAAAAACAAGTTGTTGCCAGCCTGTTTCAATGATGAAGGCATAGTTACTGGTCACTGAACATAATTGGCAGCGACTGACACTATCATGTACTAAAAAGCAGAGTAACAGCACCCACCTTCGTCGGCCCTGTACCAAAAATTAGCCGGCGAAGTAAAAGGTTGAAATAGCTACAAAATCAACTGTCTATCTTCTCATCTTTCCTAATCTGTCCCCTCAATACTATTCCCTCGTTTTCAGTTCCAGCGCAATACATTGCATGTATAGGGGTCATCCCCTGAGTGCTGGTCCAAGGTAAAAAAAATAATTATAAAAAATATGAAATGGTATATTCAAAAGAAATTTGAAAATTGCTCACCACAGGATATCCTCGACTTTAAAATAAACTCTAGAATAGAGCTTCATTCAAAATAATTGTACCGGAAGTAATGTTTCAACAAACTGTTAGTCAAGAGTTTTGACCTAAGAATGCTTGAGTACGTGAATTCATTTATAAAGATGATAATAATCCTCGCTTGCCTAATTTAGTGCACCCCAATCCAAAAAACTAATATCTATTTTATACCAAAATGTCAGGGGTACGAGTATTAATTCGAAATTGTCATCGATTTACCGAAACAGCTTTGGATATGACAACGATATTATAGAATTCACTGAAACCTGGCTTAGTACTAAAATTAATAATACCGAAATTATGTGTTCCATATACCAAATTTTCAGAAAAGATAGAGAAAGTTGTCAAACAGCCAATAATATTGTAAAAAAATCGGGTGGTGGTGTTTTAATTATTGTCTCAACTATGTTTTCGTCGGAAGAAATTATACTGCATGATTTTTATCACATTGAGTTTATATGCGTATTAGTGAAAATACATAAACAGCCTATGTATATTATTTGCTTGTATATTCCTCCTAACTCGCAATATTCTATCTATGAGGATTACCTAAAAGCTATAAATGTTATTGCAGATAAAGTAAATTCAAATGATCTTATACTACTGCTGGGAGATTTTAATATGCCAAATGTGTCCTGGAAATCTGTGCCTGATTGTAATTATTTGTCACCTCTTCAATCTTCGGAGTTATCACAATATTTCATTGACAGTTTACTGGAGTGCTGCCTTTTTCAGATCAACTGCATCAAAAATACTTCTGATAAATTTTTAGACCTTGTATTTGTTAATGAACCGTCAGACTTTTCGATATCGCAGCATCCCCCGCTTTCAAATCCTGAGGATAGTTATCATCCTACGATTGAATTAACTTATATCTACCAACCTCTTCGACGGTCAAATAAAATTAAACTTCAACGTGAACTCTCTGAAAACGACTGGTTAAATGAATTATCTTATGGCAATGATTTAGACAAAAGTATCAAAAAATTTTACCAGATTCTACACAAATGCTTCCTATCTTCACTACCTAGAGTACTACCTGCCCCCTGCCATGGCCCACCTTGGAACACTAAACAACTTTCTAAAAAGTACAAGCAAAATGCATCTCAACTAAATTATTCTATGTACTCCTCAGCAAGATCTGCATATACCATTGCTAATCAAGTGGCTTATATTGCTTATTTAAACAGGATAAAAAATAACCTAAAAAATGATCCCAAATCTTTTTATAAGTTTGTCAATTCGAAGAGGCGTGTATCAGGTTTCCCTTCTGTTATGAAGTTTAATGATTATGAGTCGTCAGATGATAAAGTTATAAGTAATATGTTTGCTGACTTTTTTGCATCAACCTATTATCTATATATATCGAGCAGTATTCTTACCATAACCCTGAATCAGTGAATTTTAATGTACCCCGTATTGAGCAGCAAACTGTTTTGACTTATATGAAAAATCTAAAACATTCGTATGTTCCCGGTCCTGATGGTATTCCTAATAGTTTTTTAAAACTCTGTCCTCATTTACTAAGCACTCCATTGACCTATTTATTCAACAAATCACTCAAATTGAGTTATTTTCCTCCAATTTGGAAGAAATCGTTCATCATTCAGCTGTTCAAATCTGGATCTAAAGCTGATATATCAAATTATAGAGGTATAGCTAAATTAAACGCTATATCAAAGTTGTTAGAGCAACTCTTATGCGATACATTGTCTTATCAAGCAACATCTATCTTTTCTTCTACGCAGCATGGTTTCTTTAAAGGTCGATCAACTATTACGAATCTCTTAGAATTAACAACCTCAGTTAACGATGGTTTTGTCACTGGCAAACAAACAGATGTCATCTATTTTGATTTTAGTAAGGCCTTTGATTAGGTGAATCACAACTTACTCATTCATAAGCTTGATCGAATTGAATTTGGAACGTCTCTAATAAAATGGATTGAATCTTATTTGAAGAACAGAATGCATTGTGTCAAGTTCCGCAATATGCTTTCTACTGATATAAATGTTATATCAGGTGTGCCTCAGGGTAGTCATCTCGGCCCACTTTTATTTACTTTATTTATTAATGATCTTCCCTCCGTTGTTGAAAACTCAAATATACTAATGCTAAATGTGAAAAATTGCAAATACATGATTTTCTCAAGAACAACTGCAATCAATGGACTCTATAAAATGAATAATGTTGTTCTTGACTTAGTGGACTCATTTAATGACTTGGGAGTTATTTTAGATAAAAAACTGGACTTCAGGTGCCATATAACTTCGACTATTAACAAAGCTACTGGTGTTCTGGGTTTTATTAAACGCTGGGCTAAGCAGTGCTCTGACCCTTACACAACTAAGATGTTATTTACTACTTTAGTTCGCCCAATACTTGAATACGGATCTGTTGTATGGGACCCACAATATCTTTTACATTCAAATAAAATAGAGTCAGTACAAGTGCAATTCTTATTATTTTGCCTTCGTGGTCTTCCTTGGAATTCTAATATAAGATTACCATCTTACGAGAGACGCCTAGGACTTATTAAGCTCCCAACCTTAAGGAGCCATCGGCAAATGCTACCTTTCTGCTGAAATTATTAAACGGACGAGTCACTTCTCAATTTCTCCTGAGCAAAACAAACTTGAATATACCCAATCGTCCAACAAGGTATTATAGCTTCTTGAGAATTAACTACAAACTATAGTAACTTCGATTCCTTTCGGAAAATTTGCAATGATTTTAATAGACTTTTCCCTTGTATCGATTTCAACAAAAGCATTGATGTCGTAAAAAATGATATAACTTTATATTTTAACTCTTTGCAAAATTTATTATAAATAAATGTTTAATTTGTTAAATCGACATTTGTTAAAGCCATAATTTTTGGTTTTGTTGTAATATGTCTTGTTACTATTGTAAAACAAAGTTTTATCGATTCCATTTATATATATACATATATGTATATATATATATATATATATATATATATATATATATATATATATATATTTATATATATATATATATATATATATATATATATATATAAATATATATATATGTATATATATATATATATATATATATATATATATGTACTTATCATTTCTGAAACATTGTTATATTTTAATTGTATCAGTCTGTAAGGATTAATCCATAGACTAAATAAATAAAAATAAATCTCTTTTACTTACATTTTTTTCTAAACTTTTTTTTATAACCTTTTCTTCCTGTGTACTTACCCAGTTAAATTTAAACAATATTGTAACACTGAAAATGTACTAAATGTTGCTAAAGCTGACACTCGGAAAATTCCATATGTTGAGCGGTTTTTCCAACCGAACCAAACTTTAAAAATTAATTTGAAATTAACGAGAGCATCATTTATCTGTCCGAAAGGTAAATAGACTCTATCATTAAAAGGAAAATTTTAATATTGGTTCTTATTTTTCCTTTCCCACTTCGCAATATCAATTATTTATAATCGATATTAATAATTTTGTTTGGATTTAATCTAAGCAAAATTATTTTAGCGCAAAATTTATAGCCCAAGATTTTGTTCATGGTCCTTCGAGACTGTATGGTGGTTGTTTTAAGTTTTTCTGTTTTACCTCTTTTCTCAATTTCTCAATTTAGAACTGGAATGAGTTTCTCTTTTGTATATGAGTAAATATCTTGGTATTTTTCGCTGGATAATTTCTTTCAGCCTTTAGGGATTCTACTTGAATTTGCGGGAAGAAGGAAAGAGGAACAAAGGAATCGGAACAAATTTGTTACATACTTACGAGTACCTCTTGAAAATATATTTAAAATTAGGACAGATTAGGAAAGATGAGAAGATAGACAGTTTTTTTGTAGCTATTTCAACCTTTTTACTTCGGCGGCTAATTTTTGCTACAGGGCCGACGAAGGTGGGTGCTGTTGCTCTGCTTTTAGTACATGATTGTAATATGTCCGGTTTGTCAGGATTTATTTATTTAATAACACCAGTTATTTTATAAACGTTATAAGACTTTTATTTAATATTTGAATGTTTTATTTCTTTTCCAGGTATGTATATTAATATTATTTTAACTAGAACCTTAGAGTTGGTCGTTATCTGTTTGCGTCTCAATCTCAAGTGAAGTGTGCAAAACCAACTTGTAGCAATTGCAGGGTTGACACATGCGCGTGTAGTTTGCTAAACATTTTAACTATTACTATTATAAAAGACATCCCTGTTACACGCTTCCTTTTTTTTTTTTTTTTTTCCTACTCTAAAAATCTCTTCGGTGGCCTAACCACCCGCCCACTCCTAGTCCTAACTTCCACCCTAGGCTCCCCATCACGAACACTATACTCAGCCCCCTCCCTAGTCTGACCTATACTTTCCTGCGCCCCTTGCCCTACTGCCCCACCACCAATAGGTTGGGGACTTACCTCAGTACGCCCTTCCCCCACAGTATCCGTATTTCCAACACGGCACTGCTCATCCTCCCGTGGCCTCACACCCACTCCTTGAGCGTCCGTCTCATGCCCACCGGCAATCCCGTCCTCAAACAGTAAATCGCTGGCTTCAAAATCAACATTCCCGGTACTAGCAATAAGTCTCCTATTTCGCCTGAAAATATTCCCAAAACTGTCCCTAATCATGTACGAGCGATCGCCAAGCCTTCCTTCCACCACACCGTAGTGCCATCCCTTCCCATCCTTCCTAAACATAACCCTATCACCTAAACCCAAAACCGGTAATGATTTCCCGTTCCGATCATAGTAATATTTCTGTCTCCCTTTCTTTCTTTAAATTTTACCTTGAATACTTTCCTCCGCTATATTATTTCTGATTAACAATGATCCAGATATGGGCAATTTCGTCTTGATGAGTCTTCCGAAGAATAAAACGGATGGGGGCAACTGCATACCTGCTACAGGAGTCGTGTTGTATTCCAAAATCCTATATTGGTATGAGCTCAGATCACTCGTCTCATAGCATCGCTTCAATATGTTTTTCGCGATAGCCACACCCTTCTCAGCCAACCCATTGCTCTGTGGATATCGCGGACTTGAATACCTAAATAGAATATTGAACTCAGATGCATAGAGATCAAATTCTCTGGACCCAAAAGGACTAGTGTCACATCTAATTATAGTCGGAAACCCGATTTTATAAAATACTCCATTTATCCGTTCAATGATGTGCTTCGATGTTTTGTCGTTCAAGGGTGCCACTGTTAAATAATTCGAGTATGCATTAAAAATGACAACAAAATCTCGGCCTGCGTATTCAAATAAATCCATTCCCACTATATGAAACGGATATTCCGGCTTCTCACCCTGCAATAATGGCTCCCTCTGATTATTCCTACGAAATTTCTCACAAATATTGCAGGCCTGAACAACTTCCCTGATCCGACTGCTCATCCCAGGCCAGTAGTATAACCCCCTAGCACGCGCTAACGTTTTCTCAATCCCCAGATGTGGTCCATGTAGCCACTTAATTAACTTTCCTTGCAATTTCCCCGGTATGACCAGTTTATGATCCAATAACAACAATCCGTTCTCAACATGAAGCTCCGCCTTAAATTTATAAAAATGTTGTCCCAAGTCATTCAATTGATGAAACCTTGGCCAGCCGGCCTCAACATATTTACAAATTCGGCCATAGTCCTCATCCTCCTTCAAAATACTCCGATAATATTCAAAATTCTCCCTAGACAGACAGACTAATTCAGTCACCTTTAGCCCTTGATAAACAGTCAGCCACCAACATCTCCCTCCCCGGTTTGTAAACAACCGTCATTTGAGGGTATTTCAGTAAACACATGCACATGCGTTGAAGCCGCATTGTAACATCATCAATGTCACGCTTAACCAATGTTTCCAACGGTCTATGATCACTTTCAACTGTGAACTCACGACCGTATACAAAATAATGAAACCGTTGGCACGCAAAAACTATTGCCAAGAGCTCCTTTTCGATCTGGGCCCACTTTTGCTCACTCTTTGTGAGTGTTCGAGATGCAAAAGCGATTGGATGGCCCTCCTGGATCAGCACACATCCCAAACCGTCCTTGGAGGCATCCGTTTGAATTCTCACCGGTAACTTTGGGTTATAAATTGCCAAAATTGGCTCAGAAGTGACAATGTTCAATAAATTCCTAAATTCCTTCTCGTGGTCTTCATCCCACCTAAACTCGACATCGAGTCTCGTTAAATTCCGCAACCCTGCCGTTATCTTCGACAAGTTCGGTATAAATCGCGCCAAATACTTTACTAGACCCAGAAAACGCAAGATCGCGGCCCTATCCGTTGGCCTCTCCATACCCAAAATAGCCTCACAATATTTCCTTCCCGCCTTAATCCTGTTATACGATATCTCATGTCCCATAAAGTTCACAGACCCCCTCCGGTACTGAATCTTTTCCGCGTTAAACCTCACGTTATATTTCCTTGCCCGTTGCATCACCGAATCCAAAATCCTATCATGCTCCGCTAAATTTGGCGGACAGACCAAAATATCATCGAAATAAATATATAAACACCAGGAATGTCCCCAAATATCTGAACCATAATCCTCTGAAACATTTCCGGTGCACAGTTCAGACCAAAAGGTAAGCGATTAAATTTAAACCTTCCAAAAGGAGTCATGAACGTCGTCAAATCAGACGCCGCCTTTTCCAATGAAATGTGCCAAAACCCACTAGTGAGGTCAATAACCGAAAAAATTCGTGCCCCTGCTAACCCTGATGTCAGATCATCTATTGTGGGTATCAGAAAGTGCTCCCGCCTAATGCATTCATTAAGTGGCCTTGGATCTAGGCATATGCGTAACCGCCCATTCGCCTTTTTAACCAGTTGCAAATTATTTACCCAATCAGTCGGGTAATCAACCGCCGAAATTATCCCATCCTGAACCATGATATCTAATTTCGTTTTCAACCTATCCATTAATGCCTGAGGTATCCGCTTCCTATAGTGGAGTACAGGCTTCGAATTTTCCTTCAAATAAATTTTATATTCTCCCGGGAACTTACCAAACCCATGAAACACCTCCTTGTATCGGCTCAAATCTATCATCAACAACCAGAAATAATATTTTACTCTCGCACCCTGATTTTAAATCAACACAATTAAATTCTACTGTACCAAAATTTTTTACCCGATTATTACTGTAATCGAACACAGGAAATTCATTTTTATTATTATTAACATTAACATTGGTCTTTCTAACAAAACTTAAAGGAATACAATTTACATCGGCCCCGGTATCTATCTTAAAACTCACAACTTCCCCTTCAACACGATGTTTCTTCATCCATTCAGCCCGACTTCCTCCTACTGAATTTATCCTAAAATATATTTGATTACCAACTGTGTTCCCTCGTTCACCTGAAAAATCCCTTAACATACCTTGAATGTCACCCCAAGCAATGCTACAAACACTTCTTTTACCCTGGCCATCATTGTTGACGTTGTTGTTGCCATGACGATCATTGTTGTTGTTGTCACCATTGAAGTCCTTCTTCCAATTCACCTGTTGCATTTTCCCTTTTTGGCGGCACATTCTAGCGTAGTGCCCAATTTTCGAACAAACGTGGCATTTAACATCTTTTGCTTTACATTCGCTAACATGTTTTAGTGACCAGGACAAGCCACAATTATAACAATGCCGTTTGATGGCGTCTACCCCTGCTGCTTCTTTCTTTTCTTCAGATGCAATGCTGGCAACTACAGGTGCCTTCGAGTCCAATATACTTTTATTAATATTTGCAGCTTCATAGATTTTGCACGTTTCTAACACTTTCACTAACGTCTCCTCTCGACCATCTAGTAATTTCAGTTGCAGTTTCTTGTCATTAACACCAATAATTATTCTATCCCGCAGCATTCTTTCTCCATAGGACACGCCACACCCACATTTAAATTCACAAAATGGCAACTGCTTTCGTAACTCTGTTTCGAACTCATTTATTGTCTGCTTTTCCTTTTGTAGGATCATATTAAATTTAAATGACTCCATTGCCACGTTCTTTTGCGGTAAACAGTAATCGTCAAACTTTTTGATTACATCTTCTAATGATCGCTGGTTAACCTGAGCGCCTGCACCCCTTGTTTCACCAAGCATCGAATTCTGTGTTCCATCATTAGGAAATAACGTATTAAATATGACTGCACCTTGTTCTCCAATTAACCATATAAAAGATGCAATTTTGTTCTTCTCAGGGTTTTCCATTTTGCCCGTAGCGATCATCCACACCAAAAAATTTTGTTTCCATTTCGGCCATTCGGTTGCAATATTTGAACAATCCAACGCACGTGGTGTACGATTTTTGCCTTCATCCGCCATTTTGTAGCTTGTAGACTTCTGTTCGCCCTTGACACTAACAACTTGCCTTAATAATTTTTGTTGGCCACTTCTGACACCATGTAATATGTCCGGTTTATCAGGATTTATTTATTTAATAACACCAGTTATTTTATAAACGTTATAAGACTTTTATTTAATATTTGAATGTTTTATTTCTTTTCCAGGTATGTATATTAATATTATTTTAACTAGAACCTTAGAGTTGGTCTTTATCTGTTTGCGTCTCAATCTCAAGTGAAGTGTGCAAAACCAACTTGTAGCAATTGCAGGGTTGACACATGCGCGTGTAGTTTGCTAAACATTTTAACTATTACTATTATAAAAGACATCCCTGTTACAATGATAGTGTCAGTCGCTGCCAATTATGTTCAGTGACCAGTGAATATGCCTTCATCATTGCAACAGGCTGGCAACAACTAACACAACCACGCACTAATGCTGATCAGAAGAATTCAACACAATATTTCATAATTCAGCGCGGGCTCGAACTCACGACCCTCCGCTTCATAGTCTCGTGTTCTAATACATTATTCAGCCAACAGCACATACAAATCCAAAGTTAGTTTATGATCAGTTCTCTTAAAATATAAAATAATAAAGACAGAGTAATAAAATGAGGAAGAAAAATACATAGGTATATACTTGTGTATATAATGTGAATTCACTCAAGACAGGGTCAGTGAACCTTTCTCTTGAATATATCAACTCATCCCGAAATTAATTATTGACAGCAACTTATTTTAAACAAGAGAACTTAAATTGACTACACAATAACATATTCTTTGTAAAATTTGCCATATATTCTACAAAGAGAAATCTAAATAATTTCACAATATTTTTTGGACCAAATATATAAGTAAAATAAATATTCAGATGCATGCATACATACATATGTATAAACAAAAGGAATAGCAACAGTAGTTAACGCAAATAACTAAAACAGGGATAGCAGGTCCCCTACCTACAATAATAGGGATTGAAAACTAACTACTTTTGAACAATAAAAACAATTGAAAATAATTATAAATAAATTTGGACACTTTACTCGTACACACATTTAAATGAAAATTTATATTCATTTAATTATTATTAAAAAATCATACATATATATCTACTCATCTCTGAAGTGTACAAACATTAAACAGATTCAAATTAATTTCTTGAATCTAATATATAAATTGCCTTGTTTCCATACATGCTTTATACAAATTTCAACAGTGTTACCGTTTGTACTTTTGACAAGTTGGTGAGGCACGGTATATGTTTGCCAGGCAAGTAGAAACTGAATAAAGGAAAATTTAAGTTAATTTCTTAAAGCTGAATACAATGCTTTAATTGAATGGAAAAGAAGATGCTGTGAATTTTACTCATATTCTCGGGAATTATTCGGTATATATTAATTTGTTGGACAAGTTAATAAATTCTTTATTTTGGGAACTAAATCCCTTCACTCTAACCCTTTGAATTTATATTTGCTTGAATTCAATTCTATTGCTATCCAAAATAGCCTCTATTTCTATTCTCTAAAATAGATTGCATATCTACCCCCTGATATTTCATAACTTGAAATTGTTTGTGCTTGTGTAATTCAAATAGATGTCTGATTTAAAACTTGGAAGTCTATTGCTATATTATAGCCCCTAGTTTGGCCCTGCCATTATATATACTGCAACTAACACTTATTTCGGTTCTTGTTTTATTGAATAATTTCACGGAAATTACACATAGTGAAAACCTTGATAGCACTATATTGAAATGGCAACTAAATCCATTGATGACCCTTCTCCGAGACATCAATTTGATTATGATAGCGATAGCTTTCTCAATTTTTGCGACAGACTTAGAGAATCTGAAAATATTGACCTTAACGAATCCATTCTTGAGGTTAAACTCCTCATGATGTAAAAGAATCCCGCTTTCACGTCGGCAGTCAAAGCTGGGATTCCGAAAATTTTTGAGGAATGCACAGACTCATATTAAGTATGCTCGTCTCAAATGAAAATGAAAAGTTTTCGATTGGAAACTGGACATTACCCTGCAGGTCAATCGACCTCCCGATATACTGTACAGAATTAAGCCCTCCAACATGATCAGCTTCAAGATGGCCCATACTGCATTAAGCTGCCTCCCTGTGATACTGAGGTGTTCAAAGGGAGCTATGAACAATGGCCCCCGATTCGGGACATGTTCACAGCAGTATACATACGGCACTCGAAACTTACTAACTCCTAGATTGTATCACTTACGTAACAGGACAAGAAGTGAGGCGGGAGATATCGTTAAAAGATATCCGCTCTCTAACGAAAATTTTGACTTAGCAGGGGATGCTTTGAGAACCCGCTATGAAAATAAACGGGTTCAGGTTGATAACGCGATCAAAATTCTTTTTGATATTCCCCAGGCTAGTGAAGATAGTGAATCAATTCGAAGGATCCAGTCTTCAGTGAATGACTCACTCGCCACACTCAGGACACTTGGAGTTCAAGTGACAGTTGGGACCCGATATTGATTCGCCTTATCTCCACAAAGTTGCCTGAAGTAACACTTGCTATGTGTGAAAAATCTCTCACATCACCTCGTGAACTTCCACAATGGAGCCAAATGTCGCAAATTCTTGTTGACAGGTACGAGGCGGTTGAACGTATAAATAACATTAAAACATCAAAAGATAGTTTTATGCTGACAAAACCGAATTAAGCTAAAGTGGAAACATATGTGTCTCAGGGAAGTTTGGACGCTGTTTGTTGTTGACTATGCAATGTGGGACATCCTTTGAGATCGTGCCCCAGACTGAACACGTTCAGTGTGCAACAGAGAGTTGATTACGTTTTCAAGAATGCATTTTGTAAAAATTGTTTGGCTGCTTCTCATCTCAAATCAAACTGTGGTAGCAAGTATAGATGTGTGCATTGCAAGAAGAATCACCACACTTTGTTGCACATGGGGCAAAATTCCCAGAATGCAAGGCACGGCTCAGGCAAATTGCATACGGAAGCACCAAATCACAATACTAAATTTGTACAACGCCCGTCTCAAGATACCCTTCAATCGGCTTCAAACGTTACTCAAAATGATCTTCCCAGTACTTCGAGTCGTGTTCATGCTAATTGCTCTACCGGAAGTGAAAATATTTTGTTACGCACTGCTCTGACCCAAATTGAACATAAGGGTGAAATCTTCACCGTAAGGGCTCTAATTGATCCCGGTTCTCAGCGAACATTTCTGACGGAAAGAGTTAGAACTCGTCTTCAGATCCCATACAGAAGCTCTCACTTTGAAATTGTAGGTATAGGTGGTGAAAAACAGGTCGATAATAAGGAATGTAATTTTCTGTTATACGCTAAAAGACACGAAGTGCGCGTACCTATAAGGGCTATTATACTCCCAAGGCTGACCAAGCGGCTTCCAACTTGCAATTTCGAAATCCCGGTCTCAACAGAACTCGCGGACTTAGATCTAGCTGACCCTACTTTCAATAGGGCTTCTCAAATAGTTCTTATTCTGGGCAATGATTGTGAACACTTGCTCAACATTGATGGCATTAGGAAGAATATATGTGGTCAGACGTCGGCCTACAATACCATTCTCGGATGGGTTTTAAGTGGCCCTATAAAATCGACTCCTTTTCAGACGTTCACGACTTCAGTGTTCGTATTCCAAACTGTTGAGCTTCATAGAATTTTAAGGCAGTTTTGGGAACAGGAAGAAATTCATACTGCAAGGCCCAGATCGGTCGAAGATGAATTTTGCGAGAATTTGTACACAGAAACTACTACACGTAACGAAAATTGTAGATACTTGGTAAGGCTACCTTTCAAGAAAGATTTTCCAGAAAAATTCTTTCTTGGTTCATCCCAGTTCACTGCTCTGGCTCAATACTCGAGCATGGAAAGGAATTTGTCGAAAACTCCCGAACTTCAAGCTCAATATACAGAGTCTTTGAAGGAATACATAACTTTGGACCATATGGTGGAGGTTCCATCAAATGAAGGCGTTTCACATGGTAAATATGGCTCATATTATTTACCGCATCATGCCGTCGTTCGCCCTGAACATAAAACTACTAAAGTTAGAGTTGTTTTCAATGCTTCTCGCAAATCGAAATCTCAATTTTCCCTCAATGATATTCTGCACACAGGCCCTACTCTACAGAACGATTTAATATCAATTATAATCAATTGGAGAAAATATCAGTACGTTTTTAGTGGCGATATTCAAAAAATGTATCGCCAATCCTTGTTCACCCAGCTGATAGGCCGTTTCAGCGAATTTTATTTCAACCCCACCCTAACGGTCCCATTAGGGATTATCAATTGAAGACTGTAAACTTTGGCGTCAACTGTGCCCAATACCTAGCAATTCGGACCCTACTACAACCCGCTTCCGATTCCGAATCCCCTTTTCCAAAGGCAGCTTCAATTCTGCGCACAGAAACGTATGTCCATGACCTACTCTCAGGAGGTTACTCAATTGACGAAGCTTTATCTGCCCAAACTCAGCTAATAGCTTCATTAAGATCAGCTGGGCTCCCATTGAATAAGATAACAGCAAAGATAAAATAAATGATCAGCAATTACTATCCAATCTGCCAAAAGAAGATCTTTATGATTCAGATTTTCTCCGCTTCAACGACACCAGTTCCATCAAAACTCTTGGCATAAGGTGGAATGCAGTCACTGACTCGTTTACATACAAATTTTTGCCCGATTGAACAAACGGCAAGAATAACAAAGCGACAAATTTTGTCCTCAGTTGCAAAATTGTTTGATACTGCTGGATGGCTGGCCAACACGCCAACCCGCTGATCTGGGAACTCGCGGTTGTAGATCTCAAGAACTGGCACAGAACTCGCTCTGGTGGCATGGGCCACAATGGTGATCAAAACCATCCTCAGAGTGGCCTCGTAGAGATCCCCTGAAAGTTATTGCCAACTCGGATAATCAGACTCAGTCACTACACACAGAAGTCAAGGAAGATGACATTTTGTGTAAGTTCTATTCATATAACCGAGCGTTGCGAGTAATATGTTACATTTTTCGATTTTTCGCCAGATGTTTAGTGAAAAGTTCGAAATTCTCAGCACTTAATAGACCAGTATCTTCTCCTGGTGATCTCACTTTTGGCGAAATGAAATTTGTCAAAAAGCGTCTTATTGTTCTAGCCCAAAGGGACTTTTATGATAAGGAGAACCAATTATTATGTAACTCACAGCCTCTACCAAATAAAAGTTCTTTAAAGAATTTGAATCCTTTTCTCAATTCGGACTCACTTTGACGAGTGAATGGCAGACTATCTCAGTCGTAGATGCCATATAATGAGCGTTATCCCATAATACCGCCCAGAGATTCTCGTTTTTCCAACTATATCTCTTGTTTATTCATAATGTACTCGCTCATGCTGACTGTAGTCAAATGATTAGGATGGTGCAGTCGGAGTTTCATGTGTTTCGAATAAAGCCGGAATAAAAGCTATAATTCGTAATTGCAAGGTCTGTATAATACACAGACAGCAATCATGCTCGCAGATAATGTCTCCCTTGCCTCCAGAAAAATGTACACTCACGCTACCTTTTCATGTGACAGGTATAGATTTCGCAGGCCCTTTTGAACTGAAGGCGTCCATTTTGCGAAGGGCTACTACTATAAAGGGCTACGTGTGTGTCTTCCTTTGCACGAAGGCAATTCATCTTGATGCATGCTCCGATTTGTCATCAAATGCTTTTCAGGAGGCATTCTCCCGCTTCGTTGGGAGGCGGAGACTCCCCCACAGGGTTACTTCTGACAATGACAGAAATTTATTGGGCGCTAGTAGAGCGCTATAACGGGAATTTTTAAAGTTTATTAATACAGCGGCTAACAATGTTACCCAAAAGTACCTTTCTCGAGGATTTGAATGAAAGTTCATTCCCCCACATGCACCACACATGGCCGGCTTATGGGAAGCCGCCGTTAAGAGCTTCAAATTTCATTTCAGACGAATTGCTGGGACTCAAAAATGTAACCTTGAGGAGTTTTCTACTGTCCTTGCCCGGATAGAGGGACTACTCAATTCTCGCCCGATTTTGGCGCTGTCAGAAGACCCTTCAGACATCACGGCACTGACTCCCGGTCATTTCTTAAGAGGTTTTCCTATTATGGCTTTCCCGGAACCCGACAGTCAAAATATCTCGCTCACCAACAGATGGGAGAAACTGAAGGCTCTGCACCATCAATTCTCAATACGATGGAAAGAAGATTACTTCAAGGGCCTTCAGAAGCGCTATAAGTAGTGAAGGACGATCTCCCTTCTCCACAGGAATGGCGACTGGGACGAATAGAGAGAATTTACCCAGGTTCAGATGGAAATGTCCGCATCGGCTCTGGGGTTATAACGCGGCCGATAGTCAAGTTATGTTTTCTTCCTTACATGGAAAATCGGAAGGTTTAGAACCTCATGAGATCTACTTATCGCCGAATACATTTAAAATCTTTCTTATTCTTTCTTGTTTTCATTACTTGCATGTTATCATAACTACCTCACACTTTAATTTGTATGAACAATTTGAGATCAAGCATACATCATGTGTACTTTAATTGCCATAAATTATAAATTCTAATCCGTATTTGTTTTCCCATATTAGACCGAACCGCAGATTAGAATCCACTCGTCCAGTTGACATCCGCACCCGAAAAAACATAAGAAGAAAAAGAGACCCAAAAATCTATGGTTGTGTTTTATGTGATGCGTTTCATGGCTTGCGATTCTGTCGCAAATTTTTAACCATGTCGGCGAAATAACGGGTGGATTTTGTAGAACGATACCTATGTGGTGTGAACTGCTTAGCGAGAAGTCACGATGTGAAGGCATCAAACGATACCTACAGAAAATTGCACCACACCTTGCTGCATGCGACCCCGAAGAAGAAAAAACCGAAAAGCCAGTCTAACAAGAAAGAGGAGAAGACACAACAACAGCGAAAACCAACTCCGCAACAAACACCAACTCCACCAACGGCCACAACAATCCCAACAACAGTCATTATAGAGGCGATTAAATCATTGGAAAATGTCCTTTGCCCAACCACTAACCCGTGATATGTTGCCTGAAGGCCTGGGCTAGCGGCACGTCAAATTTGATATTAGACATCATTTTTTTATTATTTAATTTCATTTATTTGCACCTGTTGCTTGAATTCTTTCCGCATTCACTGAATTTTTATATTTATTCGTTATAAATTAAACCTTTTATAATTGATTTGAATATACAAATCGAATTATAAGTACATTGTACGAATTTTAAACGGTTTCATATATACCTTTTTTACACTTACTTGGATACATCTCTTTTACTTACCTCTTTTACTAAACTTTTTTTTATAACCTTTTCTTCCTGTGTACTTACCCAGTTAAATTTAGACAATATTGTAAATGTACTAAATGTTGCTCTAGTTGACACTCGGAAAATTCCATATGTTGCGCGGTTTTTCCAAAAGCCGAACTTTCCTTTTTCTTAATTTGAAAATTAAATCCTCACTTCTTCTACCAGCGTCAACGAGGCCAGCATTTATCTGTCCGAAAGGTAAACTTTATATTTTATTTACTCAAACTCAACCTGTAAATAAACCCTATCATTAAAAGGAAAATTTTAATATTGGTTCTTATTTTTCCTTTCCCACTTCCCAATATCAATTATTGATAATCGATATTAATAATTTTGTTTGGATTTAATCTAAGCAAAATTATTTTAGCGCAAAATTTATAGCCTAAGATTTTGTTCAAAGTTTTTGTCTTGACTACGCTATCTTGAAAATAAAATTGCTTTAAATTTGCATGCAGCCTACGTCACAGCTGCCAAAAGTTTTGACAAGCAGTTTGTGTGAAAAACTTAAAAACAAAACTTGAACGTGTAAATGCAGTGTTATTGTATTTTTGCTTGTTGTGATATTGAACTGCCAAAGATTGCTTAACCCTTAAGTGCGCACCAAGGTACCCATATATCTTGGAGGGTTTTATATGAGAAAACGGCCTTTGCAAGTACATTATCTGAAGTTGTTAGTAGCTTTGCATGAATAAATCAAAATCTGCATAAGTTAAAAAAACAATCTTGGCGCGATGTGGTGGCTCAGTGCAGCCTGTGGCAAGTGCCTCTGATTTAGACAGAACCTGGAGTAAGATGACCTTTTTAAGGTTTTTGCCTGTTTTGGTGGCATGTGCCATGCAATATTTATCCCCCTTAGGGGGGATAACTATTGCATGGCAAATAGTTATCCCCCCTAAGCAGAGGTTTTATGCGACCCGTGCCTGTCGGTTGCTTTGCAGTCAGGGGTAACCAGCTGTATTCTTACGGAGCCTTGCTGATATCTGGGCGCCTGAGCAAGTAACTAAGCCCTTACCTAGTCACTGGGGGCTATGACATGGGTTTCATGGATCTATAGAGGGAGGGGCAGAAAGGGTAAGCGCCAAGGGGGGGGCAGATTTTGTAGGGGATAGGTGTCTGAGAAGACAAGACAGGACAGTTAGTGACGATGACTCAGACGATTTTCCAGGACTGGACGGAGTTAACATTTACGCAACGGACGAGGATGATATCACCATGGTCTCCTCTAGGGAAAGACCGGACGAACGCAAAAATCTGGCAGGCTACAAGCGGTTTTTAAGGGCGTTGGAATCCCGAGATCAAACTTCCTTGACTCTCCGTGAGCAGGCTTTGCGCCGCCAGCATGCCTACCATGTTCGGATGTATGACGAGTTTTTGAATACTTCTGTCGTGCAGGCAAGGCCATAAACGGGGACGATTGTGGCCAGAAACCAAAAGGCATTGGTCGGGCCCTCAACGAAACTTGGATCGAACATGATCACCGACTCCGAGAAATTGGATGATGTTCCTTCTACATCTAAAGGGTTGTCATCCAAGTCAAAGAGAGGTGATGACCTACGCGGTATAGCGAAAACCTGGCAAAGGGGATCCTGCAGGTGGTTCTAGTGGCAAACGGCAAGGTCAGGTGAAACGCTGATGCCTGAGGGCATGCAGTGAAACCATTTACCAGCTTGACATCAACACCTGAGCTACAGGTAGCCATAATTGATTGCAGTCAGCTAGGGGGAAAAGTGATCAATGGCTACTTCTGGAAGAACGAATTCTGCGCAGACCAGTGGACGCACTCGCCACTTGTGACGATGACCCTTTCACTGCGTTTGATGGGGCAAAGTGGTCCAGAGGCATCAAAATAATTGGTTGCGGTAATGGGGACTCCTTCGGTTTTCTCAAAATCAGCATCCAAGAAGTTGGAGAGCTTCGGCCAGGAGCCAAATTTGAAATCGCGCCCTTGGACCAAGTTCTTTTTTAGGTGACGGTGCGCGTGTGGATTACTCCTTCTATTCTGGAGGATGAGGTCACACTTACACTCATTAAGCGCCAGAATAAGGACCTTGGTACTGAGACCTGGACGATTGAACGTGGACGTGCCAAGGACAAGGGGGATGGCAAAGATCTCTGGATCAAAATTGATTCAGAATCCCTCCAACTCCTGCGCCCCAAGAAGGGCGTTATCAATTATGGGCTAAATCAGCTTAGACTGATTTTGCCCACAAAGAAGGACTCAAAAATTTGCGAGTCCGAGCGGCATAAACGTGGTGCAAATTAACTTGCATCTCTCCGAGGCAGCATCGGATGAGCTGTTACGCTTTGTGAAGAGAGAGTGCATATCCGTGGCCTTGATCTAAGAGCCTTGGTTAGCTGCGAATAAGGTTCGAGACCTTCGGTAACGTTTGTTAACTCTTTTCTCCTGTCACGGAAGGTAAGATTAGAAGTTGTATTCTGATTAGGAAAAACATCAATATTTTTCTTTTATCCCATTACAGCTCTGGTGATCTAACGGTAGCTGCGGTTGAACGCAAGGATCTCCCGATGGTGATCCTGGCATCGGCGTATCTACCGTATATGATGACCCTGCTCCGAGTGCAGTGCGCACATTCATTGACTGGTGCGGGACACGGGGACATGACCTTGTACTGGGCTGTAATGTAAACGCGCATCACACACTCTGGGGGAGCACGGATTTAACTTTGGTTAGTGATAAAGGCTCTATTAGAATGTCTGACTGGAGGGTGCACATTCTCTGTTTATAACAGAATTACTTATACGATCGATCTTATTCCGAGTGGGAACAAGCCTTACAGGAACCCTTGGCAAACGGATTGGGGAAGTTTCAGAAAGCTCGTGAAGGCCCTACCACCTCCAGAAACGGATCAGGTGGGCAGCATTCGGGAGCTGGAGGATTTTTCAATCCTCTTGTCAAGGACATTGAGAGACGCCTATCATGCATCTTGACGGGAGCGGCAACCGTCAACGAAGGTCCTTCAAAAGTGGTAGAATCCGAGACTTAGGCAGCTCAGGACAGTCTGCCCGAGGCCTTTTAATAAGGCGAAGCGCGATAGAAATCCCATAGACTGGGATAATTATCGTAGAAGCTTCAATGTCTTCAAGAGCGAAAGCAGGAAGGCAAAGAGGGAATCGTGGAAGCGTTTCTGTGGTGACTTGAAGGGCACATCTGAGGCTTCCTGCCTATGAAAACTACTCTCTAAGGAGCCTGGCACGCCAAGATCCCTGGAGCTACTAATGGAAACTCCCTTTCCGGATTGCGAGGACGGGGCAGACGTACGGGATACTGTCGTCCTCGTGCGGACAGCTATCCTAGGGAGTTATTTGGTGGACTCCATTGTACAGTCAGCCAGGGTAAGATGGGCAGTGGCATCTTTTAAGCCCATCAATTCAGCGGGGCCAGATGGTAATTTCCCAGCGCTGATGCAGCATTCTATGGAGGCGATTTTAGCGTGGCTGCTAACCAGCCACGGGTACATTCCTATAGAGTGGAGGGAGGTTACTGTGGTATTCATTCCAAAAGCGGGGAGAATAAGCCACGGTACCGCTAAAGATTACAGACCAATCAGTCTGTCACCTTTTCTATTGAAAACACTGGAGCGGCAGGTTGATTTGTATGTCAGAGAACTTCTCTCGCCAGAAAGCTTTCGCGGTGCTCAGCATGCCTACCAGAAGGGCAGGTCGGTAGAGACGGCGTTGCATGATGTCGGCACTATAGAAGATTCCCTTGACAAAAAGGAGTTTGTTATGACATCCTTTCTAGACATAGAAGGCGCTTTTAACAATCTGAACATATCCTCGATAACTGGGGCGCTCAGAGGAATCGGTTCGGACCAGTTAATTACGGACTGGGCAGGGAACATGCTTAAGAGCAGATCCATAATATCCAGTTTGGGCATGAGTACGAAGTGGAAGGCTGTAACAAGGGACATCCTGCAGGGGGGAGTTCTGTCTCCACTCCTATGGAATCTTGTCCTGAACGGCATTAATTTCAAGTTGAACGCAGTTGGCACCAAGGTGGTTTCGCATGCTGGTGAAGTTGTGCTTCTTATAAAGGGTAAATATCTGCCTACGATAAGTGAACTCATGGAATCAGCGCTGAACGAACTACTCGACTGGGCCAAGGGGAACGGTCTAGGCCTTCAAAGACTGTACTGGTACTTTTTACCAAGAGCTATAAGATCCCGGTTTTTAGACCACCATGCCTTGGTGACACGAGCTTGGGGCTCTCAAGAGCGATATTCCTCGGCATTATTCTAGACTGTAACCTATTGTGGAAACGTAATACGGAGGATAGAACAAGGCAGGCTCTATGCGCATGCAAGAGAGTTTCAGAGAGAAGATGGGTTTTGAAACCGTACATCCAGCACTGGATGTATACTGCGGTGATCAGACCCATTATTACTTATGCATCACTTGTTTGATGGAGGTCTGTAGACAAGAGTACATATCTCTCTATACTGGGAAAGGTATAGAGCCTAGCATGTCTTGCTATGACTGGCGCAATGAGATCGGCCCCTCGGACAGTCTAGAGACGATGCTTGATTTAGCTCCCCTTGAGGTTTACATCAAGTACATATCTGCAAGATCTGCCCTCAGGCCCATGGAGTCAGGCAGCTTCAGGCGTGACCGTACGGGACATAACAATATCCTAGAAAAGGTAGGAGGGCAGGTCCTGGGGAGACGGACTGATTATATGACTCCGGTCGTGAGCTTCGACAAAACCTTCTCAGTCGCATTCCCGGAGAGGAAGGACTGGATGGACTTGGTTTTTACGGACTGCAAGAAAATGGACACTGGCACTTGTTCGGTAGTATTTTCCGAGGATCTCGGCTTTTCGGTATCGTTCAGGCTACCCGATACCTCGACAGTTTTCCAAGCAAAGATTTATTCCATTACCGAGGCGGCATTAAGCATTAATGGGCTCAATATAGAGGCAAGAATTATTGACATTTATGTAGATAGTCTGGCAGCAATTAGAGCCCTGGACTCGGAAATAATGAAGTCGAGTTGTGTACTGGCATACATTCAATCTCTGGCTAGACTTACAGGACATGACCTCAAGATAGTCTGGGTTCCAGGGCATGAGGGCATTCAGGGAAATGAAATGGCGGACGAATGCGCAAGAGCCGTTTCGGCCTTGGATGAAGAACTATCGCGTAGGGATATTGACATTCCCTCAGTTGAGCTGCTGAATAAGTTTCAGGAGTGGGCAAGGAGGGAGGTGACAAGCAGGTGGTCAAGTGGTAAAACCTTTAGAGTCCCCAAAACTCTATGGCCCTCGCTTATCAGAGCTAGGACTAGACAACTTCTGATTTTTGGGAAGGAGCCGATGGCACTCCTGGTAGAGATCTTGACGGGACACTGAGCACATGTCAGGGCGTTTGGGGTTTCCCCATGATGGCCGCTACAGGAGCTGTTTCGATGAGGAAGAGGAGGAGTCAGTACAGCATTTCTTTTGTGACCGTCCGGCCCTGCTGGAGCATAGGCTTAGACATCGAAGCTCTTGTTTCCTGCGAGATCTGGACTGCCTCAGGGATGCACCGCTGGCTGCCCTGGCGGGCTTTGTGAGAAGGTCTGGGTGGTTCTCAGGAACCACCACTTCGTCTTGAAAGGAGTGTGTAGGGTGTAGTCCTCTGGGCAACACAATGGGCCTTTTTATGGCCTCCGAGTGTTTTTCTCGCTTACTACGCGCAGCCCTTTTAACCTAACCTAACCTTAAAACAAAAACAATTTATTGCATCTAATTTGAAAACAGAAACATAAAAAAATCAAAAAGGGAAGTTACATTTTAGTGTAAATTTATCGAACAGTTTGAACGTATTGGTCGACTAATAGGGTGTTGTACAGCAAGTACAGTTTTTCTCTGCTTCAAACGTAGTTGAGAGCACACAACTTCCCACTACTGGCGTGCGACCGCTTTTGTCCTTTGTTTGTAAAGGAGGTATGGAAGATGTTGTAGTTTCAAAGTTTGGTATATAAAATATGTGTATAGTGTTTTTTGACACAAACCTTTTAAGAATTTTTGACGACGATCACTAGACTGATGTTTTGTGTTAAATTCCATTTATATAATACAGGCTGCGAGTGCTGCTATCTCAATAGCATTAAAAAAAGTAGCCATCGGCTTGCTCTCCGTTTTCACGTATATTCACCCAATAGTTTATCCATTTTATCAACTCCCCCTTTTGTTTTATTATAATACATTATAATTTCCGGTTTTGCACATTAGGTTCGGCGTGCATAGTAGATAACATAATAACCGCCTTTTTCTTTTCTGGCATATGGGAACATAAATTGTCTCTTTTGTAGTGTATTTTAAAAATATAGTTTAATGTTTAAAAAAAGGATAAGTATTTCTTATCACTTCTGCCGCTTTGGTCCAGCGTTCGCACGCCGTTTTATTTCGAGAATAAATAAAACACTTGTTTGCTTTGTGTTAAGATTAATTCTGATTTTATTAAACTTATTTCTGCGCTTATATACTAAACTTATGTCTATTCAGCATAATTGAATCAAAATCAATTCTTGTATTGATTTTGCATAACGGAATGAAATTTGCCAAAAAAATATCTAAATGTGGCAACTAAGTATTTTTACGACCGTGTACGTCAATGAACTTCATGGTGTTGGAAGAACTTTTTGAAACCAAATTGCAACTAAGCATTATTGTGTTCATGGTCAAGTTGTATTTAAAATGTGCCAAGTTCATTGACGTAGTTATGTTGTAATTTAATATGAACAATATTATTATGAATTGTGTTTTTGTATTGTGTTAAAAGGGTGGTGCATAAGTATGTGTACACTACACCCTTACCCTTTCAGATTTGGGTTTTATTAAAAATAGACATTTCTTTTTTGTTAAATTTAAATTTTAGATAAAACTTGTTTAGTAATTTTTACATTACATTTAAATAAATTTTGTGTTAGATTAAATCTAAGTATAAAGTAAGAGATTAAGGTCTTAATATTAATTTTCTTTTATTCTTATGTGGTTAGTGGATATATATTTTTTTAATAAATTTTTATGTATTAATTTTTCTTTATTATTTTCAATTTCTATTAGTACATTTACCTCTTTTATATCTAATATCTTGTATGGACCTTTGTAAAGTGGTTCATTTTTTCTCCTATTTACTACTTTAACTAAAACTAAATCTCCTATTTTAATGTCTATGCTATTCTGCTTATTAAGTGACTTTAATTTTCTTTTCGTTTTAACTTCTAAAATTATATCTCTTGCTCTTTTTAGTGAGTAATTAAATCTAGCTTTCAATTCATTTGTATAATTATCAAGATTGTAAAGTTTTTCATGCTTTCTGAATTCATCATTTGGTAGTCGAGGTAGTTTTCCAAATACCAATTCAAATGGTGAATAGTCTGTGTCACTATTGGGTGTTGTGTTAAAGGCTAACGTAAAGTATGGTATCCATTCGTGCCAATTTGTATCTTCCACAAAATTTATAAAGTACTCGTTTAGAACTTTATGGTTTCGTTCTACGGTACCTAGAGTCTCGTTGTGGTACGGCGTTGAGAAATGTTGGTTTATTTTTAATAAATCACAAATCTGTTTCATTAATTCATTTGTAAATTCTGTACCTTTATCAGTTTTTAACATGTTAAATAGTCCATACTTTAGAACTACTTCTTCTACTAAAGTTTTAGCTACTGACTTTGCATCTCTTGTTACTATAGGGTACGCTATTACATATTTTGTTAATTCGCATTGCATTGTAAGTATATATCTATAATTGTCCGATGGTCGCAGAGGACCTACTGTGTCTACTACTACTGTGTCGAAACTCTGTGTAGGTGTGTGTAATTGTAAAAGGTTTTTTTCTATGTTTATATTGTTTTTTTTCTGACATGAATCGCAAGTTTTTATGTAATTTTTTACCATTCTGTTCATATTTTTCCATATGTATCTTTGTTTTAATTTGGAAATAGTTTTTCTAATTTCGAAATGTCCACTATATGGTTTATTGTGGAATTCTTCAATCAATCTATACTGTTTTATATTCTCATTTATTCTCTTTGGCATTATATAAATTATTATTTCAATTTCGTTATTCTGCAGGTTATTATATTCTTTTTTCAATTTCTCGGCCGTTATATATTTAAATATTTCATCATTATTATATAGTACGTACTCTTTAATTTTAATAAAAGTTTCTCCATAAATGTTTCGGAAAACATAGGATTTTCGCTTTTATTACATATTATACTTGTAATATTTTTATTCAATGCATTGATTTCTTTATCTTCCATATCTTTTAATTCGTGCTGCAGCTTTTTATCATATATAAATGTTATTCTTTGAAGCTTCTTAATATCATTAATTGACGTGCATTCCCACATACGGAGGTGATCAGTCTCTTTTGGAGATATGCCGTTCTTTTCTTTATTTTTCTCTAATATTTTGTTCTTATTTTGGTTAACCATTCCGCGCGTTATTGCCAATGTTTTCCTTTCTTTTTCATCAATATAGATTGGAATCATGTCTTTTAATATTTGCGAATTTATTTCAATTCTTGATAATACATCTGCGTTTGTATTATTTGAACCTTTTTTGTATACAATATCAAAGTCATAGTCTGATAGTTCTAGTCTAATTCTAGTTAATTTGGAGGATGGGTTTTTATGTGAAAATAGAGCAATGAGTGGTCTGTGATCTGTAACAACCGTAAATTTTCTGCCGTATAGGTAAGGTCGGAAAAATTGTATGCCCCAGTGTATTTCTAGCAATTCTTTTTCGATTACAGATTTATTTCTTTCATGTTTGTTAAGGGATTTACTAGCGTAAGAAATGGGTAAGTAGATGGTTCAATAATGTCTTCTTTCAGTAGTCCTTGTACTTGTTTGTCTATTTCACTTAGTTGTGTTTGTACTAGACGGTAATTTTTTATATATACTGGTGTATTATCTGCAAGTTCAATGTTCTGTTTGTAGAAATTATTGGTTGTTAATTTTTCATCTTCAAGGTGAAATATTTCTTGGTATTGTCGCAAAATTTTGTATAGTATGTGTTTATTTTCTTGAGTAAAATCTTGAAAGTTCACTGCTTTAAGGAGTTTTTGGAATCTTTCTTCCGAAAAGTTCTGATCTGTGGCTTTAAATATATGAAAATGTATAAGTGGTATTGTAGATATATTTACGCTTGAAATTTTTGTCGGTAATTCTGTAGTGTTTAAGATTTTGACGTGCCTGTAGCCTTCTTTTGGTACAATTGTATTTGCTACGAAAATGCCCTTTTGTATTTCTTTATTACATACTATGCTATCCTCATTAATGTTAATATTTATTCTTACAATTTTTTTCCGATCTTGGCGGTATAATGATAGTTTTTAAATGTTCGGTATTAATTTCGATTGGAATCGTTATTTTTTCTCCATTAATAAATGCATTTATTTTGTATGTATGATAATCTATTTTGCAACTGTATTTGTAGAAGAAATCTATTCCTAAAATTCTATCGGTTCTAATTGGAAAGTCACTATTAACTATATAAAATTTATGTGTTATTTCCTGTTCATTTAATTTGAAAACTAGGTTTGTTGATCCGAGAGTATATATCGAATCTTGTGTTATACCATTAAGTTTACAAATGTCTTCGTTAAATATGTTATAGCCATGCAGAACATTTTCTTTACATAGAGATATGTCTGAACCAGTGTCTATTAAGAAAGTTAAATTGTAGTTTATGTTTTTAACTGATAAGTAGATAAAATTTGATGTGTCTGTTTTTATGGTAAATATTCTTAGTTTTCCCTTATTGGAGTATCGTTCCGAAACTCCAGGGTATGGTCATTTCCCTGTTGTATAGTGTTGACATTAGTTTGTCTGTATCTTTGGTTATATCTAGGATTGTTGTGGAGATTTTGATCTCTATATCTGGAATTGTTGTAGTCGTTTTGATAATATCTCCTATTGTTATATCGGTTAAAGTTCACATTGTTATAAGTGCTTCTTTTGTTTTTATTAAAATTGCTATGTTGTTGAGTGGTATTATAATTTATTCTGTTTCTGTTTGGTATATATCTAAAGTTTGGATTATTTATTTTAGTGTTCCTAAATCCTGAATTATTTGCGCTTGTACCATTATAATTACCTCTTGTATTGTTATTTATTCGCAAAGTTTTAAATGTATCGGATAGTTCTAATGACCTTTCTTGTGCACTTGCAATGTCATAAGCTTGTGATATTGTTTTGGGCTGAGCTGCTATCACAGCGGTTCTTATATCACTGTACAAACCTTCTTGAAAAGTTTCTAATGCTAATTTTTCATTCAAAGCCCTAATCGTAGAGCGAGCTACTTCGTTTGGACTTTCTCCTAATTCAGATATTTGTATTAATGTCAATTCTGCAATAAGTGTGCTAATTTTTTCTTTGTAATTTAGTACATTGCCTTTTTGTCTGGTATTTTTTAATGCGAAATGTATGCTACTAGCTGTTATAGTTGTTCTAAAATTTTTGGTAAGGCATGTTTTTAGTTGTTCAAAAGTTTCGGGTATATTTTCTATCATTAAAATGTCTCTGACTTTATCTGTTAATTTTATTGCTACAATATATTTAATTAGATTTTTCTTCGCTTGATCATTAAGTTCAGAGTAGACAATTTCAATCATTGAAAAAAATATATTAAGGTGTTTTGCTTTTCCGTCAAAGACTGGAATTGTATCAGAAGCTTTCTTGCTATCGAAATTCGACATGATTATAGAATTTTCAGTTTCTGATGAAAGTTTCAATTTTTCTTCTTTATGTACCGTTAACAGTTCAGTTGCTGTTAATTTCAATATTTTAAATTCCTCAATTTTCTTTTCTCTTAAAGTTTTAGGTAGATATCCTGCTAATTTTCCAAATTTCTTACATAGTTGGTTAATCAAATTGTATTTTTCTTTTATAGTATCTTCTGTGTATTTTCTGTTTCTTGATTTCTTAGCATTTGTTATTAATTGTTGAATTTCTTGAAAAATTTGATCCATATGATTTACTTATTTATACAATATACATATATATATATATATATATATATATATATATATTTTTTTTTTTTTTTTTTTGTAAGTCTAATAAAAAATCTTATTGTCTATTAAACATTTTGGACATTAATCCGTACAATTTGTTTTTTCACATATTGTTTTGCAAAATGCCATAATGCTATTAAAATAAAAACTACTAAAAAAATTATTACGATGTCTTGGCTTATTGCGATCTTTATGGCGTAGGCATTGGCCTGTCCTTCGACGTTTGCGTCTGCTATACCCATTTTAATTTCTTCCAAAATTAAATATTTTTTGTCTTCTTCTGTTACTTCAAATGTATGTAGTTGTTTTCCAGCCTTCGTCTTTTAAATTTTTGAGTTCCGCAATTAAGATTTTCTTTTGAGCGCCTTCACTTATGTTTATTACTCTTTGCAGGCTTGTTGTGTTGGTATGTATTCTTGTGGTGATGGAGATTCGTTAGTGTTTCTGGGCACATATTCTTCTGGCACCAGTAACTCTTCCCATTTTTTGAAAATATTGTCAATCTCCTCTTGACTTGACATTCGAAGGATATTAGAGTATTAAAAAAACAATATATATTTTGGAGGGATTTTGCCAGGATTTAAAATTTTTTTTTTATAAAATATTTGTTAGGATCTCAAAGGTTTATTTTCATCTCAAAAATTTATTAGTTCCAAAGTTTGAATCTCAAAAATTTAGCATAAGTTAAAGAGTTTGGCAGGATCGCCATGTAGTGTATTTTAAAAATATAGTTTAATGTTTAAAAAAAGGATAAGTATTTCTTAGCACTTCTGCCACTTTGGTCCAGCGTTCGCACGCCGTTTTATTTCGAGAATTAATAAAACACTTGTTTGCTTAGTGTTAAGATTAATTCTGATTTTATTAAACATATTTCTGCGCTTATATACTAAACTTATGTCTATTCAGCATAATTGAATCAAAATCAATTCTTGTATTGATTTTGCATAATGGAATGAAATTTGCCAAAAAAAAATATCTAAATGTGGCAACTAAGTATTTTTACGACTTTGTGTACCTCAATGAACTTCATGGCGTTGGAAGAATTTTTGAAACCAAATTGCAACTAAGCATTATTGTGTTCATGGTCAAGTTGTATTTAAAATGTGCCAAGTTCATTGACGTACATAGTTATGTTGTAATTTAATATGAACAATATTATTATGAATTGAGTTTTTGTATTGTGTTAAAAGGGTGGTGCATAAGTATGTGTACACTACACTTTACTAAAAGCAAAATTTATATTATATAAAAATCTGAACTATATTCAAACCATTATAAAAAATTTATAACCAGATTAATTTTATCAATCAATGAAATGTTGTATCCAATTCAGTTTTCAATATATAGAATAAAACTAATAATGCGTTATTGTTTTTTTCCGCACACATAAGGGTTAATTCTATTTATGTTCAGAGCTTTCATTTTCTTATGCTTTTCACAAAAGAAATGGAAAATGAATATTTTGATTTTGTACCAGCTAAAGTTAAGTGTAGTTTTCACATCATGGCCGTTTTTATACCCTTCACAAAAAAGTGAAAGGATATATGTATATAGGTTTGTCATTCCGTGTGTAATTTGTGACGAGCAAAAGGCGTTCCCTTGTTTTTGCGCGCATGGAATTTATTATTTATCTTTCTTTATATTTTATTATTGGCTTGCTTGATTATTTACTTTTAAAATGAAATGTTACGAATTGTACTATATTATATTTCTTTCCTTTACCTACCAAGTAAATCACGCAAATTGTATATATGTATAGTGTTTATATTGATAGTATTTACATACGTACATGCACAACGTCGTCTGCTTTGCACAAGCGATCATACATACGCACAACGTAGGTAACGATCACGATCTACCGTACGAAAAACTTGTTTGCACATTCCATTTGTTATGTTTTACTCTTCAACATAAATCGCGTACAGTTGGCATGTACATATGTAAGTACATAGTGATGTCTGTATATGGTAAATAGTATCAAGTAGACGCTAAGCAGAAATTGTGAGGCACGTATACATACATACCCATGTTCATGTACCCAGTTGGCAAAACCGTCTTAGACGACAAAGTCTTCGACGATTTATGTACGATTTGTCCTCGCTGTTCAATTTTTCTTACGACGTAGGCGACAGGATGGGCGACAATGTCTTCTGTCTAGTCTTCAAACTGTTTAAGAATCAAGGATTTTGAAATAACGGGACTTTGAAAAGAAAACAAAAATGTTAATAGTTTTAGTTGTGTTTTTTTACTCTACTTTGGGATCCCTCGGGATCCCAATTTGCACGAAAAGCGTTTCCGTACTTTTAATTTGTGTAAATGAGAGTGGTTTTGAGAGAATAAGATTCTTCTTCTTCTCGCACGAAGCAGCCCAGACATTTTCTTTGTGCAAATTGTGTAAATCAAACAGCTGTTAGCAAAACAGCTGTTCAAGCAGAAACAATTAAAAAAAAAGCACAAGAAGTTTATTTAAAAATTTAAGAGAAATTATTGTGAAATTTTAATTTATCAAAAAGATATTCTTAATTAAAGTACCTAAAAGGAAATACTGTAAGTAATTTTCATTACAAAAGTGTATTTGGTTTTTCTAAAAGTGGTTGTTTTAAATAGACAATATACTATGGAAATTGAAGAGTCATTGGAAACCATCGTTGCTGAATTGGTAGATAGTTCAAGTGAAAGTAGCGATGATGACGATATCTTGGAACTTATTGAACAGGAGTCTGACATAGAAGAGTCGCTAAGAATAAATCTATTTGATTTTTTCGAATGTCAAAAAAGGAACAGTATTCAAAACTATTTGAACGACGTTGTTCCTTTATATACCGAAAAAAAATTTAGGCAAAACTTTCGAATATCGCGAGATTTATATCTCAATTTATCAAGAAAATTTGAAGAAAGCCATGCCTATATTTCGATGCGACCTGATAAACGTTTATCGGCAAACACATATATGGCATGTTTTTTATGGTTTGCGGGTCATGAAGCTTGCAGTTTACGCGATCTTTCTGACAGGTTCAATTTAGCATTGTCAACTGTGAGTAAAATAATTGACATAAGTACAATGTTTATTAGCAGCCTAAGTCCTGTTGTTATCAAATGGCCAAGTGATGCACAGAAAATGAAATCTTCCAATTTTTTTCAAAATAAGTGTGGGTTTTCCAAAGTTATTGGTAAGAAACATTCACCTACAGTTTGAACATAAAATTAAATTTTAACATAAAGATTCTGATTCTTTGCAAAGGTTGTATTGACGGGACCCACATTGTAATTGATCCCCCAAGAGAATGTAAAGATGATTACATCGACCGTAAGGGAAACGTTACGCTAACGATGCAAGCAGTGTGTGATGAAAACAGAAAATTTATCAATATCTTTATTGGTTTCCCTGGGTCATCTCACGACAGCTGGGTCTATCAAAATTCCCCGCTATACCAAAATTTGCCAACGTTATGTGGAGGTAATAATCTTTGTATAAGAAATTCAAGTTTATTCAATTATTATAAAATTGATTTTCTTTGGAAAGAACATACTCTCCAATTTCGAGCACAGTATTTAAATGCTTTTACTTTATTTTATTAATTCGTTATTAATAATTTATCCCTTTTATTTCAGATTATTATTTGTTAGGGGACTCAGCCTATCCGTGTACGCAATATTTGATGACGCCATACAAAGATAACGGTCATTTGACCAGAGCTCAGAAAAACTTCAATATGAAATTAAGCTCTGGCCGTGTATGCATAGAGCATTCTTTCGGAATATTAAAGCAACGATTTAGACAATTGTATTACTGTAAACTAAGAGGAATTAAGAAGCTATGCCATTTTATCAGAGCATGTTGTGTTTTACATAACTTGGCAAATGATGACGATCTCGATTTTACAGATGATGAAGAAGAAGACAGAAGTAATGAAAACGAACAACCTGTATCATCGAAAGGCAATTCCATAAGAGATGCAATATGTAACGAGCTCCAACCAAACACATAAATATGTTTCATTTATTATTTTACGAGTTTCATGTTTACATAAAGAAGTTTTGCTAAATAATAACTATTTTTGTTACTAAAAAAGTTTCAGTCATATTGTGGAAGAAACTAACAAATAAGAAAGGCCTTAGTTATTAAAAAGCTATTATGTAAACCAATTCAAAAACTTGAAATAAATTAAACTAAAAATTTAATTAAAATGTAATATTAAAGCTTTTTATTATGTTTTTTTAAGTATCAGTCTTTTTATAGGAACACTAAATAAGAAATAAAGTAATAAAAAACGAACAAGATAACACAAAACTCAACAATAAAAATTTCACTTACATAATTGATAAAAAAAACAATTAAATTAAAAAAACCAGTAAACTTAAAACAATTCAATCCATATGAGCATATTAAAAAAAACCATTTGCTTAACAACTACTTCAGTCTTTGGTTAACAAGTTTCTCTAAGAGCTCCAACTTCTTTTCTGACCTTTCCTCTCTTTTTCGTGCCCTTTCATCTTTTTTCTGCATGAGATCAAGAACCTTTGCATTAAAATCTTTTTTTTCTTTTGAAATTTCTTCCATCTTTAACAGAATTCGCTCCCGCACTCCACATTTCGATTTCTTCTTAAAAATGTTACTTGGGGTGGATTCATCTTTGAGCAAATAAAAAATGAAGATAAATTAAATCAAAGTCTAATGTCAAATTGAAAGGACAAATAAAACTTACCTTTGGATGAAGATCCATCGTCCGCCCGGTCGTCTTCGCCTTGGTTTTGCTTTACATCTTCGACATCACCACTATCCAAAAGAAACTCTGGGTTTATTCCTTTTTTATCTTTAAGAATTTGATTTAACTCGCTAAAAATGGTTTGTTTTAAAAGTTTACAAAAAAACTAAAACGAATTATTTTACCTTTCATATGCGCATGTCTGTCTATTTCGACCCGTTTGCTTATTATTGAGAACTGTTTTTTTGTAGGTGCGTTCCAAACCCCTGAATTTATTTTCAATTTGCAGAGGCGTAAATTCGTAGCCTTCTGCGATCATTTTATCTGCAATGATTTTGTAGAGCTTGCCTTTTGTTTTCACGTGAATACTTTTCCCAAGCTTCGGACGTAAATCCTCCATTAAACTTAACATTAACTTTGTTGGGGCATCGTGCCAATTCTTTTGCTTATCTTTATTTTGTTGATCATCATCTACGGCACATACAAATGTATGTATATAATATAATAAGCGAAATTAGTTTGCAATTTATCTGATTTTACTTATTTATTTTACCATTATTTCTTATATTGGACATAAATATTGGCTCCGTTTCCTCACATCTTTCCGTTGGTACTACTAATAAAATATTTGAATTTTTGAAGAAATATACTCAATTATTTATGCTTACAATTTTCTTGGGATTGTGACTCAGTAATTATTATTTGACTAAATGCAGTTCCTTCCTTTGCCAGCACATTCTGCGTCACTTGCTTTCTACATTCGGTATCTACGGTATGAAAGTTCATATTAAAAATATCGGTCACAAAACAAAATAATCTATTTACCATTTTTTAGTAACCTGTATGTTCCTGGAGAGACACATATAGTAAGTGTAGGATCCATTTTTTATTATTATTTTTAAAATGCCGCGAAAATTTTAAGGTTTGTGTGGCTGACTAAACAATTTGACGTTCTTTTTTGTATTGACAATTTGGCTTTTTGTGTTCGCGTACTTTTGTGCAATTTTGTTTCTTTGTGAGAGAAATTTATTCTTACTCTCATTTACACGAACTTTACCCAAAAAGTAAAAAAACACACCTTTTGATTGCGCATTTTTGTTCAGTTGTATTTTATAAAACGTGAGTGAAGGTAAATTTTAACAAGTTTTTTAACGGCAATTATATCAAGCAAATAAAAATGTCATCATCGAGGTCATTACGACGTGAAGTCCAACGTAAAAAGCTCATGTTTTTAGAAAGACTTAAAAACAGTAATAAAAGTATATTTATTTGATTTGATTTAAAATTAAAAAATAAATGCATTATATATGAAAAACTATGAATTTATATTTCTTATCTTATTTTTGTTAGTGACTTTTGACTATGTGTTCGTCGACGAAATGGTGGAGGAATTTGTCACTCCTGCATTCATCGATGACAATGTAGAGGAATTTGTCGCTTATTTGTTCGTCGACGACGAGTTACAGGAAATTGTCGCTCATACGGTCGTCGACGATGAATTGCAGGAATTTGTCGCTTATGCAGCTGCCGACGAATTTGTGGCCATTTGTTCGAAAATTTCGTCGACGATTTGCTTTAGCTGTCTTTAACATGTCTTCGACGATTTTCTATTGTCTTGTACCCGTCGTGTAAGATGTCTTGCAGACATGGCCAACTGGGTATGTAAGCGGTGCCAGCCTATATAAGGCACAGCAATGCTGAACAGACTTCTTAGTTCTTGGGCAGCCGGCGTGGAGGTAAGTTGTTTGGTCTTGATATTAAAATTTCAATTATTAATTATTTCGGTTAGTTTTAGTGTCCGAACGCGATTACAGAATTTGTCTACTAAGCGACAGTATTGTTAACCTGTGGGCATATTCTTGTAATCCACTAAAGCTAAAGTGTGGTAGGGGTAAATGACAACCTAAGCGACAGTATTGTTAACCTGGTTGGACATTTGCTTTTCCCACAGCGTCTTGCCATATCTCGTGTGCGTCTTGGTCACATTGACCACAAATTATTAATTATTTCGGGTAGTTTTGGTGTCCAAAGGCGACTACAGAATTCGTCTACTAAGCGACAGTACTGTTAACCTGTAGGCATATTCTTGTAGTCCACTAAAGCTATAGTGTGGTAGGGGTGAACGACAACCTAAGCGACAGTACTGTTAACCTGGTTGCGCGTTGGCTTTTCCCACAGCGTCGTTCTCTTTCTTTCGTCTTGGTCACTTGGACCACATACGGTTGCTAGTGAAATTGCCTCCTTACCTTATTATTGACCACGTCGCCAAGAACCAGCCTGTGAAGCATCATTTTTACTATTGCTCAATAAACGTGTATACTCGAATCGTGGTGTTTTACTTGGCCAACGAGAGATCTCCCTGTAATCAACAAATTTATGTAACTGACCCTGGACGGCGCTGAGCTCTACCCCAGCAACCAGCGGAAACGTGTCGTTACAAATTTCTTCGATATGCACATTGGTCGTCATAAAGTACATATATTCTGGATCCTTATGAATAGCGATGACGATTGAGCGATGTCCGTCTGTCCGTCCGTCTGTACGTGAAATCGGTTTTCCCCAGCCCCCAGAAGAGCTAGAGACTTCGTTCTTGGACCGTTGGATTGGAAATGAACTTAAATAGAGTGCTATTGAAATAGGAATATAGAAAGATCCGAAGTATGGTTCCAGAGCTGGGAAGCTTACACCTATTTCTCGACGCAAAATTTATACCAAAAATCAATTATTATTTTAAATGTTTCTAAATTAAACCTATTTCGTGCATTGGTGAGCCTCAATGATCTATTAAAAAAAGGCCTTCGTCGGCCCTGTAGCAAAAATTAGCCGGCGAAGTAAAAGGTTGAACTAGCTACAAAAACAACTGTCTATCTTCTTATCTTTCCTAATCTGTCCCCTCAATACTATCCCCTCGCTTTCAGTTCCGGCGCAATGCATTGCATATATAGGGGTCATCCCCTGAGTGCTGGTCCTACTCCTTTTTCCAGGGATGGGAAATTAAAATTTTTTCGGCCTATTCGTATTTTGTAGTACTTGTAGTAACTAAAATTGTTAAAAATTTCAAGTTTTTCTTTAACCAAACCACTTTATACGTCATGAAGATTTGCATTGGTCAAAAAAAAAAAATTTTTAATTCAAATTTTGCTTCCAAGGGTGGGAAATTGAATTTTTTTTTATGCATGAAAGTAATCAAACAGGCAACTGATGTTGTTTCTTTTTTGTTTTTTGCTAACTAAAACTGTCTTATAATTTGGGAAGAACAAAATTGGTATCAAAAATTCAAAAATAAAAAATTAAATTTCGAATCCAGGGATGAACAAGTGCAATATTCAATGGTACATGAAAGTTACCAAAATGGTAAAAAATTTGCAATTTTTCTTAAATAAAAGTACTTTATACCTCAAGAAGCGTTGCACTGATAAAAATAAAATTAAAAAAAATTAAATTTTGGTACATGCAATATTTTGTAATACATGTAATAACCAAAATGGTTGAAAAATTCGAGTGTTTGTTAAACAAACCTACTTCATACCTCATGAAGATTTGCATTGATAAAGAAAATTTTAAAATATTAAAATTTCGCTTCCAGGGTTGGGAAATTGAAATTTTTTTTATACATAAAATTAACCAAAAAGGCAATTGACGTTGTTTTTTACTGATTAAAACTATTTTTTAGTTCAGGAAATTGGTATCAAAAATTTAAAAAAATCTAAATGTAGATTCCAGAGTTGGATAACTGCAATATTTTGTGGTACATAAAAATCACCTACATTGTTACAAGTATTAAGTTTTTCTTAAATAAAACTATTTCATGCCTCCTTAAGGGCTGCATTGGTAAAAAAATTTAAATTTCGTTTCCAGGGTCGGGAAATTGAAATATGTATTCTGCATAAAAGTAACCAAAAAGGCAATTGACGTTGTTTCTTTTTGCTAATTAAAGCTGTTTTATAATTCAGGAAGAACAAAAATTTAAATTTCGTTTCCAGGGTTAGGAAATTGAAATATTTATTCTGCATAAAAGTAACCAAAAAGGCAATTGACTTTGATTCTTTTGCTGTATTATAATTCAGGAAGAACAAAATTGGTATTGTAATCTTAAAACATCAACATTTCGACTCCAGGGTTGGACAAATGAAATATTTTATGGTACATGAAGGTGACCAAACACTTTAAAAATTTAAATTTTTTTGTCAAGTAAAACTATGTTACACGTCACTCAGAATTGCATTGGTAAAAAATAAAAATTCGCTTCCAGAGTTGGAAAATCGAGATATTTTTCGTACATAAAAGTACATACATAAATTCCAAGTTTTATGCTTTTAGTGAATTAAACCTATTACATATTTCAGAAAAAATTAAACTAGTATCAAAAATTATATATTCGGTTCCAGGGTTGGAAAATCGAAATTTTTTGGTACATAAACGTAACCATATACGTTCCCAATTTTGGTTTTTTTCAGTGAATTAAACCTATTTTATACTTCGCTAAAAATTAAATTGGTATTAAAAGTTTTAAAAACTAGAAATTTGGTTCCAAGGTTGGAAAATCGAAATATTTCTGGTACATAAAAGTACATACATAAATTCCAAATTTTGTGTTTTTAGTGAATTAAACCTATTTTATAGATCAGAAAAAGTTAATTTAGTTTAAAAAATTAAAAATTCGGTTCCAGGGTTGGAAAATCGACATTTTCTGATTCAAAAAAGCAACCACTTTATTTGTTATATTTGATTTTTATGATAAATTATACCTACTTTATATATCAGAAAGAAGTAAACTGTAAACCAACAAAATCTAAAAGACGATTCTACGGTTGGACAATTAGAACTTTTTGGGGTACATGAAACGGATTTTTTGATTTGTTTCTAATTTAAATATATATAATATTTTGGAAAGACGTTCATAGGTATTAGATATAAAAGCCAAACATTTAGCTTCCTAGCTGAAAAATTTTAACGTTTTCTTAAATATAAAAGTAACCGATAACATCATTTTGATTTTTTAATTAAACCTACTTTCTGTTTTGGCAAGAAAGAAAGAAAGAAGAATTACATCTGTAAAGAACATTTAATATTCGGCACAGCCGAATATAGCATTTGTACTTGTTTTTTTGGATGAATTAAACCTATTTTCTGTTTTAGAAAGAAAAAAAGAAATATATCTCAGAATTGTTTTTAAGACTCGGCACAGCCGAATATATCACTTTTACTCGTTTTAATTCAACTTTAATAACAAACATTAATTCTTGCTTTTGCATTCTCTTCTTTTCTCCATATTATCACAGAAAACAAAACAATTTTCAAGATATTTAATATTGTACAAAATTAACTAGTGATCTGTAAACAATCAAAACAAATGCAATATAACCGACTATTTAGGTAGAATGTTCATCTTCAACAAAATCATCATCAAAAAACATCATAAAATATAATATGGTTTGATGTTAACTTTCCTTTGTGCCTTGGAATAATTATCATGTCTCTTTGAGATTTAAAAATAAATTTCGAACAATGAGCCTATAAATCTTAATTCAATTTAATATAGCAATATAAATGTTCGTTAAAATACTTACTACATACAAATTTAAGCTGAAGAAAATAATCTGACGGTAACACGGGTATTAAATCAATAATATGTTAACATCAGGTTGATACAGTTCTCGGATTTTATTTCCTAATAAAATTTGTTTAATAAGAACTGTTATCATATTCAACTAAGCCACCTAATAAGTGGTGACATACACAATACACATGAGCACTGATGGTGAAAGTGTTGCGGCTTTCGAAAACAGCTTTTCTGCCCTGCTGTGTAAGTTAAACAACTATAAACTGATATTAACTTTCCTTTGTGCTTGGAATATTTATCATGTCTCTCTGAGATTTAACAAGTAAAAGTGCTATATTCGGCTGTGCCGAATCTTAAATACCCTTCACAGATGTAATTCTTCTTTCTTTCTTTCTTGCCAAAACAGAAAGTAGGTTTAATTCAAAAATCAAAATGATGTTATCGGTTACTTTTATATTTAAGAAAACGTTTAAATTTTTTGGCTAGGAAGCTAAATGTTTGGCTTTTCTTATATCTAATACCTATGAACGTCTTTCGAAAATATTAAATACGTTTAATTTACAAACAAGAAGAAAGAATCCGTTTCATGTACCCCAAAAATTTCTAATTGTCCAACCGTAGAGTCGTCTTTGGTTTTCAATGTTGTTGGTTTTTAATACCAGTTTGCTTCTTTCTGATATATGTATAAAGGAGGTATAATTCATCATAAAAATCAAAAATAACAAATAAAATGGCTGCTTTTATGAATCAGAAAATGTCGATTTCCCAACCCTGGAACCGAATTTTTAATTTCTTAATACTAATTTAATTTTTTCTGATATATATAATAGCCTTAATTCACTAAAAACACAAAATTTGGAATTTATGTATGTACTTTCATATACCAAAAATATTTCAATTTTCTAACCCCGGAACAACCGAATTTATAATTTTTTACCAATTCAATTCTTAGTGAGGTGTAACATAGTTTTACTTGACAAAAAAATTAAAATTTTTAAACTTTTTGGTCACTTTCATATACCATAAAGTATATCATTTGTCCAACCCTGGAGTCGAAGTTTTGTTTTTTTAAGATTTTAATACCAATTTTGTTCTGCCTGAATTATAAAACAGCTTTAATTCTCAAAAAGAAACAACGTCAATTGCCTTTTTGGTTACTTTTATGCAGAATAAATATATCAATTTCCCAACCCTGGAAACGAAATTTAAGTTATTTTTACCAATGCAACTCTTAATGAGGCATAAAATAGTTTTATTTAAGAAAAACTTAATATTTATATGGTTATAAATAAAGTTTTAATTAGTAAAAAACAACGTCAATTGCCTTTTTGGTTACTTTTATGTTTAAAAAAAATTTCAATTCCCTCACCCCTGGAAGCGAAATTTAAATTTTTTAAAATTTTCTTTATCAATGCAAATCTTCATGAGGTGTAAAGTAATTTTGTTTAAGAAAAACTCGAATTTTGCAACCATTTTGGTTATTACATGTACTACAAAATATTGCATGTACCAAAAAATATTTAATTTTTCCAACCCTGGAAACGAAATTTTAATTCTTTTTGTTTGTTTTTTTTTATCAGTGCAATGCTTCTTGAGGTATAAAGTAGTTTTATTTACGAAAAATTGCAAATTTTTTACCAGTTTGGTAACTTTCATGTACCATAAAATATTGCACTTGTCCATCCCTGGATTCGAAATTTTATTTTTTATTTTTGAATTTTTGATACCAATTTTGTTCTTTCTAAATTATAAGACAGTTTTAGTTGGCAAAAAACAAAAACAAAATAAACATCAATTGCCTGGTTGATTACTTGCATGTATAAAAAAAATTCAATTACCCACCCCTGGAAGCAAAATTTGAATTGAAATTTTTTTTTTTTTGGCCAATGCATTTCTTCATGACGTATAAAGTGGTTTTGTTAAAGAAAAACTTGAAATTTTTAACAATTTCAGTTACTACATGTACCACAAAATACGGACTGGGCCGAACATAAAATTTTTAATTTCCCATCCCTGAAAAAAAAAAATTTTTTATTTTATTTTTGTTTTGTTTTTAATACACCATTGAGACTTCCCAATGCACGAAATAGGTTTAATTTACAAACATTAAAAAAAATAAATGATTTTTGGTATAAATTTTGCGTCGAGATATAGGTGCAAGCTTCCCAGCTCTGGAACCATAGTTCGGATCTATCTGAATTAAAAAATTTCCAATCCAACGGTCCAAGAACGAAGTCTATAGCTTTCTGGGGGCTTGGGAAAACCGATTTCACGTACAGACGGACGGACAGACGGACATCGCTCATTCGTCATCGCTATTCATAAGGATCCAGAATATATATACTTTATGGGGTCCCATGTGCATATCGAAGAAATTACACACGGAGTGACAAACCTATATATACCCTTTCACTTTTTTGTGAAGGGTATAAAAACAAATTTCGAACAATTAGCCTATAAATATTAATTCAATTTAATATAGCAATATAAACGTTCGTTAAAATACTTACTACATACAAATTTAAGCTGAAGAAAATAATCAAACGGTAACACGGTTATTAAAACAATAATATGTTAACATCAGGTTGATACAGTTCTCGGATTCTATTTCCAAATAAAATTTGTTTGATAAGAAGTGTTATCACATTCAACTAAGCCACCTAATAAGTGGTGACAAACACAATACACATGAGCACTGATGATGAAAGTGTTGCGGCTTTCGAAAACAGCTGTTCTGCTGTGTAAGTTGAATAACTAAGAACTGATATTAACTTTCCTTTGTGCCTTGGAATATTTATCATGTCTCTCTGAGACTTAAAAACAAATTTCGAACAATTAGCCTATAACTCTTAACACAATTTAATATAGCAATATAAATGTTGGTTAAAAGACTTACTACATAATTTGGTTTGATTATTTTATTTGTTTAATTAAAAATAATGGTTTTCTTTACGACGAGAACTATTATAGACACTAGTAGCGTATGAAAAAGCAGTCATTGTCTTACATCATTACAATTCATGTGACAAATAATATGTGTAGTATTGAATCCATATCCAATAAAATTTGTTTGTTGTTTATTTTATAAATTTCAATGAGCATGCTGTTCTAGTGTAATATTTAACTCGTTTTTGAGCTTTTATATAAATTAAACAAAAATTATATTATTTTTGTTTTTAAAAAATGTCTTCAGCCCGATGGTCTGAAGTGTACTTTATTTATTTAGAGTTGAATAATCACTAAACCTTAATTACAATATTTTATTTAATAATAACTATTGCTATGTTAACAAAATGCAACCTCAACAATGTTCTACATACTTTATTGGGACAGCTAATTAAGCGGAAGTATTGCAACACCAATTGCTTATTTCTTATGTTGCATCGCAAGCGTTTTATTTTGGCGCGTGCAAGTTTATTAACCTAAAATGTTGATTTGATAGAACTGAATATATTTATTGTTAACTTATATAATCTAAAAGATTTTGAAATTATGCTGAAGTCTAGCGGTGATTTGGTATAAGAAGCAGTGAAATGCTAACTTACATGTATAGACATACTTGACCACACAACAAACAAAGCATACATATATAATTAACAAATTAACTGAGACAATATGAGGAGATCCATAACAAAACGCAATAATTACATTTTTCAAGTTTTTTGATTGGATCTTATTCTACACATTGAAAACTATATTGCCTTTATTAAAAAGCATTTCAAAACTCAATAACTACACTTGAATATCAGATATAATGGTTGAGAGTAAAATGCAATAATTACTCATCTTTGCAATAAATCGCCACAAGATATTTAAAAAAGTCAACTATATAAATTATTTATGCTCTGGTGGTAACAGTTATCTGTAAAACATAAGGAATTTTTGTTTAGTTAATACCTTTTGCTATTGTGAATTTAATTGTGAATAAAGTAACTTATAAATTTAAATATTTACAAATAAGAAAAAAACATTTGAACATATTTATGACAGAAGCAACAGCTCAGCTACCTTAAACGGGGCAAAATGCCCCGATGTCGCTTGAGAATATTCCTCTTGGTGTTGCAATCAGTTTGGAAAAGAAAGAAAGACAGCAGACGTTCTAAAAATTCTACAAAAACATTATGGCCAAGGGTGGTCACAAATTTCGGAGTTAGAGTATTATGCAAATATACTTTCAAATCAGCAAGGAAAAAACGGCAATGATTCAATTTCATGTGACCGTTTGGAGGATGACGTTGAAATGAAAGTGTAACATAATACGAATTTTTTGTATTTTCTTATTGAATAGTATCAATTTGGATTGAAAAATGTAATTTAATAAACGTGTTTAACATAAAAAAGCGTTTTCATTTTTCTACAAGTGGTTGTAATATAAATGAAAATGATATAATACTAAATTGTTCAAAGCAAAAAGCAGAAATTCCAGCCCTAGTTCAGATCAAAACGCAATAATTTCATACAATTCAAAGCACCCACCTTCGTCGGCCCTGTAGCAAAAATTAGCCGGCGAAGTAAAAGGTTGAAATAGCTACAAAAAAAAACTGTCTATCTTCTCATCTTTCCTAATCTGTCCCCTCAATACTATCCCCTCGTTTTCAGTTCCAGCGCAATGCATTGCATACATAGGGGACATCCCCTGAGTGCTGGTCCTACTCTTAAAAAAAAGAAAAAAATACTATGATTCAGACCAAAACGCAATAATTCCAAATTTGTTATCTAAATAACTTTAAAACAAATTGTCAGATAAAATAATTGATTTGTGGTTAATATTATTTTTTGTAGACAATAATACGTCAATAATTGCTTTTTAAAAAAATTATGTGCTACTTGCTTAAATTACATTTTGTCGTTTATTCAAAAATATTTTATGGTGTAATTACTGCGTTTTGTTATGGACCTCCTCATATATCAAATTTATTTCACTCCAACGATATTTCTGTCTTGTATTCTCATATTAGTTTGCCATGCTGTCAAAAAAAACATTCAATATACGGTTTCAGAAAATTACATTTTAGAAAATTTTTAATAGAAATATTGGTCCTAGTTGTGTAAATCAGTTTCCGTTAGTGAAATTTATGTAGAAAACTTAAATATATATATAAATCATACATTTATACATCATAATCAAACACGGAATTAACAAATCATCATCTAAATAGTAGTTGATAGATATTATTCATAGAAAATAGAAAGTAAATAATTTTTCGAACAATGCAAATCATAATTATTTAAAAAGCATCATAATCATTGAAAAACTATATCTCTTCATAGAGGCCTTCCGATTTATATGCATAATGAAGTTTTGTACCAGTGTCAGCAACCATTAGACGCGCATGATACAGAATTTAGTTGTCTTTGGGTTAAATTCAAAATCAGGGCACATCTCCTGCATTTCGGGTTTCTATACAGAAGTCCGCGCACGGTGAGGGAAAAAACTATCTCCAACTTCGACGCCCTTTCCGACTCCATATCAAAGATCCTAGAAAATTATGCGAACAATAAAATCGTTGTTGCTGGTGATTTCAATGTTCCTAATTCGTCTTGGTTTCGCCATTCGAGCCAGACAACTTCAGAATGGCATTATGTTGAGCTACTCGCACCGTATAACCGCAGTTACTGAATGAGCCAACACATTTTCCTTCACCTCCAGATAAATACATGTCAGCGCAGCTGTTGGAAATTCGGATAATTGCACGCTTTCTACATCCTTTTCGATTACAGAACTTCGAAATTTTTCACACCTAGCTATGAAACGTTTAAAATATACTTACGAAAAGGCTCTTTGGGATGAGCTCATCGATTTCTTTAGACATTGCAATTGGAAACTCTGTTTTCTCGACGGTAATGTCGATGTCTTGGTGTAAATGGTAGAAAATATACTATTACTCAGCATAAATAATTTCAGTCCATTCAAGCTAATTTCGATTAAGCCTAAATTGATGTCATGGTTTAATAAGCCACGAAGAATTGATATCAGACACAGAGAGGAAGCTTTTAGTAGTTGGCATACTAATAAAATCGCTGAAACTGATTGGATGCGCAAAAGTGCGAGATCTTCGAGTGTCAAGGTACTAAGATGCGAAAAAGTTCTGTAAGAGCAACGTCTTCGTGCTAATGTTTTTACTACCTCCTTAGGGTAGGAAGAGTTTTTAGTCATTTGTTAAAAGAGTAAAAAAAATCCTAGGTCTTCGATCCTTACTTTTTTGAAAATTTACCAATTATTCACTGAACCGGTTTATAAGGCTAACCTTTTAGCTGAAGTATTCGAAAGTTATTCGCACTTGCCGGAAAGCAATCAACTATTGGTTCTTGAAAGTGTATCCGTAGCTATTCTAAAGATATGGTTTCGGGTCCGGACGGCTAAAAAGGTCTTATGGGATCTAAATGTAAATAATGGACTTCCAGCACTGGTCTCAAAACAGTGCTTTTCTACGTTAGCTCGTCCTCTGACAACCCTTTTCAGCACTATTTACCATACAGCTGAATTCTACTCTTGCTGGAAGATTGCCCATGTAACGCCAATCCCAAAAAAGGGAGATGACATCAACCCTGAAAGTTTCCGCCCAATCGCGAGTTGTTCTTCGCTTTCCAAGGTGAAGGAAAGTATGGTGAACTTTGACCTAGTGAAGCCAACATGGCTTCCGTAGGGGCCGCTCTGCTGGAAACTTATTGGCCTTCCTTTCGGAAAAGTGGTGCCAATCTATCCCCCATTACGGCGAGAGTAAGGTAGTGGCTCTGGATATTTCTAAAGCATTTCACAGAGTGTGGCACGGAACACTTTTGTCAAAACTTATGACTTCTAGTGTCGGTGACGTCTTCTCTCGTTTTATATCGAGCTTTCTCAGAAACCGCGTTAAAAGAGTTGTTATAGATATAATTTCATCAAACGAGTACAGGACCAACTTTGGGATACCGCAAGGTTCTTTTCCCTACACTATTTTTCATGCTTCAAAATCACCTTCTATGTCAGATTTTAACCGACGCATGCCCACACACACTTCTTCATCTCTAAACATGGGTGGCATAGATATTGAGGAATCGAAAGCTCTTGATGTTCTTGGCATAAAAATCCAGTGTGACATTCGATGGACAGAATAAATTTTTCAAGTTTCAAAAGAATTGTTCAAGTGCCTCGGCTTTCTCAATCGCTGTAAGACGTACTTCACTTTATCTGATTCCCTCACTATTTACACCACTTACATCCGACCGAAAATGTAACACAACTTTCATGCATGGGCCGGTGTTTCAAAATCTATTTTAAAGGAGAGGGCGAAAAAACTCATAGGGGACGGTAGGGTAGCCAACACTATTGACTCACCTGACCATCGACGCATTATGGGGTCGATGGTCAGGTTCACTATTTTACCGCTACTATAATGGATTGTGTTCCAATGAAATCAGCGATCTCTTTCCCGAAACGCGCACTTTTCTACGCTCAACGCGGTCTACATTGCGATCACACCTTTATGTGGTGGATTTACCAATGAACCGCACTACGCATTAAAGGGAAAATTCCTTCTTCACTCGGACTGCCTGCATTTCAAATAAACTCCTTGCGAAGGTCTTTCCTGTTGTGTATGGCATCGAGAAGTTCAAATTGAAAGTTCATAGTTGATGGTCTAACAACGACTGTCTTTATTTTTCAATATGCTTGTACATGCTTAACTTAAATTTTTATATACATACAAAGGTTTTCTTACACAAAAGTTATCCCAAGGTATATAAATACAAGGTAGTGCCACTTGCTTTTATTACATTTTAATAAGGATTTTTGAAGTTTATTTTTCTACATCATATTGAATATGACGTTGCCACATTATAAAAAATAATTTTGTTTATTTGGAAATTTTTAAATAAAATCTGTAATACAGAGAAAAGTTTCATTTTGAGGTTTTGAACATAAACATTTTGCAATATTTTGCTAAAATAATTTAATAAAAGCTATATAAAATGTAAAGAATATAGAAAACTACGAAAAATCCCAGTTTCTATGCATTTCCACAAGAAATAAAGTCATTGTGTTGCTTTGCATTGAAGCAAAAATATTGAAACCATTACATTGATCAATAAGACAATTTAACAAAATCACGACAAGATTTTTATAATAAATTAATTGGCAAACGGATTTTAATTATTGTTAATTATGACATCGATACAATTAAAAATTTTAACAACTCAAATGAAAAGAAAAAAAACGGGTAACTTAAAATGATATGGTAACTTAATTCTTATGGGAATGTCAGAATCCTTAAAATTGTCAGAAAATTATTTTAAATTTAATAGCTCACAGTGGCAGTACCTTGTTTTATTATACCATGAGTTATCCTATGCTTACACATAACAACCCAGTCAGCATGTGGAAGATTGTTTCACCAAACTGAGTCTTTTTCTAGTACCTTAGATGATCAAAAACTGTTTAATCAATTCTGCGCTTAAAATAAGACTCAAAAATGATTCCCAGAAATACTTAGAAAGTGATTTAAAAAAAAAACAAACACAAAGAGCAAGCAAAAAATATATCAAGTGTACATATCACATTTGTCAGTGAATTCATATAAAAATTAGAAAGAAAAAAAGGTAATGTCAGCTATAAAAAACTTAAACAGAACCAAGAGAAAATGAAAATATTCAGGATGAATCTAAAAATAAATTCGATGTAAATGACAATACCCACAAAGATGAAGAAGTAAAAACAAAAGAAAAGAAGAATGAATCTTTTAGTGATGAAAAAACGAGAGAAAAATCGCCAGGAACTGCAAGCGACGTAACCATTGAGTAAGGAAGGACTTCATATCATTAGAGTTCAAAAACATAATTGTTTGCTTCTTTACAGATATGTGCCGGAGAAGATAACCATTGCCGATTTGGCTCTCATGTATTGACAGTTCTATTGAGTTTTTGAAATTTTTACATTAGAAAATAAACCCAAAGCTCCGGAAAAAGACAAAAATGCAATAGACGGAAAATTAAACCGAAAAAAGATGATAAAGAAAAGTTGTCAAAAAGAAAACTCAAGAAGCTAACGCGGCTCAGTGTGGCTGAATTAAAACAACTTGTGTCGCGGCCGGATGTTGTGGAGATGCACGACATCACTGCACGTGATCCCAAATTGCTAGCACAATTAAAAACTTACAAAAATACTGTGCAGGTAGCATGTCACTGGTGTTTTAAGCGTAAATACATTTGATTTGCCAGCATTTATTAAAAAATTATTATTTTAATCGTACGAAGGACTCGAATATGATCATTAATTTCATAAAATGCTGACTGGGAAGTAATGAAATAGAAAACTTAAGAATAAACTAAAAGATCCAGTCGACCATAACATAATAACTACTGCAGGCTACCCAGCCTACAATAGGCACTAATTACTTTATCCTGCTTCCCACAACCAATGTCCCTAGCTCCCGCACAATGTACGCATGAGTAGGGATCATCCCCTGAGTGGCGGTCCTAATAAAAAAAATGTATATATATATACATATATATATATATATATATATATATATATATATATATATATATATATATATATATATATATATATATGCATTTGATCATGATATGATCTTTATCAAAGGTGTTACGCATGAGCCGACGAAGGTTTATAAGTTGGTGTAATCAATTTCCGATAGATGGCGCCACTGAAAATTAATTAATGTGAATTGAATCGTAAACTCTGCATTTGATTATGTGATGATCTTAAGCAAAGTTGTTGTGTATGAGCAGACGGAGGTTTCTAAGTTGGTGCGACTAATTTTCGCCAGGTGGCCCACTGAAAATTAATCAAAATGAATTGATCATGCGTTGATAGGACAAATACCAGACATTTTAGGATTCATCATTACAGATTTTAATAACACCTGTTATAACTCATTCCTGTAAAATGACAATCACAAAATTTAAAACCTTTTAATTCTGGAAAATTTTAAAAAAATCTGTTGTTTGTATCTCAGACATTTAAAGACATTTAATTTTTTTAAATATATTGTATAAATATTTACGGTCTAAAATTAAATCGAAATATTTTAAAAGACAAGACATCGCTTTGATTTTCCTTCTTTTAACATAGATGTAAGTTTACGTTGTGTGGAAGATATATAAGGTAAATAGGTACCACAAAATATATGATTAAATTTCTTCTACAAAATTTTTAACATCGATTTTAACAATTCTGGAATGCTACTTTTTGCCACTTCTTATTTCCCTCAGCGAATTGGTGATCACCGTCAATATTAACATTTCTACCCATGTCTGAACACCGGTTCAATTGGACTAGGTACATTGTGAGATTCTAATAAATTTAAGCTCATTTTTCACGTCGTTCCCGTGCAATCATGCCTCCAAAGCGACTAGCAATCAAGCACGGAAGAAAAGATCATTACGTGCCTCAGAATCAGACGAGCAACGAACATTCAGACTGGGAAATCTTACAGCGAGAAGTAAGGTTAGAAACAAATCGAACGCGCACTACTCAGGCCCGTTCGTCTGCGTCATCTGAACAACGGGAAATAAGGCTGCAAAATATTCGAATAAGCACCGCTTGATCAAGACGAACACTGAACGCTGATTTAAATCTTATGACAGTAATAATGATTATAGTCTTCATCCAAATGTTGTCATTGGAAAAATGAATAAAATTTTTATGTATTTTCGCGATATAAAATTTAAGAACGAAACGCCAGGGATGTACTGCGCCGGTGGAAAAGTTAAATGTATTCCATTGAGTAATCATTACAAGCTCTTTTAGGTGAACACAATGAATTAGTTCAGTTGTATAAAACCGCCATTAAAATTCGAGCAGACAAAAGAACTGGTGGCCAGCACGAAAGACAGTTCAATTCACCAACAATCGATGAAGTGACAATCGTAGTAGTTAGCGAAGAGTTCGAATCGCGCCACAAAATTCTTCATTGCAAAAATAACGACGCCAGCGAATCTCTGAACCCCATCCAATTCTGTTTTGCTGAGGAGAAGAAGGATATAATTCTAACATCAAAATGAGAAATCCACAAACAGATGAGGAAACGAATAGGAAAGTAAGTTCCATGAATTATTATTCGTATCGAATATTGATTCGTCAAGACGCTGACAACCACATTCTGAAATGTCGACAATTGTTCCATCAATACATCGTTGACATGTACGCGAAGATTGAAACCGAACTACTCCTATATATTCGATTGAATCAAACCAAGTTTCGCTCTGAGTACATCCATTTACCAGACGCAATCGTTCACGGGGAGTCCACGGCACATGCATGAATACGCACAAGATGCGATGTCATACGTTCGCGCATATGGTCCTCCAGATATGTTCATCACATTTACATGTAATCCAACATGGGATAAAATTAAAGAACTTTTGTTACCTGGACAATCACCTTCGGACCGCCATGACATTATAGCACGCGTATTTAAACAAAACTTAAAATCTTTGATGGTTTTTATTATTAGACATCACGTGTTTGGAGAGACACGCTTTTGGATGTATTCCATTGAATGGCAGAAAAGAGGATTACCACATGCACATATTTTGATTTGGTTAGCCTTTGCCTTACCAAAGGTTTTTATATACATCGTTTACCAATACCCACCCAGGTGGTGCTGAAGTTTTATGCATGTACTTATGTGCGGTGGATGCTATATTACTGATTAAGGTGTATGCTATATTATCAGATATATTGCTATTAAACTTATGAGAAGCCAGCTTTTCATTTTTAAATCACAGAAATGGTTCCTTCATGTCTTACTGTTTCCAGGGATCAGCGCATCTAAGGGAATCGCAACTGACATATGAACGTATCTGTTATTTTTCCCAAATAGAATTTCTAAAATCTTGTATTCTTTTCCAAGTTCATAGATGATCGCCAAGTAATTACTTTTTTTTATCGCTCAGCAATATGGTGTTTAGTCTCTCTAAATTTACGAAAAGAGCATTGAGGACTCAGTGATCTGCTCTTTTCTGCTACAAAGCTATGTAACGATAATTTAGGTATTTATATGTGGTGTGAAATGTAAGCATAGCAAGGAAGATTTTTATTATAATATACAATTTACTTGTTATGTAAGAACGTTGGAAAATGGTCGCAAAGTTTTTTGATATGAGTAGTGAAAATAATTTGCAACATGTATGTATTTTATAATCAATATTTCTACTTTCAAACTAAAAATAATTATTGTAACTTATGTTACTAAAGGCTGTCTCATGAAGAGAGAGAAGAGTATTTTCTTGGATTGATTGACACTGAGTTAGATTTGGATGGTACTGATAATTTGTGTGGTGATGATGATGAAGACCAGGATTATATGCCTATTGGAGATTTATTTATTTTATTTTAGTTTATTTAGTTTATGGATTAATTCCTTATACCGCTGACAGACATAGGATTTCTATACCACATTAGTATTCTATACTACGTGTGTATCAACCTATACTACAATTAAACCACAAAATAAAGTGGTTTATAACTGGTTTCAATACTACAAAAATATATGTAGTATTAACCCAGTTTACACCCTTTAGCTTTGTTCAATTGCATTGGGAATGAGTCATCGTCCAATTTCGCCACTTCAACTTTCGAGAAGTTCGACGCCTCAACCTTATTAAGAAAAATGTCCATGAATATGTATAGTTATAATGAATTTATAAACCATAAAGACTTACACGTGTTCAAAAACGCGTGTACTTCTTTTTTATTATTTTAGAATCAAAAAGCATATTCTTCTTTTTAGGCGATTGTACATAATTAACGAATAGCGAAAACATAAAATATGCAATTTTGTTGTTATTATTAACAATTATGCTAAAAAGTGTTTCTTTTTCCATTTTTTTTATTACACGAAAGTAAAAACCAAAATATTTGTATATATACCACATGTCTGTCATGCCAAAGTAGTATCAAAAACCATAGTATTTATATCATGGTATACAAATCCTATGTGTGTCAGGGATATTACAAACTATATTATTACAATAAACCAGAAATCTGGTAATAAAATTTAGTTATTTAAAAATAGTATTATATTCCTTTTAATAGTATATATATATATATATATATATATATATATATATATATATATATATATATATATATATATATATATATATATATCTAATGAAAAATCGATAAAATTATACATTTCATTAAAGCAACAACATAATCTTCTTAGTGGATCAGACATAGCAAAGTTGGTACGAAAAGTTATAACATATAAAGGTTGAAATGATCGTAATGAGCGTTGTGGAATGTTAAACGTGACATTGCTCAATAAAAACTCGGAGCAGATTCTACCATTTAGAATCTGCTCCGAGTGGAATCTCCTTTACGAAAACCATGTTGTAATGGGGATAAAATAGGATAAACTTGATGGGTTAGACAATCAATCATACATTTTTCGAACAGCTTGGGTAAATCACTTAGGGCCCGATTATGGTTTACAACAGTTGTTAGTTCAATGTTGTATTTTTGAAAAAGCGATTATGGTTTACAACTGTTGTCTGTTATGTTGTATGTTAAGTTGTTTGCCTTTGACAACACCGATTATCGTTTACAACATGTGTATTTATGTGTTGTCAGTACTGTCAAAAACGTACAACAGCTCATTAGCTGTTGTTTCGCTAGCGTTACAAGTTAAAAACGCAAAATGGAGAAAAATTTTTAAGTAAACATATAAAATCTAAAAAACCAGAAAAATAATTAGTTATTATTTGTTTTTAGCAAAATTACAAATCAAAAACAAATGGAAAAACTGGTTGATCTTATGAAAATGAATCCAGAGATTGGCCGATGGAAGCTGCCATTTGGATGTAGCAAAATGTATCTCAAAGAGAAATGGGATCAATTTTCTGACCAATTAAATAGCTTAGGACCTCCTATTAAAACTACCAAAGAATGGCAACGAGTTAGTAGCAGATCTACTGAATAATTTATTTTACCTTACTATAAAGTCAATTTGAAAAGAAAATTGGCTTCAAACAAGAGAAATTTTCAAAGTACTGGTGGTGGCCCATCTACTGAAGTGAGCTTGAGCCCATTGGAACAGAGCACTGTGGAACTTGTGTCAATGCAAACACAAGTAAGCCCAAGTGGTTCTGCAATGGGCTTGGCAACTCAGCATGATTCCGATGGGGCGGAATCAACATTTGGACCTGAAGAGCCTTCAACTTCCGTTAAATGCACCGAGCCGCCATTGGCAAAAAATAGAAAAGCATTAAGCAATAGTCGGGAGGACGAACGATTAGCAATATTAAAAAGCCAATCGAAAAACCAAGAGGAGATTTCGAAATCGCACAACTATTAAAAGAAATATTTAGTTTTTAATAAATACAATTGAATATTACAATAATCACAATCATGACATTCAGGCTGTAGTATCCTTTCCTGTTTAAATACAAATGTTGTAATTCCTTTGAAGGAGCTACAATTCGTACGTGCGTACCATCTATACATCCGACTACTCCTGGAAATCTGGTTTTTGAAAAAACGACGTTTTTTTCTTCTTCGGTCATTCGAGCATTTATCCACTTCTTGCAAATTTTTCGCTCAAAGAATTTAACTATTTCATTTAATATGCAGCAAACAGTTGGTTGTGAAACTCCAATATTAAAATCATTGCCGCTGCTTCTTTGATAACTACCATCAGCAAGAAACCTGGATGCACAACACAATTTTAAAACCTTTGGAATGGCAGAGCAGCGGGTTGAAGGTGTTAAAAAAGAGTCAAGCTTTTGTAACAAAAACAAAAAACCATCTTTGTTTATCCGGAACAATTTTATAAAACTATAAAATTTATGTGTAATCAATACATTTTAAAAATTTGTTATTTTAGGAAAATCATACGTACTCAGTAGAGCTACCAAGCTCTAATGGATTTGTCGCGCATATTTTTCCGAATACGTGTTGTATGTATTATTGTTATTTTCAATTTCATCATCAAAATATAAATCATCGTTAATATATATAATTCTTTTTGTTTTATATATGTATTTCAGACGAAAAATACGTTTATTCAATTTTTTACCTTGACATTTGTTGGCGCGCAGGTATGCTTTTTTATGGAAATATCTACTACAATTACATTACAACCCTGTGACATACACAACAGCTAGCCGTTGTAAACCATAATCGCAAAAAGGGTTAGTGTTGTGTTGTAACTAAAACAACACAACATTTTTGTGTTGTAAACCATAATCGGGCCCTTAGTTTGTGACGACAAAAGTCGACCGGCTCGTTTTTGCCGCAACAATAATAAATTCGTTTGGAAGAATTATATAATTTTTTCTGTATTTTGTTCTTTTTATGCCTATATATACATATATATATATATATATATATATATATATATATATATATATATATATATATATATATAATAATCAGAGTATAATATCATGCCTATATGGAATAAGCATTTCATTTCTTCTTTTATTTGTTTTTTAACAAATAATATAACTGTACGGCCTATGTAAAAAATAGTATTTAAGTATATTGTAATGGAATTATTTCTTTTTATTCTCATGTTTGGAGTACGTTTTCTTTTCCATATTTACACATGTACACACGCGCATGCAAATTGGTCGTGTATTTTTTATATTCTTTTACTCTAAAATAAATAACTCCCATACCTAAATACGGGCGGCAAGCGTTTTTTAGCTGTCAAAAGTTCTCATGTCCATACATTTTGTATGGAGCATACCGAAATAACGCGGCGGCAACGCGGCGGCAACGCTTTGCTATTGGAAAATCCGATTTTGACAGAGCGTTTTCTAATGAAGTTGGTTGCAAAAGAAGAGAATTGTAACCAGAGAAAAAGAGCAAAGATTTACAAAAGTGAAATATATAATAAAAGAAAAAATTTGTGCACTTCGTATTAGAAAATGGTGGTAAGAAAATATTTACAATATGATTATATACATAAATATGTATGCACGTATGTAATTTGTACAAAATTTCAATAACAAAATCACAAATGTCGTCCGTCCAGCTGTTAAAATAATCAGGGTTGTTTAATTTGTTTGTTTGATAACCCTGTTTTTATTGTTTTTTTACATAACGCTGCCGCTTTTGTTTAGGTATGGCATTTCAGCGTTAACGCTCAGCGGAAAAAACGTTCCGCTTTCCGCCCGTATTTAGGTATGGGTGTAAGACGAATATGTATGTAAGGGTGTACTGAGATTTGTATACCTGCACAATCATGTTAAAAGCATTTTAAGCTGACAGCCTCTCTGAGAGTATTTCTCACAGACATGCGCACTCCGGCAGCTAACAAGAGAACTGGAAATATTCACTGTTCTGTGTACATGCATGTTGTTGTGTGTATTTCTGTGTGCGCGCCATGAATAGTATAATAGGCTAGCAATTGTTAAACAGCAGCCAGTTGGCTGGCAGCCTGCGATGCGACAAGAGCTAGTTTATTAGGTAGAGGGCTCACCCGTACTTGATAAACATCGTGTAGTATAAAGTAGCTATAGACATAGGAGTCTTTTCCAACTACTGCGAAGAATTAGTTATTGTGTGAGGGATCGCCCGGCTACATAACTATTTGTTCTCAAGGCAAGGAGTGGTTATTGAGTGAGGGATCACCCAGCTGAATAACTACTTACTCTTGCTTTCCAGTCAGAGTGGGGAAACGAGGATTGTATTTAGGGCTCTCCCGTTGCAATTTTCGATCCTGCACTTGCTCTCCAGTAAAGGTCAGGGAGACGAGGATTGTATTCAGGGCTCTCCCGTTGCGATCTTCGATCCTTGAGGCGGCTCGTGTAGGCTGAGAACAGTGGCATCAGTCGTCCAGCCACTGACCTCCACCACCACCGTCGCTGGACCGTTTGGGGACTCCTCGCTGTTCCATCCACATATTTAAGTATACATAGATGTAAGGATACTTTAAGAAATAATTAGTATCAATAAATATTGGAAATCCATTGAAGAAACGAAGGTGTTTTCTTTGACTACAAAAATCAACGACCCCTGGACTCCGCTGAGCCTATCGTAGCACCCAGCGGAAAACGTGTCGTTACAAGTTTTGCAATAGCTCTGTAATTGCTAATATCAGACTTATTTCCAGACTTAAACAAGGGAAAAACATAAACGATTTTTTCCATATTTTAGGAAAGTAACCGCATTTTAGTAATGTATTAAAAATTATGGACAAAGGCATTGCTAGAGCTAAAGCGAAGTTGTTTAGAACACAACTAGGAATGCAGTTGGGGCCGCTAATCTTGGATGACTTAGTTTTATTTAAACATTTAAAGATGTGACAGGTAGTTATTACAGGCGGCGAATTAGTAAAATTATCAACGATTTTGTATGGGTAGATACAGTTCTTTTCATACGTAACAGTGGAGTGTTGAAGCAAAATATTTCGCAAACATGTTGCTTGTAACGACACGTTTCCGCTCTTAGCTGGGGTAAGGCTCAGCGGCGTCCAGGGTCGTACTATAATTTATTGTTTTGCAGGACCAGAGGCAAAAAAAAACACTTCACTATAATTTTCGCTGACTTATTTATTTAACCCAAAATATGGTGGTGGTTCCAGCGGTGGTCGGCAGCGGCGTGGAATTTACCGAGCGTCGAAATGTCGACGTAAAGGGGCCCGGCTGGCTTGCGAGTGTTGAGAGCGAACCTGACAAAACTTTCACCTTTCTGTCGGCTCGGTTCTCCACAATCGTCAACGGTGACTCAGCTAGGGGCGACGGGCTACTTACAAACGGACAGGCGAGTAACGAGAGCACCCAGGCAAAACTTTCACCTTTCTGTCTGAGCGGTTCTTGCCAATCGTCGTCTACGCGGCGGTCTTGCTTCTGAACGGCACTTCCCGTTACAATACGCGTACGGTGTGTGCGGAACGAACGTACCACCCGACAAAACTTTCACCTTTCTGTCGATAGTAGTTCACCCCGTACTCACGTTTAAGGTTTCAGCGTACCACTGTACTGGAGTTGGTATCCCAGGTCGAACTTTCACTTTTCAGATGGGACACAAACTCCGATGTGGTTTTCTCCTTACTGAAACCCACCGAGTTAATTTATAAGAAGCAAAGACTAAATAATTAAATCGACTTACCTTCACGCCGGCTGCACAGGAACTCCTCGTTCTTTGCAAAATGTTCTGCCTTTTATAGTCGAGCTCAGTAGGTACACATGAATATTTTCATGCATGTATGTGAGCTTTACAATATGAAAATATTCTTAACAACTACAACAATGTTCATAAGGAACCGTTGTTATATATACAATTGTCAACTTAAACATACAGACAAATTCTTCCTCTGTTACTATACCATATTATCCGTACATATGTAGGCTGGCTGTCCACAAATTTATGCGAGTAGGTATGTTTGCATGTGCTTTTGCACAGGCCGCAGTTTAGCATTGAGTTTGGTTTTCTTTTACACTAGTCCGTGATACATGGTTTGTGTATACTGAAGAAAACGAAAAACAATAACAATTGAGACACTTGTAAGCAAGTCACATTGAGACGATGCGATCGTAGATATACATCCATATGTACGCATATATGTTTATATGCGCGTAGGTATGTTTGCATGTGCTTTTGCACAGGCAGCAGCTTAGCATTGAGTTTGGTTTTCTTTTACACTAGTCAGTTATACATGGTTTGTGTATACTGAAGAAAACCAAAAACAATAACAATTGAGACGACGCGATCGTAAATATACAGCCATATGTACGCATATATGTTTATATGCGTGTAGGTATGTTTGCATGTGCTTTTGCACACGCAGTAGCTTAGCATTGAGGTTGGTTTTCTTTTACACTAGTCCATAGATGATCAAGCTTCTCTTGCCCTATAACGCGTTATAGGAAAGCAAGAAAAAAACAAATTCTGCTTGCGCAGCAAACAAATATGTATACGCAAGAAAAACATGTTGTTTCTCTCGCTCTCCTTAGGTTTTGGTTTCTCTTTAGCATACAGCCGGGATGGATAACAAGTACTTTTAACTTTTATCTATATTTTGAGTTAAGGTGCTTGTTGCTACTATTCGTAAATTTTGCATTTATAATTGTATTTATTGCACATAACACAATATTTTTATTTATTAGCATCTGACTGATGAATATTGTATTTATTTTGTAAACTCGTTTATAATAAATGTCTATTTCAAATAAACATATATTGGCTCATGCAGATCTATATGGCCTGGGTACTCTTTTGTTCTTGAGTACTTTGCTTAGAACTATTTTCAGGGTAGAAAATGCTGTTTCACAATTATATGTGGTACCAAACATTGAATACAATTTGTAGATATCTGTCTTCAGTTTTTTTGATAAACGAAAAGTAATTCCAGAAACATTTCCACCTTTGGATAAAAGTAAACAGAGGTTTTTCTCTGCGCCACACACAAGCGCAACTGTGTTTATGTGGTAGTGCACATCACTGCACTAGTCAGTTATACATGGTTTGTGTATACTGAAGAAAACCAAAAACAATAACAATTGAGACGACGCGATCGTAAATATACAGCCATATGTACGCATATATGTTTATATGCGTGTAGGTATGTTTGCATGTGCTTTTGCACACGCAGTAGCTTAGCATTGAGGTTGGTTTTCTTTTACACTAGTCAGTTATACATGGTTTGTGTATACTGAAGAAAACCAAAAACAATAACCAGCAGAACTTGTCATTAGCAAAAACCTATGTGCTACTCAGCGATGCGCTGTTAAAATGTGTTATGTCTATAAACAACTAAGGTGCGATTTGACAAGCGAAAATAATTCTAAGTCAATATACGAAATAATTTACAAACATAAAATTCACAATGCGTTAAGATAAACTATTATTAAGTGCTGCTGATGGGCGCAAAAACAAGCCATGCGACTTTTGCTGGTCACATGCTAACTGTAGGCTCATCACTGGACTCGGAACGTAAATATTTCATTACTTTTGGAAAGCCCGAAGCTCTTCTTTTACAGTTTACAAAGTTGAAAAACGATTTAGGGTCATGGGCAAAGTTAAGTTTGGTGACATGCAGATAGTTTTTATACATCTGTACATTTAGTAAATTATATTTCGCACGTAGAACTGAATATTTACTATAATAAAACGAGAATCCAGTTGTTTTGTACTTCTTGTAGTATTTATTCTTTTTGTTTTTTAACGCTGAAAGTTGTCTAGAATTCCACGGTGGACCGCCATTTGAATGAGGTATATACTTAGGAATACATTCCTCCATATAGCCAAACATAATTTTATAAAAAATGTCAACCATAGTGTCTACTGAATCCCACATACTATTCGGTGTAAACAACAGCTCATGCCAATTGGTATTACAAATTAGATTATTTAATTCAGTGTAGTTACAACGATTAAAACAGAAAATCTTTTCATTTTTACTAGTATTTTTAGTTTGATTAGTATAATGTAAATTGCAACTAATTTCCGATCTTCCGGCAATACTCGTACAAGAGGATCTGTACGGTTTAAAGTAAATTCAGCTGGCTCATTCACAAATACCAAATCTAGGAGTTTACCCAAATAGTTCTGTATTCCATTGATTTGGTGAAGCCACACGCCGGATAAATTATTAAAAATGTCATTTTCATCAAGTATTACGGGTAAATAACAGTAGCATTCATTGGAGAACTCCCAGCTAATGTGAGATAAATTAAAGTCACCAAACACAAGTATTAAATCTGCAGCATTTATGGTAGAAGACACCATTTTAATAGCATCAATATGGTATTTGTATAGAATTGGATCAGATTGAGGTGGGATATAAGAACATGTTATATATATGCTAATCTTGTTAACTTTAAGAATCACAGCGATAAATTCTAAATCAACAGGTAAGCTAATTCTTATTTCTTCCGGTGGAAAATGATTTGCGACGGCAATTCGTACTCCACCACCTGTAGTAGTTGTAATTCTATCGCGACGAAATATATTAAATTTATCACAAAGTATCGCTGTGTTTAAAAAGGTATTATTCAGCCAAGTTTCGGTAAATACAATAACATGATGATTGATGCAGAAATTTTGTAAGAAAAATTTAGTGAGTTTAGTTTTTAATCCACGGACATTCTGATATAATAAGTGCAGCTGATTATCGGAACAAAATATTAGTTTTTTGGTACACCTGATTCTTTAGGAGAAATATGAGTAATATTTCTTTTCTGTTGGTATGAAGTGTGCTCATATTCTCGAACTAAAGCGTGTTGAGGCCAAAAAGATTGCTCAATAACTTTATTAAAATGCTCAAACGGAATTGTAACTTTAAAAGATGTTATACTTCTTTCTTGCGCATATCTAAATTTATGGACAAAGATATCGTCATTTATATTAAGTTTAGACGTAATAAAATACTCAATATCCTCAGACGTTGTATCAGCAGCAAATCGGGATATAAAAATATGCTTGTTGGGAGGAATTACGTGCAATTCCCTGTGAGAAGTGGGCACAATTATATTACTATTAACCCTCTTAGTCCGGTCAATTTAGACATTCGAAGTTATATAAAGTCCCAACAAGCTGAATTTCTGTGAAGTTGTTCAAAACATAATTATAAACAATGTCTAGAAGTTCCCCATTATTCCCCTGTAAGGAAAAAATTTAATTCAAGGTCAAAAAAATGAGTTTTTCGCGATTTTCAGCAAAACGGTAAGTTTTATCATAAAAGTACCTCAGACAAAAATTGTAGATCATAAAATTATCTATAAAAAATGTATCAATACTTTTTTTCTTACGAGCCACCGTTTCTGAGATATAACGATTCAAAAAGTTATAAAAGTCGTTATCGTCACCTATGAGGTAGTGTACTTAGCGCGTTTTTTTAACGTGGTTTCCCCAGTAGGCCTACCCAAATTTTAAATGATCTAAATTTTATCGTTTATTTTTTAAAATCACCCGTTCCACAAGATATGTCAATGATTCTGGGATTTCATTATTTAAATCTTCTAACATGCGACTTGGTGGAGGGTAGTTAGAATTATCAAATACTGCGGTTTGAATATCTTCGCGAATAATAGCTGCAGCTGCGTCTAGAACTCTCAATCGTTCTTCTGTTTTATTCATTTTTTTTTTTTCGTACCAGGCTTGATTCAAAATATCATGATGATTATCCACTAAGCATATGAATGTTGATGCTTCCGATTTCTCAGTGATAATAAGTTTATCACCCTATTTTACTATTAGTCGTAGCTTAATCGTTCTGTTATCTAGAGTCGTAGTTTTGCAAACCTTTTGTAATTCGTTCAAAGTGAACTGACAGTCATCGCTATTTTCAATGTAAGTAAATATTTCCTCCATTGCCAAATTCGTAGCTTCGTCTTTAGGACGACCCATTTTAGCTCCAGTGGAAGGTTTTAAAAAATTAGCATAGCAATCTCGATGATACTTAGCTTCAGCAGCAACTAAATCATATTCAAATTCGACTCGAGCAAGAACAGCTTTTGCTAAAGCATCGTCACGAGCCCGAGCTGTTTCCAGAATTGAATCTTTAAATTGAAGTATACTTACTTGGCTGATTCGACGCCGAAAATCTGAGGATTTTCTTGTTTCACTCTCTTCACTTAATTTCTCGCCACAAAATAATCATAGTTCTTTGAAACAGATCACTGATACGTGATCTAGTACGAGGAGGACTTGCTGTGGATGTACTGGCTTCTTGTTCTTCACGTTGTATATATATATATATATATATATATATATATATATATATATATATATATATTATATAAAATATTACAACTATAAATGTATATACGTGGCGTACTCATGCATATTATGACGATAACAACTTTTATAACTTTTTGAATCGTTATATCTCAGAAACGGTGGCTCGTAAGAAAAAAAGTATTGATACATTTTTTATAGATAATTTTATGATCTACAATTTTTGTCTGAGGTACTTTTATGATAAAACTTATGTATATGTATTTTATATTGTAAGTATAAGTTACAATGACCGATAGAAAAATATTTAAACATTTAATATATAATATATATATATATATATATATATATATATATATATATATATATATATATATACATATATATATATATATATATATATATATATATATATATACATATATATATATATATATATATTATATAAAATATTACAATTCTAAATGTATATACGTGGCGTACTCATGCATATTATGACGATAACAACTTTTATAACTTTTTGAATCGTTATATCTCAGAAACGGTGGCTCGTAAGAAAAAAAGTATTGATACATTTTTTATAGATAATTTTATGATCTACAATTTTTGTCTGAGGTACTTTTATGATAAAACTTACCGTTTTGCTGAAAATCGCGAAAAACTTATTTTTTTGACTTTTGACCTTGAATTAAATTTTTTCCTTACAGGGGAATGGTGGGGAACTTCTAGACATTGTTTATAATTATATTTTGAACAATATCACTGAAATTCAGCTTGTTGGGACTTTATGTAACTTCACTCTCATTTTTTGGTCTAAATTGACCGGACTATCTCGGCAGATAGGCGTTGATTGTTGTTACAATTTGGGGCAAAAACGTGGCCAACAGCTTGCACAGGGGTTGAAATTTTATCAGGAACGCATTGAGACGATACACCAGGTTTTTCAATATGCAAGTTTGTGTTTGACGAATAACACCGGCCGACAAATGAAAACTTTTTGAACGTTGTTTGAATTTGACTGAAAAATTTCACCAAATTATAGGATTCTAAACACAAAAATACTTACAGATTTACCCCATCACATCAAGTTTTATTAAAAAAAGAAAAAAGCGTTTATTTTAAAATTTTAAGGAAAAATCAGTAATTTTATTATATGTACATATATTTAAATATTTATTAACAAAATATCAAGTATAAACATAACTGTAACTGACAGTGTGGAATCGGACGTGTAACTGAGGGTACATTTGCGTAGACTATCTTATTTTTATTTTTAGCATTAAAACCTTTTACATTTGTACAGCAAAATAACAATCATCAATATAATTAGTTTGCTCTCTCCATAACATAGGTCTACCATAAGGTAGAGATTGTCGTTTGCAGTAGGTCCACTGTCTTAATTGTTCAACACAAATAATACAAACTAATTGCGGAGTCCACGGTTTTAGTTGTATTTTGAAGCCAAAATAAGCATTATATGAGTTTTTCTCAAATTCAGTAGTTTTTGCTTCGCAGTCATGAAGTTTCCACAAATGTAACAAAATATATCCGCACTATTATGACATTTTCTTGAAGACATTTTGTTTCTTAGAAGTTTTCCAACCACAAATCACGGATAGAATTTATTAAACACAAAAATAAATACGTAAACAATTTTGTTAAATAAACACACTTATTTCAGTAAAAAAATTGTAAACAAAGTAACTTTAAAGCAGGGCTCCTCAATGGGAGAAAATATTTAAGTATAATGTATTTGTGAATTTTTCATGTGTTAGTGACTGTTTTTTTAAGCAAGAGCGTACAAATAATGTTGCCAGACGACGTCATTTTTACGACTTTTTATGCCACAAATAAAATGACATGAAATATTTAAATAAAGTTTTCATTAATATGTATTTCTTACATTTAATTAATACAGGCGAACTTCCTTATAGTGAATAAATTATACACTCCACGCAATATTTGTAAGGCTAAAATTATTTAAATTTTTTTTCCGAATTTATTAATGTACATAATGTTGGAATATTTTGACTTGTATATTGCCATTTTATCTGACATAAAAACATTGTGTTCCGTTATTTCTGTTTAAAAATAACGTGATTTAAATATTAAATTTGAACGAAATATTTAAAAGACCAAGTTCAGGAAATTATAATAGAGGAGTAAAAAAATCTAAATATGAATGTGGAATCAAAACATTTTGCTTCTTACTTTTAATTAAGAGAAAAAACATATTTAGTAAAAAAAGACTTACAAATCAAAAATTAGCTTTCAAGTCAATTCATATATTAAAATGTTTGTAATTTTGAAAAACTTCTATATAAGGACGCTACTAGACGTTGAAACTCGTACTTCTAGCAATATAATTCGTAATATATTAGTAATAGGTGATAGCTACATTAAAGCTAATTAAAAAATCTAAATAATAATAATAATCGGCAATGTAACTTCTGAGATATAGAACCTCGGAAAAAAGAGCTTTATGTACCCTCTTCTCCCCATAAAACTTTTTGCAATAAAAAAATTTATAGGAACAAAAATATTAAACAGAAGCAATTTCTCATTTTACGTATACTTCAAATTGAACTTACTCATTGTTTTTAAATATTTTTGTCAAAATAACACCGTTTTATATGAAAAATTGAAAGCATTTTTTAATTCTGTAGAAATGTTGAGGTATTTTTCATAAAACTACCGTAATAATTTCACATTAACGATTTGAAAAAGTAATATGAAGATTTTGATGTTTTTTCTCCAAAACTTGGCGATATTGCATCTATTTTGTCTGGCAACTATGTGAACAAGAAAGAACATTTAAAGGTGTTGCCGTTGATCACAAAATCAAATTGATAATAATATAAGAAGGCAAAATTAGTTTTCACTTTTATGTATAAATGTGTGAAATTGATTTTTGTTTCTATAGCCTATGTTCTATTCACAATTTCGACCGAAATGGTATCAAAGCCCATATAAAAAGTATTTAGTCGAAATAAGCGTGGAAAAATTTGGAAAACTAGTTTACTATGAAAAACACGTGACATTTTTCTGAACACAATTTTGCTAAATATTTTTCGAAAATTTAAACAGAGTACTAGCCTTAAGGAAAACAAGAAATTTATAATTTTTATTTGTCAATTTTTTCAAATGAAATAATTAATGTTGCTAAACATTTTACGAAAATTCAAACAGAGTACCGGCCTTATCGCTGTGAGCCCTTGTATGTAGTATAATTTTTTGGCCTCCTAAGCGCACACAAAAATTTAATTTAATTGACTGTTAAAGTTCGACGAGGCAAGTCGCATGTTTTTTATGAAAAAAAAAATTTACTGCAAAATTAAACAAAATTTGTATTTTAATAGGCTTATATTAAAATATTCTATTATAGACAATACTATCTTCCAATGGGGATATAAAATATTATAAAACCATTTTTGTATCATACAAAATTACTAAAAATCATAATATATATATATAAATTCATCCATCCAAGAATACAAAAAATCGAACGATGGCAACGCGGGTTGAAAATTTAGTCATGCATTTGTTGTTGTCTATGAATAACATTTTTATTTTCTCTTCTCTCATTGATGTGAATTTCGTTACTGTTCGTGTTGCGTATGTGAATACGTGTAAAAAATCCGATTGGCACTCGTATCTGGAGTGTAATGGCTGAGGAGCCCTGCTTTAAAGGCTTATTTTCATGTAAACTGTATTGAATGGGTGTGTCGCTGTTACAACTAATATATTTTCTCACGAGATGTCGCCTGATTCGAAAAAAGAGCGCCTAGACTCAATAATTAAATTCACTTTTTGCAAAAAATCTAAAATAGCGAATATATTGAATGTACTAAAAACCTGATGTGATACGATAAAATTAGGTCTAATTTCATGTTCAGCACCACAAAATTAGTAGAAAAAATTAGTTATACTTTGGACAAGGAAATTAATGTCGGCCGGTGTAATCCATAACATGAGCGGCAGCTTGATCAGAAGTAACACTGATACTATTTAAACTATTTTTGGTGTATGCGTAGCATTATTTTCATTTTTATTTTGAACATGTATTACATCTTTATTTTTATTGTTGTTGTTTTTCCTAGCCACGCTTAGGTGAAGATTGGATAGGAGATTTTAAATTTTTCAATGACTTATAGTCATCAAAAAGTTTGCAATAGTTCGAAATACGATCCGAAAGCTTGATTGCTTCATTCTGGAGCTCAACAAATTTTGTTTTAGTTCCTTCATAGAATCTGTAAAAACGAACATCAATCTTTTTACACCCATTGCAACACCAACGTAGAGACTCGCTCTTAGATATAGCATCAGCTACAATTACTGATAGTCCACTACATATAAATGGCATAGCCAGCAGCAAATCATATTATCATAATCCGTATCAAGAGTACATGCTTTATTTATGCAAGACATATTATGAGTATTTTTTATAATAAAAAATCGGAGAGTAAATGTTCGCTGGGTTCAACAAAATAACATATTAGTCAACAGATGGCGCCACAGAAACAAACCGGATTCACAAACCAGTTAAGGTTGATATAAAATGTATCACAGCACAGCAGAAACAGCTGATCACACAGGTGGAAAAAATTTTCACTTGCTAAAAGCGAAGTACGTATGTATAAACGTAATGTGTATGTTCGTACAATTGTGATAATATGTATGTATGGATACTTAGCACCAATGATGATATTAAATTGATTTCTTCTTTTAATAATACCAACAGTTCAGCTTAGTAACCAATCGTATATCTCATTCAGCAACAAAATCACAGGTCCAAATAAGCACAGTTCCAAATTTATTGATATAATATTAAGTACTTTTTATAAATTTTTTACGGAGCTATATTTATAGACGACTTGAAGTATATGCAGAGTTGCCAGAGGTGCTGACGATTCTGATATAGAATAGAAGCTTGGCAAAGTAGAGGTGACCGTTGAAAGTGATTGTGATGATAATGATGAATCATGTGCGAGTTCTTTGTATTACGAGACTAAGGACAATGCGAAATGGTATAAGGAGGCGCCAATCCAAAATCAGCGACGATCGATCAATATTATTCATGAAAACCTTTATATGGGTCCTAATCCAATATCTAAAAATAAGTCCAGGGTTGATACATTTAAATGCATTCTCAGTCAAACAAAATGTGAAAAATGTCATCAAGGCTCTTCAACATACTTAAATTAAATGTTTTTATTAGTAAAAATTTCTATTAATCAGTTTTTATAATAAATAGTTTCATACCCACCCGGGTGGGAATTGGTAAGCCATGCAATTAAATTGAAAAAACTTTAAAAATTCCTTAAAAAAAATTTTTATAATATTTTTGATAAATTCTAAAAGTACAAAAAATTTGTTCAGTGAGTCAAAATTTCTCTTAGATTGGTGCAAAATTAGCCAAGTTATTAAAGGAATAAAACCGAAATGGTCACCGTGGTGGGTATTGGTAAGGCGAAGGTTAAACAACAATATTACGCCAGATCAAATTGACCCAATCATCTCAGCAGAAATACCAGATAAATATATTGAACCATACTTATTCGAAGTCCTTACAAAAACCATGATTTGGACCATGTGGTGCATTCAACAACAATTCAACATGCATGTCTGACGGGAAATGCACGAAACGATTCCCAAGAAACTTGATTTCTGATACCATCACTGGCAATGACGGATATCCACTATATCGTCGACAATCAGTTGAGGAAGGCGGCAAGTCCATTGTATTGAAAGTACGAAACGTTAATGTCGAAGTCGATAATCGTTGGGTTGCGCCATGTTCACCGTTGCTCACAAAGACCTTCAAAGCTCATATTAATGTTGAGTATTGCAATGCAGTGAAGTCGATCAAATTTATTATTATTATTATATGAGGCCATAAGAACCGCGACCCAAAGGATCTTTTGTGCAGCCCAAGTGTTCACTGATGTAGATTGAGGCTGCGAATAAAGCCAATTACTCTACCCGATGAGATATCGTACACCTCCCCTGGAGTCATGAAATTGCCTCCGAAGAACCTCCTCCTGCACGATGCCACTGCCGGACAGTCGCAGAGAACGTGTTCCGGTGTCTCCTCCTCTGCTCCGTAGAGTCTACATACTTTGGTCTCAGAATTGCCCATGGTAAACTAGTGTCGTCTGAGACCGCAGTGTCCGGTAAACCAACCCGTTAATAATCTGAGGTCATTCTTGTCCATCAGAATTAATTTTTGAGATATGTTCCGAGATAACGTAATGAAACGTTTTGCCTGTCTTAGGCCGTGAAGGGCTTTCCAGTGCCGATTAAACTCCACTCGAGCCCAGGAGACATTCCGTTCTTTGACATATCCTCCTGAGATGCCAAAGAAGGATTCTGGTCCTATGAATCTACGATGGACTCCTCTGTTCGCCAGACAGTCAGCCCGTTCGTTCCCAGCGTGGCCCTTATGGCCAGGCACCCAGCATAACGTCAGCCTGCTCTGAGCGCCTAGTTCTATCAGCGATGTAACACAGTCCATAACAACCCCTGACCTGATCTCATACGAGGTTATGGCCTTAAGCGCTGCCTGGCTATCAGACATCAGATAGATACGAATATTCTTACATCTTCTCCTCAAGCATTCCCTAGCACATATGAATATGGCATAGACCTCCGCTTGGAAGATCGTAGTGTATTTACCCATGGGAATTGCCCTTTGAAAGTTAGGGCCATATATCCCTGCCCCGTATACCCATTTTCCTGTTTGAGCCGTCAGTGAACCAGACCTGGTCAGCATCTTCGTGCCATGAAGTGTGGTTAAGCCATTGACTCCTTTCAGGAATGAGAACATCAAAGTTTCTGTTCAAAACTAGTGTTCGTTGTATTTGATCATTCTCCCTAATGTATGGGTCATTCAGGAGATGTCCTAGTATGCTCATGCGACCAACCAGATCTCCAGGTTTCAAATTGGAGATGTCAGGCGTAGTGCGCTCCTGCGGGCCTCCTCCTTCACTATAATGTGCAGAGGGGGAATTTGCAAGATGGCACCCAGAGCATGTGTTGGACAAGTTCTCATTGCCCCGCTGATCAAAATACACACAAGGCGATAAACCTTGTCCAGAAGTGCCCTGGTAGTGGATTGTTCAGTTTTTGGCCACGAATCCAGTGCGGCGTATGTCAGTATTGGTTTTATCACTGTGATAAAAGACCAATATATCATCATCGGTTTGAGTCCCCACGTCCTACCAAATAGCCGTTGACAAGCATGAAGTGCTCTAACGGCTTTGTTGGTGGTGTAGGAAACAGTGTTATTCCAAGTGAATGACTTATCAAGAATAACCCCAAGGTATTTCACCTCGCCGGAGAACTTGATAATCAAGCCATTCAATGTGGGTTCCTCAACTTTCACTTTTCTTCGTCTGGTAAAAGGCACAATGACCGTCTTTCTCGGGTTTATAGACAGCCCCCTGTCCCCGCACCATCCGCTAATTAGGTTTAGAGCCTGTTGGATCCTTTCCGATATGATTCCATCCTGTCACAGATATGACAAGATCGTCGGCGTAACCATATGTTCGAAATCCCAGGTTGTTGAGTTGTTCAAGCAGTTCATCGATCACCAATGTCCACAGTTAAGGCGATAGAACGCCACCTTGTCGATCAAATATATTTGCAAATATGTTACCAAAGGAACCGACATGGCACTCTTCAGAATAGGGAACGTGGCCGCACCGCTCGATGAAATTAAGCAATGCTAACTTGGACGCTACATTAGCAGTAGTGAGGCGGTATGGAGCATCTTATCATTTCCATGAACGACATTCAACTGTAGTACACTTGGCGAAGCATCTCGAGAATGGACAGTTGGTGTATTTCACAGCAGATAATGTACGCGCAAGGACATTGGTTCCACCAGCAACAACTTTAATTGCATTTTAATCATTGAGCCAAGATGATCTTTTTTCAAAGACTCTACTTTATTCTGAGGTACCGAAATTCTACACATGGAATGCATCGACTAAAAAGTTTCAACGTCGCAAACAAGGTAAAGTAGTTGAAGGACGTCCCAATTTGTATTCCAGTGACGCATTGGGTCGTCTGTACACTGTTCACTCGAACAATACAGAGTGCTTCTATCTACGATTGCTGCTAATCAACGTAAGTGAACCTATATTCTTGCTAAACTTAAGAACAATTAACGGTCACCTGTGCGCCAGAAACTAAATCTTCTTCACAATGATGCACATTGGGACACTGCACTCTCTGATGCATCGAATACTGCTCGACTAAAGCAAATATGCACGTTATTTACAATTTCGACAACCTGCTCCCCATCTAATCCAGAAGATCTTTGGGAAAAATACAAGGACTACATGAGCGTATTGTACAGATATTACGGGTTGCCGGAAATTCAATTCACACCAAACGAGCATAATGAAGCTTTGATTTTGATTGAAGACATATGTTTGGCAATCACTAATACGACACTGTTGGAGCTGGGAATGACTGCTCCAAACCGACCAGCGGGAGATCTTTTCGATCGAGATTTGCAATGAGAAACACACTTTGATTTTGACGAACTAGGAGCATTTGTTCAGACAAATCCGCAGCTGGTTCCAGAACAACGCATTGCGTATGACAGATTTATGCGTGCAATTACTGAACAAAGTGTTGGACTATATTTCTTAGATACGTCCGGTGACACAGGCAAAACTTTTCTTCTTTCACTCATTTTGGCAACTATATAATCACAAAATAATATTGCAGTAGCCATTAGATCATCTGCAGTTGCGGACACTCTTTTGAATGTAGGCCGAACAGTGCATTCACCATTAAAACTGTCAGTGAATTTGCAAAACATTGAGGCACCCATATGCAACATCAGCAAAAGCTCTGGAAAGGGCAAAGCACTCCAAAAGTGTCGAATTATCATATGGAATGAATGTACAATGTCTAACAAAAAAGTGTTGGAAGCGCTTGACCGTACATTGCGAAATTTGAGAGGAAACGCACGGATCTTCGGTGGAGCACTGATTTTAGAAGTACGTAAAAGAAGTTTACACCCACTAACTTGGTCACTTAGTCATTGAATTGCTTTATGTGTTCTCTTAATAACTTAAATACTCAACATTGGAATACAGCAAACTTTATTTGTGGTTTTGTTTTATTACAAAAAAAATTTTTTTTGTCCCACTATGCAAAAAAATAAAAATAAACTATTTCTTAGTTTTATACATTAATAAGCTTTATCTGTGCAAAATCTAACACCTCTACGTTTTTAGAGTTTATGCCAGTAAAACTCCATTTTCCAATAGTGCAATGTCAATATATATTTTTTTAATGAACAAAATCAAACAAATTATTCAAAATTAATTGGATATTTGTGTAATGTCTTTCCATCAAATTTATTTTAGTTAGTGCCGCAACAACGCGGTTGTATATGTATATATATATATATATATATATATATATATATATATATATATATATATATATATATATATATATATATATATATATATATGTATATATATTTTTAATAAAAATTTATTGAACAATTTGAGTAATATTTATGTAGATTGTTAAGAAAATAAAATTATCAAAATGGTTTGAAAATGAAAAATGTATTAACTCGACGTTTGCTTTTTTAACATTTGTCATTGTAGCACTTCTAAAACATATAAGTGCTTGTCCTAATTCTATTTGGACAACAATAGTATTTCTAGAAAGGAAAACATCTGTCAACGTCAACAAACCAAGGAGTAAGCACTAAAAGCTGCAACACAACGAATAAAGAAACTAAAAGATCAAAACAAGAGTAATTTCGTTAGTTAACCATCAGCCTATGTGAAAAGAAGTTAAAACCGTCATATAGTATATACCAACTAATACTAATATTTAAATTCTTTATATAGCAAACATAAAATTCTTATAAACTAATTTTAAACCCGTTAATGTTAAAATTCCAATTGTTCTATATTAAAAATTTAAATCAGTAAAAGCTAAAGTTAAAATTGCGATACGATAAAACCTAAAACTGTTACATCTTTAATCAAACTGTAAAAAGATACTTACCAAATTCTTCTGGAATAATTAAAATTTTTATACTTACCTATGAACTAGTTTAATAAAAGTGTGAATTAAACCCTACCTAATAATTAAAATTACCATATTTACCTTTGGATTACTTTAACTAAAGTGTGAATTTAAACTAAAGTATGAATACATAATAAATTAAAATTATACTTACCTACATTCACTCAATCATTGTAAATTACAAACCGTATCGAATTTTATTAAAATACATAAGCGTGGTTATCTTTATCTGCATCCACATATTAAGAATGTGCATTATACAATTGCTAACCCAATTAAATAATTGAATTTATACCTATAATACTTACCTCAGCTCATACTAACATCTACATTTTGTGATCCAAGCAATGTATATCTTGTACATTATAAACCCACAATTACAGCATCTAATAAAGTTATAATATATGTTGAATCGATAATTACCTCCTCTACTTTATTTCTCGGGTCCAATATTCAAAGGTGAGAGTACCTACCCTAACCAGCCTCAAAGAGATTATACTAACTCTTCCTCCCATTCTTCTCACAAAATTGTGATAACTATGCCCTGAGTTGCTACAATTACTATTTCTTTACAGCTAACTTACTCAGTGATCTCATTCCATTGAGTCTGTAAAGAAATATTTCATTCTTATATATCTAAATATTTCAACGTATGCAAGAATATCACACTATTAACATGGATGTATACTTGCCCAAGCGGTTACAAATACCGTTTGATGTGGAACTATTACACAGCTTGTTAATATTATACAATAGCTTATTAGTAATATAAAATACATGGGTTGGCATGTGTAGCCAATGTAATGACCTACGTTGAATGCATTTTTATGTAAACCAAAAGCGAGTCCACGACTTTTGGTCATCACATTGCCTTCCCTCCTCCTCATGTTATTTCTATTTTGTTTGTTTTCTATATTTCTTTTTCAGTATTATAGGAAAGATATTTTCTTTGCTTTCAAGTAAAAATAACCACGATGCCCTCCTGGAAAATGTCTATACAGTTAGTAATAAATGGTTCGCTTTATATATATATATATATATATATATATATATATATATATATATATATGTATATATATATATATATATATATATATATATATATACATATATATATATATATATATATATATATATATATATACATATATATATATATATATATATATATATATATATATATGTATATATATATATATATATATATATATATATATATATTAGGCTGCCAATTATTTTTCAAAGTTGGAATTTGTTTCACGCCAACCCCCAGATTGGTTCGAATTGCTAAAAAAATTGTCCCTTGAAAATGTAAGCTCAATCGGATAAGGGGATAGGGTGCCCCTGACCCCCCCAAAATCTGCAAAATACCGGATTTTTTACTTTGATAATAATTATTTCACAAAAAAAAGATTTTTAGTAAAAGTTATAGATCAAACTCAGAGGAACAACTTTTGCTCACAATTTTTTTTGCATCTCTAATACCTACCGAATTAAAACAAGTAAAAGTGCTATATTCGGCTGTGCCGAATCTTAAATACCCTTCACAGATGTAGTTCTTCTTTATTTCTTTCTTGCTAAAACAGATGGTAGGTTTTATTAAAAAAAAAAAACAAAAAGATGTTATCGGTTACTTTTATATTAAGGAAAACGTTAAAATTTTTTGGCTAGGAAGCTAAATGTTTGGCTCTTCTTATTTGTAATACCTCTGAACGTCTTTCAAAAATATTAGATATGATTAATTTACAAACAAAAAGAAAAAATCTGTTTCATGTACCCCAAAAAGTTCTAATTGTCCAACTGTCTTTTAGTTTTTTTTTGTTTTTAATACCAATTTATTTCTTCGTGATATAATTCATTATAGAAATCAAAAAATGGCAAATTATATGGTTAATTTCTTGAATCAGAAAATGTCGATATTCCAACCCTGAAATTGGGTTTTTAATTTTTTTGGTTTTTAATACCAATTTAACTCTTCCCGAAGTATAAAAAAGATTTCATTCACAAAAAACTATTATTATGAACTTATATGGGTACTTTTATGTACTAAAAAATTTCGATTTTCCAACCCTGGAACCGAAGTTTTAATAATAATTTAATTCTTAGCGAAGTATAAAATATGCTTAATTCACTGAAAAAAACGAAATTGGGAACTTATATGGTTACTTTTATATACCGAAAAATTTCGATTTTCCAACCCTGGTACCGAATTTTTAATTAAAAAATTTTTAATGGAAATTTAATTCTTAACGAAGTATAAAATATGCTTAATTCACTGAAAAAACAAAATTTGGAATTTATGTGGGTACTTTTATGTACCAAAGCATTTCGATTTTCCAACCCTGGAACCGAATTTTGAATTTTTTAATACTAATTAAATTTTTCCTGAAATACAAAATAGGTTTAATTCACTAAAAACAAAAAATTTTATATATATGTGGGCACTTTTATGTACCAAAAATATTTCTTTTGTCCAACCCTGGAGTCGAAATTTTGATTTTTTAAGATCTTAATGCCAATTTTGTTCTTCCTGGATTATAAAACAGTTTTAATTAGCAACAACAACAACGTCAATTGCCTCTTTTGTTACTTTTATGCATAAAAAATATTTCAGTTTCCCAACTTTGGAAAGGAAATTTTAATTTTTTTTTGTTTTTTTACCAATGCAACTCTTAATGAGGCATGAAATAGTTTTAAGAGAAACTTAAAATTTGTAACCATTTCGGTCATTGTCATGTACTACAAAATATTGCAGTTATCAAACCCTGGAATCGAAATTTTTATTTTTTTATATTTGATACCAATTTTGTTTTTCCTGAATTAAAAAATTTGTGAAAAGGAAATTTATGTAAATTTTTGGAAAGGAAATGGACAAAACAAATTGTAAATTTGGTAAACATATTTGTAATCTTTTGGTTCCGAATTGCACAGACATTAATTTGGCTACATATTCTCAATAATTACTTCGGTAGTGTTCTTTTTATAACATCAAATTCGTTTTTGTAATTATTTAAAAAAATACGTTATTTTATGTAATAAAATATGCAATGAAAATACATATACTTTTCATTTAACAGCTGATGGGGTGACCATATCAATAAGTAGGCTACAGGTGGATATACTATATTAAATAAAGTGTTCCAAATTAATAAAAACACATCCTAAAGATAGAATTTTGTGCGACGGATAATGAATTTTTAGTGTGGTCTGAAAACGAGCAATATACTACAGATCCCTCTCTAGTGTATTTTCAATTATTGAACAAGTTCCATTGAATCGTCCAGTATTAACTGCTGTCGTATCGAAAACCAAAGTTTTTACATAATTTTGCAGACTTCATTCAAAAAGCGATTTGCAAATAGCCGTTGCTTGTGCTCTCCCAGTACCACTCTTTAATGCAGTATTATAATAATATTTTATCAAGAAGCGAAGAAAAACAATAAATGTTGCAATTGTTACCGTTTACGTTTTCCAAATTGCAACAAAGAAACCCTATTTTAACTAAATAAACACCAAAGCCAAAACAAACAAAAAGTATTTGCCACATATAAAATTAATATGTAAACGTATAATGTTATTTCTCATGTAACGCCTATACTTAAGTAAATGAAGTCACCCATATAAACATATGAATAAATCCATGGTTTTTCGTTTATTTATTTATTTTTAATTCAGTAGATATTAGAGATACCAAAAATATTTGTGAATAAAAGTTGTTCCTCTGAGCTTGATCTATAAGCTTTACTAACATTTTTTTTGTAAAATAAATATAAACGAAGTTATTGACAATCAAAGTAAAAAATCATGTATTTTGTAAATTTTGGGGGGTCAGGGGCACCCTATCCCCTTATCCGATTGAGCTCAAATTTTCAAGGGGCTATTGTTTTAGTAATTCGAACCAATCTGGGGGTTGGCGTGAAAAAATGTTTCCATATAGTTAATTGGCACCCTAATATATATCTGTGGACTTTTTACAAAACAAACTCTTTCTAAAACAGCAATTTTAAAGGGGAGCGAAAAAGTTTTTTAAATACCTCAAAACTATTTTTAAAAAATAATTGGAAAAATTTAATATTAAAATGGAAATCTTTTGCTTTTTTGCTCCCCTTTAAAATTGCTGTTTTGTAAAGAAGTTGTTTTGTCAAAAGGTTCTGCCTAGGGTATAGGCCTATGTCCGTCTGCAGCGCACCCCGTAATTCCCCCTCTAACAGATGTCGACTCGGTACCTTACGCCGTTGATGACACGGGTTGATGCGCAGGGTTTTCTTTTTATTTCCTTCGTATATCGGTGCTAGAGTAAAAAGCGAAAAATGAAATAAACATTAGTGTCGATCTTTAAAGATGTTGGTCGGTTTGTTGTGGTTTAGGGGTTAAAAACGATTTTTTGCCTTTTGTAGTGTTAACTGCAATATGGGTGTGTATAGTGTGCAATAATAGAATATAATGTAATGAAGGGCTTTATATCGCCCGGGTGTGCCGTTCGTCTCGCTTTATCCCGATTATTTCTGATATCACGATTGCCGGGGATGTGAAATGGTCGACGCTGTAAGGTCCTTCGAACTTAGGAGCTAATTTAGCTGCAAACTTTTCACTCGCTTTGGACAAGGGGTGTCGTCGGAGCATCACCAAGTCACCGGGGTTTGGTTTCCAGTTTCGGCTGCGTAAATTGTAATGTTTTTGCTGTTCCAGAGAGGCATGAATGATATTCGATCTTACGTATCGAAAATCTCGCTTAACCTCTATGTTCGGTCATCGGGTTGGGGGTTTTCTGCCCCAGTTCCGGTGGTGAATTCGTCGAACAGTGCTTTAGGTAGACGGGGATCCCGGCCTTGTGTCGTCGATTCGGACACACTGGTGTTGATGGCCTGCATGATCTCAGGTAGGAAATCGTTCCACGTGTTTTCCTGCATTTCAGAGAACTGTGCTAGCATCTTTTTTTATGGTGCGATTGGCTCGCTCCGTTGGGATTTCTTTGTAGTATAGGGTGCGGTGTACAACTATTATCCCCTAAGTCCTCCAAATATTTACGGAATATTCGAGAAGTAAACTGGGTGCCATAATACGTTCCTTAAATGATTTTACCAATTCTTCAGCGGTTTATTTCCTTAATGGGACTAGCTCGAAATCAGCACACACCGTAGCTCAAGGTTCTTCAGGGACGCGGATCAGCATCTCTCCTGCGGAACTTTGTTGGGTATCTTATGCCTCTGGCATGATTCACATTTTCGAACATAAAGACTCACATCGCGGAAAATTTCGGTAAGTTTTTCTAATCCCCAAGTGCCCCGTCGCAGCGATGTCGTGATTTTCGGTGAGCACCCGTTTTCTCAAAGGCCTTGCCACACATAGTTTCCAGGCGTGTCTGTATAATTGTTCACCCACTATAGTATACTCCGGGTACTTCTCGGGATGTTGTCGAACGTCCTTCATACGTCATGCACATTGGGTCGGGACGGCTATGGACACTGTTCAGAATTTCCCTGGATTAGAGGGATAACGTATCTGCCACCACATTAACGCTGCCCTTGTATGCTGCAACTCTAAGCCCCACCTGGCCAAGCGTCCAGTAGGGCTGTCGATGGTGTTTAGCCATTTGCGGGATAGGTGATCAGTAACTATAATAAAATCATACCCTTCTAAGTAATGTCTGATTTTCCGTCTACCACAAACTACCGTCAGATATTCCTTTTCGGTTGTCCAGTAATTTTGCTCTGCGGGGTTCAAGCGCCAACTGGCATATGCTATAACCCCCTCCGTCGCCTCTAGCTCTTGAGTCAGTACCGCGTCAAGACTATAATCACTGGCATCAGTTTGTAATGTTTAACGTTTCATTGAAATCTGGACATGCTAGGACTGGTGCCGTAGTCAAGCTCCCTTTGAAGGCTTCGAACTCTTGCTGTTGTTTAGCCATCCATTGCCGAATGTCATTTAGATATGCAAAGGCGTATGGTTACATATCGGTGCCTATTACACTATCTAAGGCCTTTGGAAAGGTGGCTGATGCGGAGTGCAGGCCGAATAACATCCCCAGGCCTGAGACGGCAATAGCGTTGTATTTCCTATCCATGGTGACTTGCCAGTCCTTCAAGCCGATTCTATTTATATAGGTTGCGTTGCGTAACCTGTTTAATATGGTATTAATTTGGTATAGTGGGTATGCATCGCGTACTGACCTGTTAATGAGTTGGCGGAACTCCATGCACATTCACCATGTATCTTTCTTTTTTCTAGCAAGTGTGACCGCGAAACTGTAGGGCCTGGTTGGTGGTTCAATAAATCCGTTATCAATTAGCTGATTGACCTCCGTGTCAATAATAGCTTGCATGGTAGGATTCCTTTGGGCGTACCTCAGTTTGATGGGGCAATATCATCTTTCATAATGATCTTGCAGCGCCCGGTGATCTGTTCGAATTTGGATAATTGTTGGCTTAGGAAGCTTTTGATAATTTTCTGTACTCATGCTCAGCTACAGTTCGATGTTTGGGATATTATCCCCTGTGTTCGGTCACCGTTGCAGAATATTCTTTCGACTTACCATTCGCTGGTGTTGATATGTTGCTACGACGATTTGAACTCACCTTATTAGAGTCGCAGGACGTGGTCAATCCGGCACAACAGAGGGTAGCGTTAAAAATCCGCAGGAACTACAGAGTCGTCTACTAGTACTACTTCCAAGTCGTCCCGTATTTTCTTTGGTGCGACTCCAAATCGCCGTACGAGCTCGGGCTTGAAATAACACGATGCTCCTTTATCGATGGTTGAGGTCACTAATTTTTTATCTATCGTGATGGTTGCCTTAGGTCTGGTTTCTTCCAAGGAAGTTTGCATACACGGCACATTATGGAACATATATTATTCTATCATATCTTTTAAACCATATAAGCGAACTTTATAATTTTTTTTAAATACGCATAAAAGGGTGTATGTTTTGAAAAAAATCACTATTTAAATCAGAGCAATACAATTATCTTAAGTACAAACACTATAGAAGTGCGTAAGCAGTTTTCAATATTTTGGACCAAAATTTACATGTGACTTTACTTCATTATTTCAAAGACACATAAACGTTTTTTGGGACACAATTTATGGATTCTTCATATTGAATCAATTTTCTACAAAACTGCATCATTACATTTTTAAATTTTATGTGTCGAAAATATTACATATTGCACAAAAAATCGCACTGTGCAGCGTAGAGCTGTTTTTATGTAGTAAGAATTTTAACGAACATTTATATTGCTATATTAAATTGAATTAAGATTCATAGGCTAATTGTTCGAAATTTGTTTTTAAATCTCAGAAAGACATGATAAATATTCCAAGGCACAAAGGAAAGTCAACATCAGTTTTATTCAACTTACACAGCAGAACAGCTGTTTTCGAAAGACGCAACCCTTTCATCATCAGTGCTCATGAGTATTGTGTTTGTCACCACATATTAGGTGGCTTAGTTGAATTTGATAACAGTTCCTATTTACACAAATTTTATTGTGAAAAAGAATACGAGAACTGTATCAACCTGATGTTAACATGTTATTGTTATAATACCCGTGTTACCGTTTGATTATTTTTCTTCATGTCCCATTTTTCTGAATTTTTTGTCCCATCATACCTAAGTCAAACTTATTTGGTTTGAATTTTATACTTAAGTACATGTGAACGTTTTTCCAATATTTTTTATTATTGGTAGCTCAAGCCATAGCTTAAATTTGTATGTAGTAAGAATTTTAACGAACATTTATATTGCTATATTAAATTGAATTAAGATTCATAGGCTAATTGTTCGAAATTTGTTTTTAAATCTCAGAAAGACATGATAAATATTCCAAGGCACAAAGGAAAGTCAACATCAGTTTTATTCAACTTACACAGCAGAGCAGAACAGCTGTTTTCGAAAGACGCAACCCTTTCATCATCAGTGCTCATGTGTATTGTGTTTGTCACCACTTATTGTTTTGTTTTCTGAGGTTGAGAGTGTTGTCGGGAGGGGTCTGATTACATTCTCGCTTGAATCCATCAGGACTACCTGGATTTCGGGTTCTATTCCACGCGGTAGTTTCAATCTAATGCTCTCGAGATCTTCAGCCAGGGCTATCAGCTCTTTCAGTCACGAAAAGTCCTTCCTTTTTATAAACCACAAGTAATCAGGGTGGGCATTTCGCAACATGCGCTCCAATTGTTGCTTTTTTCTGAGATTAGAGCGGCGCATAAGGCTCTGTAACGACAAAACATAATTTTTGAAGGCTTGATCCCGTAGGAACTACGGCATGAGTGGTGGTAGGTGATACAAAGTCATCTCGAACATAGAGGACAGCTCTTCAACTCTTTCGATAAAGTCCAACGTTCGGACCTCGATATTATTTGTTCAGTTTCAACTCCGCCGTCATTTTTCACTGACGATTTGTCACTTTTGTGGCAGCTGGTAGGTATCGATAGTACCGGCACTACTGGCGATGGCTTGTAGTATCGTGGGAGATGCTCTGGGTCATGTTCACCGGTTAGATATTTCGCCCATCTTTTACGTAAACCTTCTGTTCAACCCCGCGCTGATATTGTGTCGAATTCTTCTGATCAGCATTACTGCATTGTTGTGTTAGTTGTTGCCAACCTATTTCAATGATAAAGGCATAGCACTGGTCACTGAACATAATTGGCAGCGACTGACACGATCATGTACTAAAAAGCAGAATAACAGCAGTATTCTCCTTCGTCTGTCTTGTATCAAAATTTAGCCAACGAAGCAGCGTTGCCAAATGTGCAGATTTATCTGCATTTGACAGTTTTTCCAAGCATTGAGCAGTTTTGCAGTTTTTTTTCTTTAAAAACCAGTTTTTCTGTAAATTGTGCAGATTTTGCAGTTTTTACATTTTACTTTTTTACTCTTAATTTTGTTATTTGCTTAATATAACAGTGGCAAGGTTTAACTATACTTTTTTAACGTTTAACGATTTTTGCAACTGTTAAGGTAGTTTCTACAATAAGTTCTAAACACATAGACGACAGCAGACTTCACAACTTCACGGCTTCAAATGCTGCCGACTTCAAATGCTGCTATGAAGTCAGCTTCATGATTATTTTGAAGGCAGCAACAACAAAACAACAGGGATGCCGAATATATATTTTATAATGAACAAAATTAAAGTTATTGATAAAAAATGTAATAATATCATGAAAAACTATAAAAATACATAAATTTATTTCTATATTGTATATTTGTAATGTTCTTTTATGTTTAATATTAAAAAAAACGTTGTTGTTCTTATTTTTCCAGTTTATATATATATATATAATGGCAACACTATATTTGTTTATTGCTGCCCGTCAAAATAGAAAATAGCCTAACTTGGCAGCACCAGCAAATGCTGTTGTGCAGCCCTGCTGCTGTGCTGCCCTCAAAATAATCGCTTTCATTTAAACACATGGAGTTTATTTTTGACATATTGCTGCTTGCTGTCTGCTGTCGTCTATGTGTTTAGAGCTATAAGTGTTCTATTTTTGTAGAAATGGTTGTACCTGTTAGATAGATATGCCTTGTGTTTTTCTATGTACATACAAACAAATTTAAATTTTTAATTATTGGTTTCAATATAAATATGAGAACGACATCGACTTGTCGAGATTCTGGAACAGGCTATATATTTTTTATTGAAATGAATTGCTTTGTTATATCTAGATGTATATCATATTTAATTTATTGTGTTATGTTTTTGTTTTAATAAAAAAATATGAAAAAAACTATATATTTTTGTGAATTTTTTATGTGCAGTTTTTTAGCGTGAAAACCAGTTTTTTTTCTAAAGTTGCAGTTTTTTTTTTTAAAAAGTTATGGCAACGCTGCGAAGAAGTGAAAAAGGTTGAAAATAGCTACAAAATTTTCTCCTCATCTGTCCCCTCAATAATATCCATTCCTTTCTAGTTCCGGCGCAATGCACTACATATAAATATATAGGGCCCATCCCCTGAGTAATGGCAAATACGTAGTAAGCGGGAGTGAGAATTTATTTTGCAAAATTAAACATTTTCGAAACAGAAGTAAACTTTCTAGGGTTTGTTGCAACGACAGATGGTATCAGAACATGCCGCGAAAAGGTCATGGTTATTTTTTAATTTCAAAGAAATTCAAGATTTTTAGGACTGTCTGGATATTACGGATGTTCGTGAGGTACTACGCGATAAATGCTGCAACCGCTAACTAGGTATCTTAGAGGCGTAAAAGGTTATAAGATGTCCAAAAGTTTCAGGAATATTAAAATACATCTTGACGAAAATGCTTTATCAGTCTTCGCAAAGCCAAAAAAGAGTAGTGTCCTCAGAAGATGTCCTGTTAGCGTATCCAAATTATAGCAAGGTATTCGAGCTTACAACAGATGTTTCGGTTGTTGCTTTAGTAGCAGTTATTCAGAACATTATCTGGTTCGGAAGCAAATTCTGCAACAAATGGGCATTAAAATATCTGAAACATTTCTTATATGGCATTACTGGTATACATATTTATACAGATCATCAATATCTTACATTTGCAATATCCGATAAAACCCCGAACTCCAAAATGGAGAGCGTTCATAGAGGAGTTTTTCCCGACATTCTTTTATAAGCCCGGTAAAGAAAACGTAGTAGCGAATGCTCTTTCCGAACAATACATTAATAAGATGTCGGAGAAAGATGACGACGATCACATGATACATAGCGATATATCAAGTACAAATATTATAATATCAATAAAATTTCCGGATAATCAGTTCATAATATGTAGAGTATGATAATGTAATAAACATTAACATAAACAAATATTCAATTAAAACTTTAATTTTCCAATCTTAATATAAAAATAATAAATAGAATTTAAACAAATTCATTTATTAATAATAAAAAAAAAATAACAAAAAATAATTTGCAGTCATGCAAGATTCGAACTTAAGCCCGATAAAAACTTAACAATTTACATAAGAAAAAGTTCGACTAATAAAAATTCATACATAATGTAAAAACATTGCGGGGGCACGCGCACTTGTTCAAAGTAAATTGACAACTAAAATTCAATTACTTGAACATAAATAACAAAGAAGCTTTACCTATCAGCAGCCGATGGCTCTGGAAAAAGCAAAAGAGATATTGGAATATTTGGAATATTAATCGTCAGGGTTGGGGAATTTCGTACTAACCAAAATGTAATAACTTAATAATATGAATGTGATAACTTCTCATATTCAATTTTCGTTAAAATATTGGTTAAATAGTTGATATTCCTACTAACTAGCACCACTTGAAACAGTGGAAAAATTGAACAAAGAACGCTGATGAGATGGCGTAGCGGCCTCGAAATCAGTACTGATCCGTTCTGCTGGTTTGATGATTATTAAAAATATTCTTAATTTTCCAATCTTAATATAAAAATAATAAATAGAATTTAAACAAATTCATTTATTAATAATAAAAAAAAATAACAAAAAATAATTTGCAGTCATGCAAGATTCGAACTTAAGCCCGATAAAAACTTAACAATTTACATAAGAAAAAGTTCGACTAATAAAAATTCATACATAATGTAAAAACATTGCGGGGGCACGCGCACTTGTTCAAAGTAAATTGACAACTAAAATTCAATTACTTGAACATAAATAACAAAGAAGCTTTACCTATCAGCAGCCGATGGCTCTGGAAAAAGCAAAAGAGATATTGGAATATTTGGAATATTAATCGTCAGGGTTGGGGAATTTCGTACTAACCAAAATGTAATAACTTAATAATATGAATGTGATAACTTCTCATATTCAATTTTCGTTAAAATATTGGTTAAATAGTTGATATTCCTACTAACTAGCACCACTTGAAACAGTGGAAAAATTGAACAAAGAACGCTGATGAGATGGCGTAGCGGCCTCGAAATCAGTACTGATCCGTTCTGCTGGTTTGATGATTATTAAAAATATTCTTAATTTTCCAATCTTAATATAAAAATAATAAATAGAATTTAAACAAATTCATTTATTAATAATAAAAAAAAATAACAAAAAATAATTTGCAGTCATGCAAGATTCGAACTTAAGCCCGAAAAAAACTTAACAATTTACATAAGAAAAAGTTCGACTAATAAAAATTCATACATAATGTAAAAACATTGCGGGGGCACGCGCACTTGTTCAAAGTAAATTGACAACTAAAATTCAATTACTTGAACATAAATAACAAAGAAGCTTTACCTATCAGCAGCCGATGGCTCTGGAAAAAGCAAAAGAGATATTGGAATATTTGGAATATTAATCGTCAGGGTTGGGGAATTTCGTACTAACCAAAATGTAATAACTTAATAATATGAATGTGATAACTTCTCATATTCAATTTTCGTTAAAATATTGGTTAAATAGTTGATATTCCTACTAACTAGCACCACTTGAAACAGTGGAAAAATTGAACAAAGAACGCTGATGAGATGGCGTAGCGGCCTCGAAATCAGTACTGATCCGTTCTGCTGGTTTGATGATTATTAAAAATATTCTTAATTTTCCAATCTTAATATAAAAATAATAAATAGAATTTAAACAAATTCATTTATTAATAATAAAAAAAAATAACAAAAAATAATTTGCAGTCATGCAAGATTCGAACTTAAGCCCGATAAAAACTTAACAATTTACATAAGAAAAAGTTCGACTAATAAAAATTCATACATAATGTAAAAACATTGCGGGGGCACGCGCACTTGTTCAAAGTAAATTGACAACTAAAATTCAATTACTTGAACATAAATAACAAAGAAGCTTTACCTATCAGCAGCCGATGGCTCTGGAAAAAGCAAAAGAGATATTGGAATATTTGGAATATTAATCGTCAGGGTTGGGGAATTTCGTACTAACCAAAATGTAATAACTTAATAATATGAATGTGATAACTTCTCATATTCAATTTTCGTTAAAATATTGGTTAAATAGTTGATATTCCTACTAACTAGCACCACTTGAAACAGTGGAAAAATTGAACAAAGAACGCTGATGAGATGGCGTAGCGGCCTCGAAATCAGTACTGATCCGTTCTGCTGGTTTGATGATTATTAAAAATATTCTTAATTTTCCAATCTTAATATAAAAATAATAAATAGAATTTAAACAAATTCATTTATTAATAATAAAAAAAAATAACAAAAAATAATTTGCAGTCATGCAAGATTCGAACTTAAGCCCGATAAAAACTTAACAATTTACATAAGAAAAAGTTCGACTAATAAAAATTCATACATAATGTAAAAACATTGCGGGGGCACGCGCACTTGTTCAAAGTAAATTGACAACTAAAATTCAATTACTTGAACATAAATAACAAAGAAGCTTTACCTATCAGCAGCCGATGGCTCTGGAAAAAGCAAAAGAGATATTGGAATATTTGGAATATTAATCGTCAGGGTTGGGGAATTTCGTACTAACCAAAATGTAATAACTTAATAATATGAATGTGATAACTTCTCATATTCAATTTTCGTTAAAATATTGGTTAAATAGTTGATATTCCTACTAACTAGCACCACTTGAAACAGTGGAAAAATTGAACAAAGAACGCTGATGAGATGGCGTAGCGGCCTCGAAATCAGTACTGATCCGTTCTGCTGGTTTGATGATTATTAAAAATATTCTTAATTTTCCAATCTTAATATAAAAATAATAAATAGAATTTAAACAAATTCATTTATTAATAATAAAAAAAAATAACAAAAAATAATTTGCAGTCATGCAAGATTCGAACTTAAGCCCGATAAAAACTTAACAATTTTTTAAAACTTTAAGTTACACTTTTTACAAACATTTTTCATCGAGTTTATACCTAGGAATTTCTCTAAATATGATACTAACAATTTTTAATTTTAAGCCTAGTACTCTATTTAAAATTTCATGTGAAATTCTGACAAACCCCATACAAAAAATATTCAATCGAAATATATGTGGAAAAATGTTGTTAAACTAGCACTCTGTTTAAAATTTCATGTGAAATACTGACAGAACCCATACAAAAAATATTCTATCGAAATATTTGTGGAAAAATGTTGCTAAAGTAGTACTCTGCTTTAAGCCTAGTATTCTGTTTAAATTTTCATATGAAATTCTGACAGAACCCATACAAAAAATATTCAATCGAAATATTTGTGGAAAAATGTTGCTAAACTAGTACTCTGTTTTAATTATGAAAAACATGTGAAATAATATGAATGTTATTTATTTCGTACGATAATTTTTTGAAACTAAAAATTTTCTCATTGAAAATGAAAAACATAATTTCAATTAAAAAGGAAAAAAACTTAAACTGAAATAACTGATGTTGCGCAAGATTTTCCACAAATTCAAACAGAGTACTATGCTTTAATAAAGAAAAACATGTGAAATGTTTCAGCAACATTTTTTCAAAAGTGTGAAATAATATGAATGTTATTTATTTCGTACGAAATTTTTTTTAAACTAAATATTTTCATATTAAATTGAATTAAGATTCTATAGGCTAATTGTTCGAAATTTTAATTTAAATCCCAGAAAGACATGATAAATATTCCAAGGCACAAAGGCAAGTCAACATCAGTTTTTGTTATTCAATTTACACAGCAGAGCAGAACAGCTGTTTTCGAAAGACGCAACCCTTTCATCATCAGTGCACATGTGTATTGTGTTTGTCACCACTTATTAGGTGGCTTAGTTTAATATAGCAATATAAAATGTTCGTTAAAATTCTTACTACATACAAATTTAAGCTATGGCTTGAGCTACCAATAATAAATTGGAAAAACGTTCACATGTACTTAAGTATAAAATTCAAACCAAAAAAGTTTGACTTAGGTATGATGGAACAAAAAAATCAGAAAAATGGGACATGAAGAAAAATAATCAAACGGTAATACGGGTATTATAACAATAACATGTTAACAACAGGTTGCTACAGCTCTCGTATCCTTTTTCACAATAAAATTTGTGTAAATAGGAACTGTTATCACATTCAACTAAGCCACCTAATAAGTGGTGACAAACACAATACACATGAGCACTGATGATGAAAGGGTTGCGTCTTTCGAAAACAGCTGTTCTGCTCTACTGTGTAAGTTGAATAACAAAAACTGATGTTGACTTGCCATTGTGCCTTGGAATATATATAATGTCTTTCTGAGATTTAAATTAAAATTTCGAACAATTAGCCTATAGAATCTTAATTCAATTTAATATAGCAATATAAAATGTTCGTTAAAATTCTCACTACATATAAATATTTTCTCATTGAACACGGAAAACATAATTTCAATTAAAAAAGAAAAGAACTTAGACTAAAATAACTGATGTTCCGCAACATATTCCACAGACTCAAACAGAGTACTAGCCTTTACTTTAAGAAAGTTATTGCTGTTGTTAAATATAAACATGTATCTAAGCATTTATTAATATTATTTATTGTAATATTTGAGATAATTATTTTGAATTTTCCTGTTAGTTTAGTATTAAAAGGATCAGATATTGTGTATAAAATCAATCTATATTTAGCTTTTAAATCGGCATTTTTATTTAAAAAGCAATTAAACCTGCTTACATCACAAGCATTTAAAACTGCCTTTAAAATCATGCCCGTGGCGTTGTTAAGCGCCGGCAAATCATAAAATATTAGATAGACAAACGAAGCCCTTTTTTGAAAACAACCTACTACCTTTATGTATCCTGCCAAACAAAAATACAGAGACATACCCGTGCAGGAATATGTGCCTGTGGGTAATATAGATGTACAAACACCCAAATATACGGCAGCAGGCCCGAAACGCCTAACAGTGGAAGAATATAAAAGGTACCAACAAAAGAAATAATAACAACACCTTACCGCAGTCCCAAGAGTAGAGAAGCCAAAACACCGACGGGGATGTAAGATTGTCAGAATAAGGACGAAGCTAGCTGCGTTAATGGCGGCAGTCAACGCTGATACTCCACCGCATTGGGAAATAGCCTGTGAATTGTGGCTACAAATTGCTGAGTTGGAAAAGCAGCAGCACAGAAACAACACCCCCAAAAGAAAATAATATACTTTTTTTGTATATTTTTTACATTATAAATTTTTTTAATAATGATTTAAAAAAAAAATAAAAAGAAACAGAACTATTGCATTCAACTTTATTAAAAACTTGGAAAAAGAATTAAATTGAATTGAATTGCAAGTAAAGTAAATGCTATTTTAGTAGTTTCCCATCAGAACTCCGAAATCTTCCCTCGAATTCGGGTAGAGAGTGAAACTCGCTCGAATTCGAGCTCGAGTACTCCTGCGAGTGAAAAAAAAATATCGAGTGTACGCAATTTTTCTACGCTACTCGAATAAGAGCGCATATGCTTTGCTCGATTTCGAGTGCGAGTAAAATACGCTCGAAATCGAGCAGATTATACTCTTGCCGAGTACTCTTTCAGTCTTTCTCATATAGTGGAAAAATAGAAACTGTTTGTTTTTGCCGACTTGTGTGTGTGCGTGTGTGTGTAGTAGCAAGTATAGTATTATTTATTTCTTTATTGTTCATTATAATATAGAAAATATAAGTAAACTTTTAAAAATATAATAAAACTTTTTTTATAAAACCAACCAATTGCTCCGCACACGCGCACTGTATGGAAAGACTGAAAGAGTACACAAAAACCACACGCACACACAAGTCAGCAAAGACAAACAGTTTCTATTTTTCCACTCGATTTTACTCTTAAGAGTAAACTCTCACTCTATTTCGAAGATTTTTACTCACACTCTTACTTTTGAAAAAGGAGTACTCGCGAGTACTCCCACCTAAAACAAACGAGTGGAGAGTAAACTTTTTGTAACAGTCGTAATCTTCGAGTACTCTTCTTCGCGAGTATTTTTCACTCGCGAGTAAAATCGAGTAAATCTGAGCTCAGTTTCCCATACATGGTCGTAAAAGAAGTAGCACTTAATACACTTATATCAGTGACATTAACATATGTGTCGGGTTTAGTGACAGCGTAGATATAAACGTTAGTGAATATAAGTCAATGTTATTAGTACATTAGGGAATAGTATAGTATATATTGATGAATTTAAGAAATATTATGAAGAGTTATTGAAATTGCATACAAATTTAAAAATAGTAAAGATAGAATTTACTCTACGAGTTATATAGGCTGGAAGTTAAAATATTAAAAATCGTTGAAAGTGGAGGTAGATTTGATATCAGAAAAACATCCGATAGAGGAGTTGAACAATTTTCACGAATTTTATGAGACATTGGTGAATATAGATTCAAATTTAAAAGTCAAGGAGGTAGGAAAGAAAGTTGAAGAATTATTGAGTTCCAATATGGCGCAGTTTGACATTGCATTAGTAAGTAAAAACCTATAGACTTTTAAGGGTGCTTATGAGGAGTTGGAAGACTTTATAGTGCAAACAGAGTTACTACTTGATATATTGAAAATAGAGGACAGAGAAATGTTTATTAAGTATATTTGTAATTTCAAGCTTTAGACCCATGTCCGCAGAATTTTAGGGCGCTCTAATAAACAAACAACATCTGTGGAATTGAAAAATCAATTGGAAAAAGCTTTTCCAAATCCTAGAACATTACAACAGTGTGTAACACTAGAAAGAAATATGGGAGCTAATGACAGTACGGTATTTAGAGTAGAAAGGTATAATAATAATAATTTTTCACCGAACAGGAGTAGAAACAAGAGCAGTCAAAATCGTAACAACAACTATTATAACAACTAGTAATAACAATAGTAGTGTTCTGTCTCTCGTGCCGTTAACACGTTTTTCGTCTTTGTGTCTCTCAGTCCGGGCTGTGTCTTAGTTATTTAAGAAAAATACAAATTAAAAATTAATTGAAAGCATATAAGCAAAAAAAAAATATATATATAATCACAAACATTCAAAGAACAAAAATCCAACCAATTAATAGAAAAAAAAGAAAACAAATAAATTAAATTTTAAATAAGCACGCACCAAATATTAAATAAAAGCAACAAATATCTTCAACTGCAAAAAAACAAGGAAACAACAGACAATAAAAGAAACAGTGCATTCCTCACCACCAGTGACGACACCCCATACCAGTGTTGGCACTATGAGCCACTATGGGAAAATGGAAGTGGACCAGACCAGGGCTTTTATGACCTGTGTTTCTGCAGTGTTAGGCGCCTCCCATCCCTCTTCCCATAAATAAAATAAAACTCTATTATATTGGTGCGGTGTACTAAAAGCGGCTGGATCATTCACTAGTGACGGCTTAACACTGACTAGTGAATGGTCACTGCAGTTGTTGTCATTGCATCGTATTCGCTAATCTAGAGTTGGGATTTCGGTTTTTTTTCTCTCATCTTGTGATGGTGGGCAAGTTTAGAATCGACTTCTGTAACATACGTGGGTTAAGAACGAATTTCTTTTCTGTATATGCTCACGTTTGTCTCCATCGGCCGGATGTTTTTGCCTTAAGTTAAACCCAGGTACATGAGGATGCTGATCCACAGGATTTTCATATGCCCGGGTATCACCTCCTGTCGCTTTTTATTCTTCATAGGGGCCTTGCAATATACGTACGTAATGAAGTTGTGTACCAATGCCAGTAACCATTACGCATGTCTGACGCAGAATTTAGCTGTCTTGGGGTTAAATTCAAAATCGGTACACACTTTTTACATTTCGGGTTTCTGTATAGAAGTCCAAACGCGGAAAGAGATGCTACCATACATGGCTTCGATACTCTTTCCGACTCCATATCGAAGATTCTTGATTGTTGTCCGAGCAGTGAAATTGTTGTTGCTGGTGATTTCAATGTACATAACACATCTTGGCTTCGCCATTCGAGCCACACAACCTCAGAGGGCCAATTTTCGGAGTTGTTCGCCGCGCACAACCATTTTGTGCAATTAGTTAATGAACCAACACATATTCCATGTGTTGAAGGGCACCAACATAATACTCTTGACCTTTTTCTAACTTCACATCCTGAAAAGTATGAAGTTACTGTCAATGCACCTCTCGGTAACTCGGATCATTGCACCATTTCCGCAACCTTTCCGTTCTCCAAACTTCGCAACGTTTCGCGTGCAGCCACGTAGCGTAGTAAATATATTTACGAAAAGGGTCGTTGGGCAGAGCTCAACGAATTCTTTCGGAATTTTAATTGGAAACTATGTTTTCTTGACAATGATGTCGATTCCATGGCGAAAATGGTTGAAAACACAATTCTACTGGGGATGAAAGCTATTATTCGCTGTAAGCAAATTTCGGTTAAACCTAGGGCGAAGTATTGGTTTAACCAGGCATGTAAAGATGCGTTGCGATCCAGAGAGGCAGCATTCAGTACTTGGCGTAATAACAAAAATGCCAATACTGATTTTCTACGCAAGAAGGGAAGATCTTCGTGTGCCAAAGTGTTAAGACGCGAAAAGGCTTTATACGAGCAGCGTATTCGCACTAGAATTCCCATTGCCCCCAGGGGTAGTAAGAGTTTTTGGTCATTCGTCAAAAGTGTTAAGGAAAGTGCTAGTTCTTCAATTCCGACTCTTTTGACCAAATATTTACTGACCCGGTTGATAAAGCTAATATATTGGCTGAAATATTTGCAAGTAACTCTCACTTGCCCGATAGCTCTCAACCACTCCCCGCGCTCGAGAGAGTATCCGTAACTATGCCTAAGATATTTTTTCGAGAGCGTGCAGTTAAAGGGGTTCTTGCGGAACTCAGCACAACGAAGTCTCTTGGGCCGGATGGAATCCCTGCACTGGTCCTGAAGCAGTGCTCTTCGACGGTTGCACGTCCATTAGCCAAACCTTTCAGTACACTATACCACTCCGGTAGATTTCCAATGTAACGCCAATCCCCAAAAAGGGAGTGGCTAATAACCCTGAAAATTACCGCCCGATTGCAATATGTTCTGCTATATCGAAGGTGATGGAAACTATGCTTAACTTCCATCTTGTGAAATATCTGGAGTCCAACAGTTTACTAAACGACCGCCAGTATGGTTTCCGCAGAGGCCGCTCTACGGGTGACCTATTGGCCCTCCTTTCGAAAAACTGGTGTAGTTCCATACACCGTTTTGGCGAAAGTAAAGTGGTGGCTCTAGATATTTCTAAGACGTTCGGAGCACACCTGTCCAAACTTATTACATTTGGTGTCGGAGATACCTTCTCTCGGTTTATATCGAGCTTTCTCAGGGATCGCTCTATACGAGTTGTTATAGATGGGGTCTCATCCGATGAGTTCAGAGCCAACTCAGGGGTACCGCAGGGCTCCGTTCTTTCTCCTACTCTATTTCTAATTTTTCTTAACGATCTACTTTCCCAAACTTCCTGTCCTATTTATTCTTTCGCAGATGATAGCAGCCTTTCGCATTCCTATTAATTTAACTGCAGGCCGTCAACGTCTGAAATCGAGACGAGGAGGCAGTTTATGAATGACGTTTTGGATAGTGACCTCGCGAAGATTTCCGAATGGGGTCAGGCGAACAGGGTCGATTTTAATGCCCGTAAGACCCAGTGTTGTATGCTTACGCATCGACGTACGTATGACCATGCTGCTTCATCTGTTTCTATGGGTGGTGTAAGTATTATGGAGCCAGGGATTCTTGATGTTCTGGGCATGAAAGTGCAGTGTGATGTCAGATGGACGCAACATGTCTTTCAGGTCGCAAAAGAAGCATTCAAGTGCCTTGTCTTCTTAAGACGGTGCAAGAGATACTTCACCCCCTCTGATCTTCTTAAAATTTACACCACTTACATCCGACCGAAGATGGAATACAACTCTCATGTTTGGGCCGGTGCTTCAAAGTCTATTTTGAAGTTACTCGACCGCGTACAGGAGAGGGCGATAAAACTCATCGGAGACAGTAGGGTAGCCAACTCTATTGACTCTCTGGAGCATCGTCGCAATGTGGGGTGCGTATCGTTTTTCTATCGTTACTATAATGGCAGGTGCTCTGGTGAAATTAGGGAACTTGTTCCTGAAACCCATTCTTTCTTACGCTCAACGCGTTTTTCATCAAGAGCGCAAGCGTTTGTGGTCGATATTCCAACGAATCGCACTACGCATTACAACAAAAATTCGTTTTTTGGCCGAACAGTCCGTATGTGGAACAAACTACCTGCAGATGTCTTCCCCGCCACTTACAATTTGAAGGGGTTCAAGTTGAATATCCACAGACACTACTCCCTTTATCCTCCTTCCCAAAACCTATTTTTCTAGTTCCAGCGCAATGCACTGCATATGTAGGGGTTATCCCCTGAGTGCTTAACAGAAATTACAGCCCCAATAATTATCGCACTTTACATAACTACAATACTTATAGTAACAACACTAATAATAACAATTCAAATAGTTACATGGAAATAGAACAAGAGGTAATACCACATATAATGGTGGTGTCAGAAATAGAAATCTTCCTCCAGGAGTCACTTCGCAGAGAAGAAATAGCAATAATATGGGAAACTAATAGGGCCGGATAACAGAAATTGTTATACAGAGCGCATATACAGATAATACGATAACGATAACATGCAAAAGTATAGATGAAGATTTTTGGTGGATACAGGAGCAGAAATATCTATTTGTAAATTAGGAAATTTAAAGAATATTGATACCAGAGCAATATCATCAGTTGCAGGCATAACAAATGAAAAAGTTGACAGCCATGGAACATCTGAGTTGTATTTATTGATTGATACAGAGGAAATAAAACATAGGTTTCATATTGTTGAAAATAATTTTCTAATCCCCACAGATGGAATAATAGGACGGGATATTCTGGAAAAATATTTGTGTAAAATTGATTTTGAAACATATTTAATAAATTTTATCATTGATAGCAATGAAATTTCAGTACCAATCAATGTCAAACGTATTTATAAAACAGATATCTCGGTACCTGCTCGTTCAGAAGTAATAGTACCAATAAATATTCGTCCACAGGAGTAAAGTATAGTTTTGAATAAAGAGGTAGTTAAGGGTGCATACATACATATATAGGAAACAGTATAATTCCATCTACTGGTATTTCACACATCAAAGTACTGAATACAACTGTTAGGGATGTGGTTTTTGAGGTTAAACGTTTAGCAAATTACAATATATACGCTTATTCTAATAGCGGTACGGCGAACAATGAAAGGTTAGAAAGGTTGCTTAACAGTTTGAACATGGAATCAATTGATCCTGTGGCAAGACAATCATTGGTAGATATGATAAAAGCATACAGTCCTATTCATTTGGATGGAGAAGAACTAACCAATAGTAATTTTTATATGCAAAATATACAAAAAATAGATTCTACACCAGTATACGTCAAACCTAATAGATTACCAGAAGTGCAAAGGAACGAAATAAATAAACAAGTAGATAAACTTTTAACTTATAACATTATTGAACCTTCTTGTAGCCCATATAATGCTCCATTGTTGGTGGTACCAAAAAATCATCTGATGGAAAAAAAGTGGCAACTAGTAGTTGATTTTAGAAAGTTGAATGAAAAGATTGTGAACGATATATTCCCATTATCGCGAATAGAAGATGTCCTTGATAAACTAGGTAGAGCTAAATACTTTTCTACGTTGGATATGACAAGTTCTTTCCACCAAATTGGTTTGGAAAAAGATTCGAGTCCGTTGAAGCATTTTCTACAGGAAACGGACATTTTCAGTTTACGAGATTACCATTCGGGCAAAAAAATTCATCGAATAGTTTTCAACAAATGTTGACTACAGCATTGAGTGGTCTTAGTGCAGATGCGTTTTTATACGTCGATGATATAATTGTTTTTGGATCTAGTTTACAACACCAAAACGAAAATTCAGCAAAAGTCCTGAAGAAGTTGAGCCAATATAATTTGAAAATAAATCCCAGCAAATGTTGTTTTTTACAAGCAGAAGTAATTTACCTTGGGCATGTGATAACAAATAAAGGAGTACGAACGGATCCTACGCAATATGAGGTTATAAAAAACTACCCAGTGCCGAAGAATGTTGACGTTTTGTGGCCTTCTGTAACTATTATAGATGTTTTATACCTAACTTTGCACACATAGCAAAAGATTTTAATGCTTTACTTAAGAAAGGTAAACTTTTCGTTTCCGATAAAAGTTGTCAAGAATCCTGTGAAGAACTAAAGAACAGGTTAATGAAACCGCCAGTCCTTCAATACCCGAATTTTGCTAAACCATTCGTGTTAACTAGAGATGTACACCACTGTCTGACGTAAAAAACGTAAAGAGACTTCATTTCGAGATAGACCCCAGCTTACAGAAACCACAGATTTTACTCAAAGATATTGAAGTGATAGTAAGGTGTAATGATAATCCTCTGAACATTAAGATGTCTTTGGAGAAGCTTTCATCAAAAATGCTATCGTCAAACATAAAAGAAATCGCTCTAAAGGATAATGAAGAAATATTTAAGGTAGTAGAGAAATTAAAGAGAAACAAAAATTAGAAATTAATAATTTTATTGTACAAGGAACCGACAAGGGTAAACGATTAGAATTTGCAGAACAAACTTATTACTGAACACCACGATTCAGCGTTAGGAGGACATTTAGTTAACGAAAAACAATTATGAAACTTAAACAAAGGTATATATGGAAAGGAATGAGTGAGATGATAAAGGCGTACATATCGAACTGCAAAGAATGTAAATTAAACAAACAAAGAAAACGTACGAAAGAAAAATTAGTTATAACTGATACCCCAAGAGGTAGTTTTGAGGTTGTCTCAATAGACACAGCAGGACCTCTTCGCTATTCCAACCATTTCAGACAATGCAATGCGATCTGACAAAATATGTAATAGCATGTCCAATTGAGACAAAGGAAGTAAAAGCAGTTGCTAGGGCTTTAGTTGAAAGTTTAATTTTAGTCTATGGGCACTTAAATATTCTTAAGTCTGACAAATGCACCGAATATATAAACGAGTTTATGTCAGAGGTATGTAAGTTATTAGAAATAAACCAAAAACTTAGTACACCATACCACCATGTAGCAATGCTGCCATAGAAAGAAATCATAGGGTACTTAATGAATTCCTACTGAATTTTTGTACGAATGTCGAATGGGAATATTGGATCCCATACTTCTGCTTTGCCTATAATACAACACGTATATAAGTTATACGCCATATGAGCTAATTTTGGAAAACTTACAAACTTACCAACTGACAACATAATTAATAACAAACCAATATAATACAGAAAATTACGCATCGGAGATAAGAGCAAGGTTGAAATTTTCTTTGTCAAAAGCGAAAGAATTGATGAAAAGCAAAACGCGAAGAGAATTCAACTAAATTAAATCCATTGAATTTAAAGAAAGGCGACATGGTGATGGTGAGAAATTTCAATTTTCAATTTATATATATATATATATATATATATATATATATATATATATATATATATATAAGTTGTAGAATATTACTTATAATAATAGGACATTTGCTACAAAGTATATGTATTTATGTAAAAAAAAACAAGTCGAATCTTAAATACCCTCCAAATATTTAGTAAGCGAATTTAAAATGTTTAACTTGGTGGGACAGAGTTCCTTTATATAATATCGTACGTCAACGCCCACCGAAGGGGGCGGGGTTCAAAACTAGACAATATCATGTTTTCCACAGACGAACGTATGGGCATTGCCAGACCGTCTTAGACTTCATCACTAATCAAGAATATACATATTAACTTTATAGGTATCAATTGTCTTTGGAGGCTATAAAAACTGTATTTTGGCGGAGCCGCTCTGGCAAGGACTGTGAGGGAAACATTTCACCTTTGTCATAAAACTCGAATAATAAATGCTTGGGATAATTGTACAAAATCAAAAAAAAATTTTTTTATATAGTCATTTAGATGGCAAAGGGGGAAGAGGGGGTAGGGCAGAAATCGGCAGTCATAAAACTATAAAGATAAATTCTTGGGATGATTATATACAAAATTTAAAAAAAAATTTTTTTTGGTAGGGTCATGTAGGGGGCAAAGGGGGAAGAAGGGGTAGGGCAGAAATCGGCAGTCATAAAACTCTAAAAATAAATGCTTGGGATAATTGTATACAAAATTAAAAACTTGTTTTTTTTGGTGGGGTCATATAGGGGGCAAAGGGGGGTAGGTCATAAATCGGCAGTCATAAAACTTTAAAAATAAATGCTTGGGATAATTGTATGCAAAATTAAATTTTTTTTTGGTAGGGTCATTTAAGGGGCAAAGGGGGAGGAGGGGGTAGGGCAGAAATCGGCAGTCATGAAACTCTAAAAATATATGCTTGGAATAATTGTATACAAAATTAAAATTTTTTTTTTGTAGGGTCATTTAGGTGGTGAAGGGGGAGGAGGGGGTAGGGCAAAGCCCCTTTTTTAAAAACAACCTACAACCTTTATAATACAACTTTTCTACTATGAAAAAATAATATTTATAATAATCAGATAATCGATTACTGCTCCCGGATATCAGAAAGAAATTGAAGTACGTCATAGCCAATTGTATGATATGTAATAAAATAAAGTACTAGAGCAAGTGTGCCCAAAAGTTCCTTATGGAAGAGTAAACACCTATCCATTGAAAGAAAAACTAACTTTTATTCAATATTTCTTGTTGTAAAAACAAATAGATAGAAAGCGATATCATACGCTAAACAAACAAAAAAATCTTCACTGATGATCGCTGTCGTCAATGTTTACTAGCAAACCTTACGAAAGTGTTGTTGCTTTCCACTTGCTTTTATACAATGAAGAGTAACAATATAATAAAAACAAGTAAAAACGTCATATTCGACCGTCTCGAATCTTAAATACTCACCAAATATTTAGCAAGTAAATTTAAATGTTTAACTTGGTGGGACAGAGTTCCTTTAAGACATATCTGTACCCAATTTTAAATCTCTATTTTGTGAGAGTAATTCCGGGAAGGACCGTGGGGGAGACGTATCACCTCTGCAAGATCAGAGAACATCTGAGCTTCTTATATGCTTAAGGAGTACAAATTGTTCAATATTTACACTATTTTTGTGTATAATATCGTACGTTAACGCCCACTAAAGGGTATGGGGTCTAAAAATAGACTATATCATGTTTTCCACAGACGAACGTATGGGCATTGCTAGATCGTCTTAGACTTCATCACCTATCGAGAATATATATACTTAATGCAGTCCAATTCTCTTTGGAGAGTATTAAAACTGCATTTTTGTGGAATCTTCTGTCAAGGCCTGTGGGGGGACATTTCGCCTACGCCATAAAACTCTTAAAATAAAAATTAAATTTGTTTGATAATTAAATACAAAATTGCAAAAAAAAAAAAAATTTTATAGGGTCATTAAGAGGGCAAAGGGGGAGGAGGGGGTAGGGCAGAGTAGTACCAGGTTACGTCACAGATTAAAAATGTTATTTTTATGGAATATAGGCTTAAGTAAAATAATTTGTTAAATTTTTACACTATTGTTGTATATAATAAGGCCCACTAATGGGGGCGGGTCCTAAAAATAATTTTTACTTTATTTTATGCCATAAGATTAACGCGTTTTATCTTTCTTGACATAAAAATATATCATCTACTTATCAAAATTACAAAAAAAAAACTTTAAAAATTATGGTGTTTTTTAGAGGTTGGTTTAGTTCTTTTTAGGGGAATTTCTTTCCCTCTTGCCCGATTTAACCCATTTCCGAACTAAACCTGTGCTATCCTTCAAGATATATTTGTACCAAATTTCAAGAGTCTGGCTCTTTCGTGATTTCCATAGACGGACGGACGGACAAACATGCTCAGATCGTCTTCGATTTCATCACTGATCAAGAATATATATACAAACGGAATGACAAAGTATTCACTTTGTCATTCTTCCATATTCTTTTTTGGAGGGTATAATAAGACGAAGTTGTTTGTGTATTTCATATTACTAGTGCTGGGTAGGCTTGCCAGATCCAGATTATTAAAAAGCTGGACATGTGAATTAAAAATGCTGGATATTAAAAAATAAGCTGTACATTTTCAAATAAAATTTTCACGAAAAGTTACTTGTTTATTGTACAAACAATTTTAATAATTATATCTACATATCTTTCATTTGCTGCAACAACGTCACAACTCAAAAAATTAGTTTCTTATTTTGATGTAGAATTAATTATCGCTCCTATATTTATCTTAAGTAAAAAATTTATGTAAAAATCTTGCATATTCAGTTCTTGAAAGAAATATAATTTCTCGTTTTCCCATTGACTTCTTTGCAAATTGAAAACTTTAATTATGACTTTTTCCAGCATATGAGCGGTATGTATTTAAAAATTAAAATTAAATAACGAAAACAAAAAATCATACCAAAAAGACGCAAACAAAACAAAAAAAGCTACTAGATATTTTTGTACTTTGAAGTAAAAAAGTTATAGCAAATTTATAAAAACTATTTTAAAGCAGCAAATAAATATTAAGAGCATTTTGTGGAAAATTGTTTTTAGCTGGACAAATTTCTTTTTAGCTTGAAACTGGACAGGCCATTAAAAAGCTGGACAATCCAGCCAAAACGAGCCCGACTGGCAACCCTAGTGATGGGTGTTGTATGCGAGTATTAAAACACACAGCCTATAGCTAAGCGCTTTTACAGAAGCAAATGAGTATTAAGCGCATAGGGCTTGGGCGCTCTTGTACTAGAGCATACCACCAAAAATCTTCATTGAAACGTACGCTGGTGATATGTTTCACATTGTCATTATCATAATAGATATGCAACTTTTCTTGTCTTGCGTAGAGAAATTCCCAAATTTTGCACAGATAATTTCGTGGATGTTAAGGTGTCAGGTATGAGCAGGTAAAGAGAGATAAACATGATGGTCTCGGATAATGAAAAGTGGTTCGAATTCAATTCGCACATTTCTTAGGGGAACGGAATAAATAAAATAAAAACTGCCTGCCCACTGTGTTACTCGTTCTGTCGAATAAAAAGAAATTCAAAATTTGGTTTTGTGTTGCATGTGTTTATTCGACAGAACAATATCGAGTGACATCGTTGGCCAGACAGCAAACGTTTTATTTTTTCATACACCTAATATTTAAAATCAATGTATTAAAAGTTATAACGCCAATACAATATACATTATAATCATTATATGTTCTGCTCAGAATTTCAATTGCTTTTATCGAATAACGGTAATATGTCTGTACATTTAGTATTCCTTACAATATTAATATATCGCTCATTTGCTGCGAGAACGGCATAACTCAAAATTTTCGATTTTGAGATAAAAGCGTTTTAAGTGTTCAATTGATTATAGCTCTGAAGAAAAATGAATAAATGTAAATATTTTGATATCATCTTGTAAATCAACTTATATTTAATATATCCGTATAGAAAAAAGTAGTGAAATATTTGTAATAATTGCTTATACTTTGAGTTATGACGTTATTGCTGCTAAAGTTCATTGATAGTAGTGTAGTGAACTAAAATGTGTCGTTCTTAATACGAAAAAATTTTTTTATAATCAGATGATTTTTTCAACAAAACAGTCACAACACAAAATATGGCAGTATATAAGGATTTTTACTACATAAAACACATTTTAGCTCTCCACTTATAAAGGCACAACGCAAATTATGTCGCTCTTTTCGAAAACAACACGATGTTCACTCCTTAACGACAGTGACGTAACTAACGATGTGTCATTGTCGTGAGTAAAAGAAAAGCGAAACATAGGAATAAAAATAACGGCATATACTCTTCTCATACGTTCTGTATACAAAATATCAAAATGAGTATTTTACACAAGATAGAACATGATATTGCCAATATTTCCGTATTATTAACTCAAAAATTGCGAATTTTGATTTATGCCGTTCTTGCAACAAATGAGCGATATGTAAGTCTGTTATGCGTGTAATACATGTATGATCTTACGAGTAGGCGTAATTAGAAATTTTATTACATTTTTAAAATGTCTTTCTTTTCCTTGAAACGTAGGTATACCCAACACCGACTTCGCTTATTGATGAATATCTACCAATAATAAATTGGGAAAACGTTCATATGTACTTAAGTATAAAATTCAAACCAAAAAAGTTTGACTTAGGTATGATGATACAAAAAATTCAGAAAAATGGGACATGAAGAAAAAATAATCAAACGGTAACACGGGTATTATAACAATAACATGTTACCATCAGGTTGATACAGTTCTCGTATCCTCTTTCACAATAAAATTTGTGTAAATAGGAACTGTTATCACATTCAACTAAGCCACCTAATAAGTGGTGACAAACGCAATACACATGAGTACTGATGATGAAAGTGTTGCGGCTTTCGAAAACATCTGTTCTGCCTTGCTGTGCAAGTTAAACAACTAATGATTTTGACTTGCCTTTGTGCCTTGGAATATTTATCATGTCTTTCTGAGATTTAAATTAAAAATTTCAAACAACTAGCCTATAAAACCTTAATTCAATTTAATATAGCAATATAAAATGTTCGTTAAAATTCTTACTACATTCAAATTTAAGCTATGGCTTGTGCTACCAATAATAAATTCGAAAAACTTCCACATGTACTTAAGTATAAAATTCAAACCAAAAAAGTTTGACTTAGGTATAATGGAACAAAAAATTCAGAAAAATGGGACATGAAGAAAAAATAATCAAACGGTAACACGGGTATTATAACCATAACATGTTAACATCAGGTTGATACAGTTCTCGTATCCTTTACGATACAATAAAATTTGTGTAAATAGGAACTGTTATCACATTTAACTAAGCCACCTAATAAGTGGTGACAAACAATGTACACATGAGCACTGATGATGAGAGGGTTGCGTCTTTCGAAAACAGCTGTTCTGCTCTGCTGTGTAAGTTGAATAACAAAAACTGATGTTGACTAGCCTTTGTGCCTTGGAATATTTAGCATGTCTTTCTGAAATTTAAATTAAAAATTTCGAACAATTAGCCTATAAAATCTTAATTCAATTTAATATAGCAATATAAAATGTTCGTTAAAATTGTTATTACATTTGAATTTTGTGTTCACGAAATATAGTGTAATGAAAGAGTTAAATTTATGAATTCTAGTTTTGTCATATGTGAAAAAAGGCGGTCTGCAGTTTTTTTTAGCAAAAATATAAAAAAAAACGTTTTTCAAATTTCGAAAATGAAAATACTTCTCTTTGTAACAGAAAAACTAGAAAAAAACTCATTAATTTAATTTCGAATTTATGAAATTTTTTATTTGACACATTGTTGTCACAATACTATTATATATATATGTTATTATTATATATATATATATATATATATATATATATATATTTATATATATATATATATATATATATATATATTTATATATATATATATATATATATATATATATTTATATATATATATATATATTTATATATATATATATATATATATATATATATTATTATATATTTTTTAACTTTTCAAAACGCTGGTTAAAGTCTACTGATGATTTGGTAAAGCACCAATGAAATGTATATAGACATTGCTTAGCCACCAACAAATAAATTTCATTTATATATTTCGAATTTAAGGATGTACTATTTTTTTTTATTCGACTTTAATCATTCAACAGATTTTAATTTAAACTTGTTAAGTTTTCTTTTTCATCTGTGGATTTTTGCGAAGATGTTTGAAATTTTTTTCATTCACTTCTTATATATTCAAGTAGTTAATGAATTAGCAGTAGTTATATGGAACGTTTAATCCAAAGCGGCAGCACCAGATATAATTTCAATCAACTCGCGGGTAATGACAGCCTGTCTGGTACGGTTGAATGTCAATGTTAACTTTTCAATCATTTCACCAGCATTTTTGTATGCATTGTCCATGGCAGTCATACGAGAAGACTGCTCTGAGCATGCTCCATCTTTCATTGTGTAGAAAATAAGGGAAGCTAAAGATTATTCCAAATAACTTTGAACAACATCAGCATCCCAAGAATCGTAGACGGCCAATTTGTCCAACTTCTCTACGACAGGTGCACTGAAAATGGTAATTGAGTACACTGGTACTATACCACCTATTATAGACAATTTGTCCCTCGGTGAAATCATAACCGCACTTGAGAACTTCAGGAGCAATACCAGAAGCATCCAAGAATGTGGGAAGCAAACGGCCGACTTTATTGGCCACCATCAAGATGTTTTTGCTGTATAAGCGTAACAAGATACCGCGAGACTTGTCGCCGACGCAAATTATTTTAGTGTTCGCTCCATCCTTATCCAACTCGCCTTGTATATAACGAGCAACCCCAGTAAACTGCACCGCACAATCCACGATCTGAAGGCATGGCAATCATCAGCTTTTTAGGTTCGGCCTTTTCGTCTGCCTTAATTTTAGTTTTTTCAAAGAATAGCTGAGCTCCAACGCCATATGGGCGGGCTGCTTTCAATTCACGTTCTGCACGGGAGTATTTAGCAGCTGACAACATCTTCATGGATTGCGTAATTTCCCGAATATTTTTTACAGACTTTATGCGAATATTATTAAAATTTATTTTAATTAATAAATATTAAAAAAAAGTGTTGATTGTAGTTTTTTGTTTTCTTTTTGAAGTGGCAATTAGTATACTAACCAGAAGAATTTGTTCGGTTAAATTTAACAGCAACTTTTCGGTTAATATGTGTCAGTTAAATTTTAATCCTACATTGTGAAATATAATTTCAGTTAACTGTCGGTTAAAGTGTCAGTTAGCATTTAATCACACATTGTGAAAAGGGCCGTAAAGGTTGCATAATAACTTAAAAATTCGGTTTCAGGGTTTGGAAATTGGATGTTTTTTACATAAAAGTAGCCAAAAAGGCAATTGACGTGTTTTTTTTGCTAATTAAAACTATTTTATAATTGAGAAAAAACCAGATTGTTATTGTTCAATTATTTTTTAGTGCATAAAAATGATTTTCATTTTTTAATAAGAATATTTTATACTTCACTAAGATTTCAGTTATTATTAAATCAAAAAAATCAATATTTTAAATCTATGGCTGGACAGGGAAATTTTTTTTTCGCCACATAAAAATAATCAAAAAAAGTGATTACTTTTGTTTTTGTAAGGAATTAAACCTTTTTTAAGCTTCAGGAAAAATTAAATTCGTTAATATTATCAGCAACATTAAAAATTCAGTTCCAGAGTTGAAAAATCGAAATATTTTGGTACATAAAAGTAGCCATATACATAAGTTTATCATTTTATTTATTTATTTTTGTAAATTAAACGTATTTTATACTACTGAAAGAATTAAATTGATGTTAAAAACAAACAAAAAATGAAGGATTCGATTCCAGGGTTGAAAAATAAAAGTAACCATATAAGTTCAGTAAATTAAACTTTTTTTATTTAAATAATTAAATAAATTGGTGTTAAAAATTAAAAATTCAATTCCAGAGTTGGAAAATCAAAATTTTGTTGTCACAAAACAAGAAAAAAAAACAATTAAAAAATTCGATCCCAGAGTTGCAAAGTCGAATTACTTTTGGTATATACTGACTAAAATAACCAAATAAGCTCCTAAGTTTTTTTTTTGTGAACTAAACGTTTTCTAAATGAAATTTATTTGTTGGTGGTCAAGCAATATGCATTTCATTGGTGCTTTTTGGTCATCAGTAGACTTTAACCATAGTTTTGAAACTCATACAAAAACTAAACCAAAAAACAAATTATATTCGATATGAATCTATTTTATTTTTCTACACCTTTATACAATCAGAAATCCATTGGATAACAAAAAAAAGTATTTAATAAAGGGATTTTTGCTAAGAACAAATGTCAGATGATAATCACGTTGTAGTAGTATAGTATGATAAAGACAAGTTTTTTGTTAACAAGTTTTTGATAGTGCAAACATGTTCATAGTGATAACCGCACAACAATACTTTAGGATACGATTTCAATGGTATTTTATTATTTGTTTAATCATTTTTAATGCAAGTAAGTGTGTACGTATATCTGAAGAAATTGTTTAAAAGATAAATTTAGTGGAAAACCTGTTTAGGGCCCATTTGCGTAAATAGCGGCAACAAAGTATAATTTGTAGGGAAACAATCATTTTTCTTATTCTTGAACTTTTGAATATACATATACGAGTATATAGGTTTTTCAGCCAATTCGTCAGTTGAAACTTTTAATGATTCTATCAAACAAGTTGTTTATGTTTTGATATTTGCTATTGACTTCAGTAGAGACAAGTGATTTATAAAGATACGACTTTAATTCTTTTATACTTTTTATCCGTTTATTAATTTGTAGAGAATAATAAGCTGTTGCAATTATTTTGCAAATAAATATATTATCGAATGTTCGATTTAATGTGTGCAGCATCAACATTTATGAGCAACTGAACAAAAACAGAAATAATTTCTTCTTTTAATACACATTCAAAAACGTATTTTGTTGCAGACAAATAATGACATGCGCACTAACATATGAAACAAATAATTATTGTTTTTCTTTTATTAGCCTCAGAGCGTATAATAGATTTTGGAATATATTAGTATGTACATACAGAGATGCCAAGTTTTTGGAAATAGGGCCAAATGGAAAAACAAATTTTTTAGCGCAACATTAAGTAAACTTTTTCGAAAAAGCGCAAAAAAGGCTCACAAAGATGATTTTGTTGAAAATCACAACTAACACATTTTTATTAGAATATATATAACTAACATCAACACACATTTTAATTATTTATTATATACATCAATAAGGTAGATATTTCATTTGCATTTCAATAAAGAACATACGTAGATATAAAATAGTAGTATTCAAATATGTACACCCAGCACATTTTTTTTTTAAATCAAGAAAGAACAGTATTAACATAGATCTATGCTTGTTTTACGTTAATTTTAAAAACTTTTTTAAACTATTTCGAAACAAAATGAATTAGTATTTTTAAAACAAACAAAATAATTTTTGAAATAAAAGCTTACATCTCAGTTTTAAAAATACTTCGATATAAAAATACTATATTGTTGTTGTTAACAATAAAAATTTTACTATTTCATGTTCACTTCAAAAACAGAAAAACAAAATTTAAATTAAAAAAAAAATTGTTTTTTGCTTCCTCATTTTCAGTGTATAAGACACTATCTATAAAATATTTTGACTTTTTATATATCTTGCTTGAATCACCCTTTGAGCACACTTCGGCAGGTATTTTGCAGTTTAACTAACATACATTACCTTTTCATACCGTCCAAAAAATAATATGCAGAGTATATTCACTTTGATATTCCGTTTGTAACGCAGCGAAATATCCATCTGACACCCCATAAAGTATATATATTCCTGATCAGTGATGAAATCTAAGACGATCTGAGCATGTCCGTCCGCGCGTCTGTGGAAATCACGATTCAGTCCAAACAAAAAGAACTAGACTCTTGAAATTTGTTGTAAATATATATTGAAGCATAGCAAAGGTTAAGATCGGAGATGGGCCAAATCGGGAAAGAGGGGAAAAAGTTCCCCTAAGAAGAACTAAACCAACCTATAAAAAGCAACATAATTTTTGAAGTTGTTTGTAATTTTGATAAGCAAATGATATATTTTTATATTCAAGAAGGCCCAACGCGTTAAACTTGGAGCCATAAAATAAATAAAAAATATTTTTGAACCCGCCCCCTTTAGTGGGCGTTATTACATGCAAAAATGGTGTAACATTTTAACAAACTGTTTCACTTAAGCCCATATTCCTTAAAAATACAATTTTTAAGCTTTATTGACGAAGCTGAGACGTAACCTCCTGCTACTCTGCCCTACCCCCTCCTCCCTCTTTGCCCCCTAAATGACCCTATCAAAAAAAATTGTTTTTTAAATTTTGTATATAATTATCCCAAAGATTTTTTTTTAGAGTTTTATGACAAAGGTGAAATGTCTCCCCCACAGCCCTTGCCAGAGCGACCTCGCCAAAATACAGTTTTAATACCGTCCAAAGAGAATAAAGTATATATATTATTGATCAGTGATGAAGTCTAAGACGGTCTAGCAATGCCCATACGATCGTCTGTGGAAAACATGATATTGTCTATTTTTGAACACTTTTAGTGGGCGTTGAAGCACGATATTATATAACGCAACTCTGTCCCACTAAGTTAAACATTTTAAATTTACTTACTATATATTTAAATACATACTCGTATGCGTTTCATATTGTGTATATGTGTACTATTAGCCCTTGCTTGTAATCCACTAGAACCTATATGACATGGAAATGCATACATTATATGTATATAAAAATTTCAAGGAGATGACATGTAGGGCAATTTTATTGATTATAATCTTCTGGGAAAGAAATTATAAATTAAAATAGATGAAGAAGCTCAGAGTTAACATTAAAACAATTATAAATAACAAATTATTTTATGTTATCTTTATCATAGTACATGAAAATTCACTTTTATACCAAGAATTGCTACCGTCCACAAATTTTGTACAATAAGTAGCAACGAAATATACTGTACATAGGGTTTTTGCCGGGGTTCCCTTCTAGGGAATTCTCGTGAAAATAATTAATTTTCTTTTCGAGCTTTCCGGGCATTCTCGGAATTATTATTTTCATAATAATGTGCAAAATGAAATGATCATATACATATATCAAATTTAAAAAGTTTTGGCTACAACTGGGAAAACTGTGAAACTTTTTAAAAAGAACACTTTACACTGCAAAAGTATGTCGTGGCACAAGATAATAAAGAAATTTGTCTTGCTTTTCATGTTCTAACACAATGGAACCAGATGGTACTTATGGGAGATAGTACATATGTATGTATATGGATAGAAGAAAATTTTGCTTCGTTGGGCGATATGCTTTGGATTAACCAATTAAATTAGCTCTTGAAGACTTGAAAAGAAGAAGAACAGAAACTTATTAACAAATGATGCTATTTTAACATATTTCTTTCATTGAATGCGTTTTCTAATGAAACTATTATATATGTATGTACATGGTAAATTAAACTTAAAAACTGACTTAATTTCCAACTTTTCTGTTCTATTTAATTTACTTTGTAATTTGAAAATTGCATTGTTAAAGTTTTTGTTTTTCGATCTCATTGGTAATGGTTATGGGAGCGCGGGAATTTTTATTTTTCCTACAATTTTCAGGGGAACAAAAAAGTTTGGGATATAAAAGCTCTAACTATACTCCACTATCAATTAGGGGAAATGTGGATTTATTCAACAATATTGTTGCAGTGCTACCATTCGTATTTTAATACTTTAGTAACTATCTATGACTGACGTAGAGAGTAACAATTTACAAGAGAGAGAGCAGTAATTACATGAATCTTGTAGGTCATGCCAACACCACGTGGTGGATGATAAATTACGAATCATGCCTCAAACACTAATGTTATTTCAACGTAATGGGACTTTTGGGGAGAGATATACCCAAACTACCAATGGGTGAACTGCACTTTTCAAATGAATTTAAAATTCGTGTTGGGCTAACGAATTGTGAACATTTATCCTGTCGGAACTTTAGCCGAAGTTGAAGGTACGAGTTGCTATCCAACTGACGAATCTATACTGAACAGACACATGGAAGAATGTACATTCATTTTACAATTGTCTTCAGTAACAATAGAGCTCTTATGAGTTTCGGTTGAAACGTGAAACAAATAACGGATAATAAAAAATAACAAAACAATATTAAAATAAAACGAATAAAAATTAAAAAACCTAAATAAATTAAAAATAAACCATCCAAAAAGGAAACAGTGACAATAATAATTAGGATTAGTTATTTTTAAATATTCTTATGCAACAATGTTAACATAATATCCTTTATACATATATATATACTTTACTTTTAAGTAAAGAAAAACAAGTAACAGTTTGTATGTGCAATTAAATTCTAACGTTTTATTCAATTTTTATATATATTTTTTTCTTGGAAACAAGTATTGTGATTGTAAAAAAACAAACTGACGCTTATAGAGTTACAAAAATCTGTTAGCATTAATTTAATTCAAATTTTACATTCACATGTGCTATACAATTTTCCTTTCATTTTTATTTAGTTACTTATTTACATTTTTATGGAAATCAGAGTTATATTTGTGCTTTCGTGTATGTAGTTTAAATGATTGAGAAATTACCAGTCGCATTAATAATGAAAAACAATTAATTTTCAGCAGTATAACGAATATACGTATATTCAAAAAAATATATACACGCACCCATAAATACAAAAATACAGTGGCTTATACATGTATAGTACTTGTTTCTTAATTCTCCTTATCTCTCGTACATTAATATATATGGAATGTAAGTATAAAAGGATTATACATTTTGAAGCACGCTTTTTTTGGATGAGTTGGTGTATACCACAGCTTAAATGTGAGTTTGGCTAAATGCTAAATAAAAGGATGCGGAAATGCATAACAGATGATAGCACTTTGGTAACACTTCAGCATCAATTTTGGCTACCCAGCATCTATGTATTTTACTATTATATGTACCCAAAAAAACATTTGTGTACGTACATCAATCTATTTATGAATTGTGTGCATGCAGATTCTTATGGCTGTGTGTGTTTGTATGGTAGAACATTCATCCTCCTGCTACACATGAATTCGAATCGCACAAACATTTTTAAATTTTGTTCAAAACCAAACAAAAGAATACAAGAAAACAAATAGCTATTTCTAAAAAATTTCAAACTCTTTTTGGACAAAACCATTGCCATTACATGGAATGAATGCATTTCATTTCATGGTAATTTTTCAGCGCGTTCATATCTTTTACTGTATCGAATATAGTATGAAGTATATGCATGTATGTATATGATTCTGAATTAAAAAATAACATGTCTTTCTTGCGACTGTTACTTTTCGTTGGTTTTGTGTGTGCGTGTATGTGGTGTTGGTTTGTTGCTTGGCCGTTGATGGCGCTGGTGAATTGTAGCATATGTTGCCTTTGTAATCGCTAGCTGTTGTTGGCATCATGAATTGTTGCAATGACACTTTTTCATACCGTTATTCGTCGCTTATAATTGAATATTATTCCATGCAGCATCCACAGATTGCCAGTTGCACCAGTATGTTTTTCCGCGTATCTTTAAGTGAATGCATTTGCTAGCAATGAAATATTATGTGTGCACTTTTATTTGAGTCTTTGGTAATAGCAAGAAAAATATATATGAACAGATAGTTTATGCTGTGTCCTTCAATTATTTGTTGAACAAAAACCAAAAAGTTACAGAAACAAATATAAAATATTAAAATAGAAAAGCTTTTTATTCTAAAAAAGTCGCCAAGTTCTGTGTTTAACGTTTGTGCTAGAGTACTGTGCATTTTTTATATTTTCATTATTATTATTTATTTAATTTTTTGTTTTGTTTTTAGTAATATATTTAAGTCGTTGTAAGTGTGTTTTATAAAGCAGATAACAGCAATGCTACGCACTACAGTCGACGTAGATAAATAAACAAGTAAAATGTAAAAAAAATACAAAACAGACCTAACAACCGGAAACGGAAAGAAAAATTGCAAAATTCGTTGTCGTTAACAGCAGTAGCAAATATATGTATATGAAAAAAAATATAACTAAATAATAAGACATGTTTGCTTGGTGCACATACCCAAACAAAATTCAAATTGTAAAACTTTAAGTTCCTTCTTCTTGTCAGTTTAAATGTCTACGCTCTACTCACAGAATAGCTTAATATCATTAGGTTGCTCCGAATGGAACTGATATATATATATATGTATATATATCAAATATGTTAACTGATATTTTTATCTGCTTAATATTTCACAAAACTAGAATTCATTTTCGATGTCCCGCAGGCGATACTCTTTTTTTAATTTATATTTTAATGTTGTTTGGTCTCGAGGTCAGTGGTAAAATATAAAATGAAACTTTTTTATGCATTATTACCAGCGAGTATACTATTTTCCAATAACTCAAAAATTTTCAGTATTCTTCTTCCACAAAATTGTGATTAAAGAGGTCCATTTAGACTTATTGAAACACATCGCAGAAATTTTTCTAAAAACTCATTAAAGAAATTTTATTTGATATAAATCCATTTTATTTTACTATGCTTTCTTATGTAGTTCTCAAATGGTTTTTGAAAGTTTGTGCATAAGCTAAGCGGCTTTGGAAGTTTTTAGAATTGGGTGCAATTCTACTGATGATGTAGAGTAGTGCCAATAAATCTTAAACTTACGCAGCAACAAATAAAGCAGCTGTTGATAATCTAGTAGGGGATTTCAGATATTATCTTTGAATCATACTGTTAATAGTGTAATAAATGAGATCATATGAATATAAAGTTTATTTTCGGTGTTCTCTAAAATTTTAATTTGAAGATAAATAAGTTTTCTTTCTTATTTCTTTATTTTTTATTTTATAAATGTTTTTGTTTACATATATGTGTGCTTGTAAATGTTAAACATGAGATCATTAATTAGTACAGCACCTAGTATTAAAAATAAATATGAACTTTATATGAATAAACTATGTAACAAAATAAGTAAACAGCAGCTAAAAACACATAAAACAAGTAAAACATTTGAAATAAGTGTTAAAAGATTAAAAACAAAAAAAGAAATTGGATGTATGTGTGATCCGAGCAGAGAGATGTATTCTTCGCTGTGTAATATTTCCTAAAAATACATGCATCTTAAAAGTTCTTATTTATCTCCTTGCTTACACATCCTGCAGTTTAATGTACTAAATGAATATATCTTCAACAAAACTTCTGCAACTATGCTCTTCATCTAATGAAAGAAACAGTGATTACCATTTACTAACCTGTAATAAAGTGATAAAATAATAACTACCGCTTTTACTTCCATTTTTTACTAGGAAGTAATTTTACTACTATGTACATTAAAAACTAAAGGAACAACAAAAAAATACATCATATAGTCTACAAATATACATACACATTTCGTAACGTTGGTTAATTAAAAGTAAGTATCTACACCAGTTGCATTTAACAAAAACCATAATAATTAGAAATGAATATAGAAATTTTCGATGCTACTTACATTAGTTTCCTAAATTTTTTTATACTCTGTCCGGGAACGGATTGGTACCTGACAAAACAGTTAAATAATATTCACGATATTTATATTAAAATGTGTTCTTCCAGTAATACATTTCCTAAGAGTTGGACAAAAAAATTATTTATGATAAAATTTTTTTAATTGGTATATAATTTATATGTGTAATTAAACTATTTTTTTAAGCTTTATGTATTTATTTTATACATATATGTTAAACACTTTTGTTAACTTTTTGTTCACTTCTTCATGATATCTTAAATATTGTTTTTATACCCTCCAAAAAAGAATATGTAGGGTATATTCATTTTGACATTCCGTTTGTAACGCAGGGAAATATCCATCTGAGACCCCATAAAGCGGCCCACCGACTTGCAATATAACTGTGCACTTATTCGTATTGTACAATTATATCGCCAATGTGTATGTCATATTCTGAGGTGGCTCAATATAATGGCAGAAATCAAATGACTTTTGATTTTTATAGTACAAACCAAAAGAAGTGCAATATACTGTGAAATGTGTTGGCAACATTGTACAATATTGTTTTCGTTTTGCTTATAGGTTATGTTTACTTTTTATTGTAAGAAAGTAGTGCCATATTTTATTTGAAACTATCGCGCAACTTATTGAATAATAGAGGCCAAAATGTAAATAATATGGTAAATAACACATACAATAATATTGTATAATGGATGGTCCGCTTAAATTACATACTATATTCTGAGCATGTCCGTCCGTCCGTCTGTGGAAATCACGATTCAGTCCAAACGAAAAGAGCTAGACTCTAGAAATTTGGTATAAATGTATCTTGAATGATATCACAGGTTGAGTTCGGACATGAGCTAAATCGGGCAAGAGGGCAAAAAGTTCCCTTAAGAAGAACTAAATCAAGCTCTAAAAAAACAAAATAATATTTAAAGTTATGAAATTTTTATTTGACATACTGTTGTCACAATATTATTTTAAATGAAATTTATTTGTTGGTGGTCAACAGCGTTGTCAACTTTGAAATTTTAAAATGCACTGAAGTCGAGAAAAAAATGCGTATTTATGGAAAAAAGCACTGAATTTTTTTTTTTATTTATTTAAATTTTGTTTTAAAAACTTACTTTTAACAAATAAATATACACAAGTATAATATACTTGCATAATTAATATAGTATATTAACATTTTATCAGAAAAAAATAATAAAAAATTAGTCTTTTACATTTCAAGGTTAGAAAAATTAACAAATAAAAATAAAAACATTATAAATAATACATATGTATGTAAGGTATTTTATTATATTTTATTTAATAAAATATATAAAAGAGATCAAAGCATCACATTTAAATTAAAATAGTTTTTAGATTAAAAATTAAAGAAATCAGTATTTTCTTCATTATTATTATCATCTGGCCATAATTCAGTCTTAATTTCAAATTCGTATGTTTTATAAACATCATTGCTATTAATAAGACGATTTACGCTATCAGGTATTTGGTAAGTTTCACAACAATAATTTTCCCTTTTCAAGCCATTTTTAATGTGAAGCAAAGCATTTACCGCATTTAAGGACATTCGGTTACGAATTTTAGATTTAAACAAATTCATTGCACTAAAAACGCGCTCAACTTCTGCATTGGAATAAGGAAGTGATAAAATTTTAAGTGCGAAACTTGCTAGTTCCTCAAAGGGATTTATATTTACAGCATCTTTGTATTGTTTAACCTCAGTCCAAAAATCTAAAGTAAAATCAATATTATTCCATTGCATTAGATGAATCATTCGCCATCCATTTTCAATACAATTGATTATTTCGGCATCGGATTCAAATTGTGTAGCTAATGGCGTAATATCTTGTTTAAAATGTGATAAAACATTTTTAACGTTAATGATGTTAATTTTACTTAAAAATTCAAAATTAGATGGTAATCTACACCTAATCTCTTCAACTAATTTTTTTGTAAATTTGAAACAATTTTTCGTAATTTCTATTTTTGTTTCCCCGTTAATATTTTTTATATTGCAAGCTTCTTCAAATTTATAACCTAAATAATAAACGCTTTCAGGGGAGCTATCAATTTCACCTGTTAAAAAATCAAAGTCACTGTCAGTCTCAGCTATCTTTGAAATAAGAATTTTCAAAAGATTGTGCAAGTCATCAAATAATTTAGTTTGGTCTGCGCAATTGGATTCAAATGCTAAATTTACACGTTGTACATCTTTCAGAATGTCAGATAAATATATCATGTATACATAATTTTTTTCATCATTATACATTTTTTAAGATGGTTTGATAAATAACATTGTTGTGTCATAGGCAAAGTATTAAATAAGGTTTTTAGTTCAAGCCACATCTTTAAAACTGCCTTAACGGATTTTTCAATTGAAAGCCAACGAGTTTCAGCGATCAATGGTACTTTTTGTGGATTGTCTTCGTCAGTGTTTATTAATTGGTATATTTTTTCATACGTTTTCTGTCTAACAGATGAATGGGAAAACCAATTATGTGTTTCTCTTAAAAGGAAATCTAAATTGTCCGGCAGAGAAGATCTTGCTGCTGATGCGACTGCTAGTTGAAGGGAGTGGCAAACACATCGAATTAAAACTAAAGACTTTAAATTATATTTAGACTTAAGTTTCGCAAAAACTCCATTATTTACACCTGTCATAACAGCAGCATTATCATTATAGCTATACCTATCATTTTTTTTATTGGCAATTTAAAAAGCTTTAACATTTTTTCCACCCCTTCAACTATGCTATCAGAAGTTCCGGAATTCAAATCCGTTAGTGCTAAAAATGTGGCTTCAATTTTTTTTTCTCCTCACTATAATATCTTTTTACTATTCCTAACAATTTCATTACTGAAATATCAGTACTTTCATCAATAATGAGACTATAGTAAGAACAGCCAATGTCTTCCAATAACTTCTGAATAAAATGTGGTGCCAAAATGTTTTTTATTATGCAACTGCATTTAGTTTTGTGCATAGAGAATCCACTTGCTTTGCTATCTACAAATATTTTATTACAAATACCTAACAAATGATCTGTATTGTTGAACGAACAATGTGAGGCGATAAAAAGAGCTAACTGCCCTTGAGCTTTTTATTTTTCATCTGAAGTTTTTGGTAAACGTTCAAAACTTAAGACTGGTTGTTGATGACGTTTGTCGCTAAAAGGGCTGACAGCCAAGATGTGCTTCTGCGATCCAGCATGTCTTAATAGGTCTGCGTATCTAGCATTAATGTCACATTTGCAATAAAAACATCTTGCTTTTCTTTCATTGTTTTGACAGGGCCGAATCCACTGCTTCAATTTATTCTGCGATTCCCAAATCTTTCGATATCTTTGTTTAAAACTTTCCGTTTCCATATTTTATGTGTTTAAACTGAAAAAGAAACATAACAAATTAGTTCTGCTTTAAAAAATTATAAATAAAATAATAAATCATACCTTCAAACCCAGAAGTATATACATACATATGTAAATCCGCTTGTTGAAAAACTCTTGTTTTTTTTCAAACAAATGTAACCATGTTTGTAATTGAAAATATGTACACACCAACATACTACATACATACATACATATGTATGCAATCAGAGATTTTTTTTAAATCCTTTTGTTTTGCTAATTTTAAAGATTAACACAAACTTCTTATATAAAAAGCAGTAAAAATTAAAAGATTTTCAGTTTATTTATACACTTTTTAAATTACTTTCTTTCTTTTGGCAAAATCTTAGGAGCAAACACAATCACTTTCAATAGCAAGAACTCTTCAATTAAATGAAACAAAATACGATGCTTTTTTTCTGATCAATGCAAATTCACAACAGAAAAAGTCACCCGTGCACGTAATCGTTTTTTTCCCCATGTTTTGCGAATTATGATTGTCAAATAACATGAAATAACAAAAAATTTAACAAACAAAATTCTCTTTACACTAACAATATGCATGTGGTAAAAGAAGAAAAAAGAGTATTTCGCTTGCAAACACCTTCTTCAACAAGCTGACTGTTTGTTGTAAAATATGAATTCGCGCTTTTTTAATTACAATTCTTGGTTCTCTTGTTGTATTCTTTGAAATGAAAAGAGAAAAATTTACAGAGCCGGAAGAAATGGTAATAAAATGGTTGTGTTTTAAAGTACTCAATACATTTTGTTACACTAAAAAAAATTTGCATTGCAAACGGTTTGGTGCCACCGAAAATTTTAAAAAGCACTGAAATTCTGAAAAAAAAGCACCGAGCACTGTCTTCAAATTTGTTTGCGTCGAAAACTTTAAAATGCACTGAAAACAGTGCAAAAAGCACTGAGTTGACAACGCTGGTGGTCAAGCAGTGTCTATATGCATATCATTGGTGCTTTACCAAATCATCAGTGGACTTTAACCACAGTTTTGTAAAGTTACAAACCTCTTATCTTATGCATATACTTCTGAAAACCATCTGAGAATTCACAATTTGTAAATTAAAGTAAATCACAACAGAATAAGCAGTAACAGTAAAATCGTCAGGGTTGGGGAATTTCGTACTAAGCAAAAGATGGTGAGATGGCGTAGCGGCCTCGAAATCAGTACTGATCCGTTCTGCTGGTTTAATGACTAAAAAATATTCTTAATAATCCACTCTGAAAAATAAATGGAATGTAAACACAATCATTTATTAAATAAAAATAAAAAATAATTTGCAGTTTCGCAGATTTGAGCTTATAGCCTGTTGAGAAAATTAACATCCTAAAATACAATTTACATAAATGAAGTTCACTATTAAAATAGAAATTCATACATAATTTAAATCATTGCGAGGGCACGCGCACTTGTTTACATCTTCATTGTAAAAAAAGCTTTAGATATCAGCAGCCGATGGCTCTGGAAAAACCTAAAGAGATATACGGAATATTGGGAATATTAATCGTCAGGGTTGGGGAATTTCGTACTAACCAAATAGTAATAACTTGTAAAAATGGATGTGAGAACTTCTCATATTAAACTTTCGTTAAAAACATTTGTTAAATAGTTGATAATCCTACTAACTAGCACCACTTGAAACAGTGGAAAAATTTAACAAAGAACGCTAATGAGATGCAGTAGCGGCCTTTTTAATATTCCACTCTGAAAAATAAATAGAATGTAAACACATTCATTTATTAAATAAAAATAAAAAATAATTTGCAGTTTCGCAGATTTGAGCTTATAGCCTGTTGAGAAAATTAACATCCTAAAATACAATTTACATAAATGAAGTTCACTATTAAAATAGAAATTCATACATAATTTAAAACATTGCGAGGGCACGCGCACTTGTTTACATCTTCATTGTAAAAAAAGCTTTAGATATCAGCAGCCGATGGCTCTGGAAAAAGCTAAAGAGATATACGGAATATTGGGAATATTAATCGTCAGGGTTGGGGAATTTCGTACTAACCAAATAGTAATAACTTGTAAAAATGGATGTGAGAACTTCTCATATTAAACTTTCGTTAAAAACATTGGTTAAATAGTTGATAATCCTACTAACAGCACCACTTGAAACAGTGGAAAAATTTAACAAAGAACGCTAATGAGATGCAGTAGCGGCCTTTTTAATATTCCACTCTGAAAAATAAATAGAATGTAAACACATTCATTTATTAAATAAAAATAAAAAATAATTTGCAGTTTCGCAGATTTGAGCTTATAGCCTGTTGAGAAAATTAACATCCTAAAATACAATTTACATAAATGAAGTTCACTATTAAAATAGAAATTCATACATAATTTAAAACATTGCGAGGGCACGCGCACTTGTTTACATCTTCATAGTAAAAAAAAGCTTTAGATATCAGCAGCCGATGGCTCTGGAAAAAGCTAAAGAGATATACGGAATATTGGGAATATTAATCGTCAGGGTTGGGGAATTTCGTACTAACCAAATAGTAATAACTTGTAAAAATGGATGTTAGAACTTCTCATATTAAACTTTCGTTAAAAACATTGGTTAAATAGTTGATAATCCTACTAACTAGCACCACTTGAAACAGTGGAAAAATTTAACAAAGAACGCTAATGAGATGCAGTAGCGGCCTTTTTAATATTCCACTCTGAAAAATAAATAGAATGTAAACACATTCATTTATTAAATAAAAATAAAAAATAATTTGCAGTTTCGCAGATTTGAACTTATAGCCTGTTGAGAAAATTAACATTCTGTAATACAATTTACATAAATGAAGATCACTATTAAAATAGAAATGCATACACAATTCAAAACATTGCGAGGGCACGCGCACTTGTTTACATGTTCATTGTAAATTGTTAACTAAAATACAATTTCTTGAACAAAAATAAAAAAAGCTTTAAATATCAGCAGCCGAAGGCTCTGAAAAAACAAAAGAGATATATGGAATATTGGGAATATTAATCGTCAGGGTTGGGGAATTTCGTACTAACCAAAAAGTAATAACTTGTAAAAATGGATGTGGGAACTTCTCATATTAAATTTTCGTTAAAAACATTGGTTAAATAGTTGATATTCCTATTAACTAGCACCACTTGAAACAGTGGAAAAATTGAACAAAGAACGCTGATGAGATGACATATCGGCCTCGAAATCAGTACTGATCCGTTCTGCTGGCTTAATGACTATGAAAAATATTATTAATATTCCACTCTGAAAAATAAATAGAATGTAAACACATTCAATTTTAATCAATATTTGTAATACAAATGGAGACTTGGCCAATAATTAAATATATTAGAAGTAAAATTAAGTACACCATGGGATACACGTACAAAATAAGGTCTATAAATGACTAAAGAAAAACTATAACAATTTATAACTTATATCAGCGCTTAAAACGACTTCCATACTTAAGCATAACAACGAAGAAAGAAAGTAAGGATAGGAAGACCCTGATTATCATGAACATTAAGTATGGGTAGATTAAGGAAAATAGAAAGGTTGCGCTAAGAACTGCAAGTGAAGAGCAAAAGAACGTATATTTATAGGCAAAGTATTCCATGATCGTGCAGCACTTACAACAAAAGATTGCTCATAGAATTCGTTCAATAAGAATTTGAGGGTTTCGCTCAGAACCAATAAAAGATATCATCCGCAAAATACATATTGGGAGTTGACTCTTAATAATATTAAAAAGATAAATTAAGAAACGAAACTTTAGGGAGTTATCAAAAGAAAAATGAAGAAAACACTGATCGTGATTAGATATATGTACCCTCAGCTTCAGTCCATAGACAAATCTCACAATACGATGTATGCTGTATTTAATTTTGTTTCTGCTAGTCATATTACAACCGGAATAAATTTCCACACAATAGTTCGCCTGAGACATAAGCAGTGCATGGGCGACAGATTTTCTAATATGTAAGGGTAGGGAAATGTTGAGATGATATAATCCACGCAAAGTTTGACAGACTCTATAGCAAACATTATCAATATGTGACTCAAACGACAATTTGTCATCTATAATTACTCCGAGGCATCTCAGCTTATCCACAATCTCGACAGTAGCGCCACGAATATTGATGTTAAGATCAAAACTATGTGCTCTATTGGAACTGAAAACAAGGGCTTTGGTTTTTTCCAGATTAACATTAAGATGGTTTAAATCCTTCCAATTCGACATATACTCCAAATCGTAATATATTCTGGCCTGCAGCGAATCAGCAAATTGATATTCTCCGCACCAAAGCAGCTGAATGTCGTCAGCATATACAAAAGGTTTACAGTAAAAGAGTGCACAAAAAAGATCATTAATGTACAGAGTGAACAAAATAGGCCCAATTACTGAGCCCTGCGGAACACCGGACTTGACCAACCTTGTATCAGAGATGGATACATTAAAAGAAACAAATTGCTTACGATTAAGCTTTGTAATCAACGTGGAATGACATACTTGATCGAAAGCTTTTGCAAGATCAATAGAAACTAGCACCGCTGACTTTCCCTCATTTAGATTTGTCCTAATATTATCAGTAAACTCAGTTAAGAGTAACCTAGTACCTATTGCGACCACTTCGAAAACCAAATTTACATTCATTTAACAAACCCTTATGCTCGATCCATTTAGACATTTGCTCACAAACGATACTCTCAACAACTGTAGAAATGGCCGGTAAAATACTAATATGCCTTACATTGTGAAGAGACAGTATACGCCCCTTTTTGTAATGGGAATAATACGCGTTGTTTTCCAGTTATCAGGATAATTGGAGGAGGTTAAGATACAGTTAACGAAGTGGAGGGGGTGATTATAGATATATAGGAAAATAATGTGTAATAGCCTGATGGAAAACCCGCCAGCACCAACCGCCGTTGACTAAATTCTAAATAAGGCATTGTACAACTCAGTCACACTACAATTAGAAATAGAAAAGCATTCAGAAGAATTTGTAAACCGTGAGAAATCCGGTTCGTTAGAACTACCATCTAGTTGACTGCCTATAAAAAGTTCTTAATCATATTAGAATCTAAGTCAGAAGTGAGGGTAGTGGCTTCAGACACACCAGAATTGCGCAAACATCGCCACATAGTTTTAGAATCGCTACCACCAATTAACCGCCTGCAATACTTGACCTTACATTTTTTATACCCTTCACAAAAAAGTGAAAGGGTATATATAGGTTTGTCATTCCGTGTGTAATTTCTTCGATATGCACATGGGACCCCATAAAGTATATATTCTGGATCCTTATGAATAGCGATGACGAATGAGCGATGTCCGTCTGTACGTGAAATCGCCCCCAGAAGAGCTAGAGGCTTCGTTCTTGGACCGTTGGATTGGAAATGAACTTAAACAGGCTGCTATTGAAATTCAGAAAGATCCGAAGAATGGTTCCAGAGCTGGGAAGCTTACACCTATTTCTCGACGCAAAATTTATACCAAAAATCAATTATTTTTTTTAATGTTTGTAACTGAAATCTATTTCGTGCTTTGGGGAGCCTCAATGGTCTATTAAAAACTAAAAAAATAAAAAAAATTTCCAGGGATGGGAAATTAAAAATTTTTTTTCGGCCGATTCCGTATTTTGTAGTACATGTAGTAACTAAAATTGCTAAAAATTTTAAGTTTTTCTTTAACAAAACCACTTATACGTCATGAAGATTTGCATTGGCAATAAAAAATTTTTTTTTTTAATTCAAATTTTGCTTCCAGGGTTGGGAAATTGCATTGTTTTTAAAAGTGAAAGTAATCAAACAGGTCTTGCTAAGCCCCCAGAAGAGATAGAGACTTCGTTCTTGGACCGTTGGATTGGAAATGAACTTTAATAGAGTGGTTTTTAAATTCAGATAGATCCGAACTATGGTTCCAGAGCTGGGAAGCTTGCACCTATATCTCGACGCAAAATTTATACCAAAAATCAATTATTTTTTTTAATGTTTGTAAATTAAACCTATTTCGTGCTTTGGGAAGTCTCAATGGTGTATTAAAAACTAAAAAAAATATAAAAAAAAAATTTTTTCAGGGATGGGAAATTAAAAATTTTATTTTCGGCCCAGTCCGTATTTTGTGGTACATGTAGTAACTAAAATTGTTAAAAATTTCAAGTTTTTCTTTAACAAAACCACTTTATACGTCATGAAGAAATGCATTGGTCAAAAAAAAAAATTTCAATTCAAATTTTTCTTCCAGGGGTGGGTAATTGATTTTTTTTATACATGCAAGTAATCAACCAGGCAATTGATATTTATTTTTTTTTTGTTTTTTGCCAACTAAAACTGTCTTATAATTTAGAAAGAACAAAATTGGTATCAAAAATTCAAAAATAAAAAATAAAATTTCGAATCCAGGGATGGACAAGTGCAATATTTTATGGTACATGAAAGTTACCAAAATGGTAAAAAATTTGCAATTTTTCGTAAATAAAACTACTTTATACCTCAAGAAGAATTGCACTGATAAAAAAAAAACAAACAAAAAAATTTAAATTTCGTTTCCAGGGTTGGAAAAATTTATTTTTTTTTGGTACATGCAATATTTTGTAGTACATGTAATAACCAAAATGGTTGCAAAATTCGAGTTTTTCTTAAACATAACTACTTATACCTTATACCTCATGAAGATTTGCATTGATAAAGAAAATTTTAAAAAATTTAAATTTCGCTTCCAGGGGTGAGGGAATTAAAATTTTTTTTTAAACATAAAAGTAACCAAAAAGGCAATTGACGTTGTTTTTTACTAATTAAAACTTTATTTATAACCTATATGGTTTTAAATATTAAGTTTTTCTTAAATAAAACTATTTTATGCCTCATTAAGAGTTGCATTGGTAAAAAAAACTTAAATTTCGTTTCCAGGGTTGGGAAATTGATATATTTATTCTTCATAAAAGTAACCAAAAAGGCAATTGACGTTGTTTCTTTTTGCTAATTAAAGCTGTTTTATAATTCAGGAAGAACAAAATTGGTATTAAAATCTTAAAAAATCAAAACTTCGACTCCAGGGTTGGACAAATGATATACCTTATGGTACATGAAAGTGACCAAAAAGTTTAAAAATTTTAATTTTTTTGTCAAGTAAAACTATGTTACACCTCACTAAGAATTGAATTGGTAAAAAATTATAAATTCGGTTCCGGGGTTGGAAAATTGAAATATTTTTGGTATATAAAAGTACATACATAAATTCCAAATTTTGTGTTTTTAGTGAATTAAAGCTACATATTATATATATCAGAAAAAATTAAATTAGTATTAAGAAATTAAAAATTCGGTTCCAGGGTTGGGAAATCGACATTTTCTGATTCATAAAAGCAGCCATTTTATTTTTTATTTTTGATTTTTATAATGAATTATACCTCCTTTATATATCAGAAAGAAGTAAACTGGTATTAAAAACCAACAACATTGAAAACCAAAGACGACTCTACGGTTGGACAATTAGAAATTTTTGGGGTACATGAAACGGATTCTTTCTTCTTGTTTGTAAATTAAACATATTTAATATTTTCGAAAGACGTTAGATATAAGAAAAGCCAAACATTTAGCTTCCTAGCCGAAAAATTTAAACGTTTTCTTAAATATAAAAATAACCGATAACATCATTTTAATTTTTTAATTAAACCTACTTTCTGTTTTGGCAAGAAAGAAAGAAAGAAGAATTGCATCTGTGAAGGGTATTTAAGATTCGGCACAGCCGAATATAGCACTTTTACTTGTTAATTTTTGATTTGGTAATATTTCGTAATTTTTTATAGATGTTCCAATTTCGATCACACCTGTCGTCATAAAAAGCCTTCAAGGCGATATTTGTTAAAGACCTAAAAAGGTTGATATCGAAAGGAAATTTATATTTGCAGTGGCTAACTGGTATGAAGTTCAGGATATCATTGAAAAAGTATTAAAAAACATAAGTTGCAAGTCCGGATCACCCGTGTAAGCTCTAAATGCCTTTCAATTACCACCAAGTTCGCACGCTTATAATTTCTAAAATGCAAAAAATTTAGAATCAATGAATGATAGAAGTTTTAAAGGAAGCTCAAATAAGGGAATGATGAGAAATAAAGGGCACCTGAAATTGCATAGACGTAGTTATTTCCAAGTCATTACTGATGATAAAGAAATCAAGAAGGGAGGTGGAGTGATGAAATGTATCATAATGGGTAGGCAAAGAGTTATGAACATATCTGAGCCCATAACGCCAACAGAGCAAACACATATTTTCGGATTTCACCTACCACAATAATGTCCTTAAAACGGTCAAAAATGTTCCTCACAGACTTAACTTAAAAAGATTTCCTCTCGGCATATAAATAGCGCCAACGACAAGCGCACTGTTTCTATTATAAATATCAACAAAGAGGCCCTCACAAGAGAAATAATCACTACACTTAAAAATGCATTTAAATTTAAGCCCATCTGCAATGTAGATAGCCACACCACCACCTCTACAACCATCGGGGCGGTCACTGCGGCACAAATTAAAACCAGGTATTTACCGCCTGGTCAAATATTGCAGAGTCCAACCAGGTCTCAGTGACACAAATAATATCTAGAGAAGCATTCCTAATTAAAGAGATAAGTTAATCAAGCTTGTATGATCTGTCAGATGGACAGAGACTTTGGGCGTTAAAACGGGCAGCTGTAAAATTACTAGAGCCCTTCAGAAAATTAAGAGCTAGATTACCATAACTGATTATAGGGCAAAAATTGTAATTAGAAACCATAAGATATTAGAGAAACTGTATGGAGGAGTCGTAAAAGCGTTAGTTAGGGTATAAACAAATGTATAACTGATCATTATGTGAAAACAAATGTAACTACAATTATAACTACAATGGCAGTAGACTAAATAATTTGCATGAAAGTAATATAACAATTGAATAGATTGTGTAGATTAATATTCATAAATTCAGAATAATGAGAGCAATGTATGGAGTTACCAATTACACGGCTGGGAGCACTGTTCAAAGTTCCAGCTTTTCGGTCCAATCCAACAGTTTAACTTTCACCATGGGCTCATCTCAATTTAATATTTTGAATCATGTGAACTTGTTGTTTTTTCGGAGCATCCTACAGATTGATTGCAGTTTAATACCACCAGAAGAAAGATTTTTAGATAAGCCCGGGCAGTGATATCAATCGAGATGACGTTGCATAACTGTAGTTTAGGATGCTTAAAGTATTCCTTCATCAAATCAGCCCACAGAAAAACATTGCCAAACTTGACCAACAAAGACTTATCCTGCTATGTACATATAAAAACAGTGGCTAATATCCTTTGCTTCAGCAGCCAATTTATAGAACGAGCAGATCGCTAAAATCGGGTCCCGCAGGCAGCAGATGCCAGATGGCAAACCAGATATTATGATATTACCACGGTTTAATCGGCGCTTGTTCCTCTACGAAAAGTTTTGCGATTTTTTCTGAAGTCTGCAATTCAGCAACCTTTATTCTTTCCTTAAAATTGTCCAAATTATTCCGGAGATCATTGATAGAGGCAGTGAGATTCGCTCCCAAATTAGAGGCAGACGTCTCAACAAACGATTTTAACGCAACCTGCTCAAAAAAGTAGCAAAACAATTCGAAAACTTAAGCTCGATTTCTGCCATGTACTTTTTGAGAACCGAACCAACGTCATTTGCCGGACTGCTAAGGCATCTGGGACAGGTAAAAGATATATTTGCACAACCCAAGTGGACTCAAGAATTGCACAGATCACATTCAACCGCTTGATCAGCCTTAGACATATTTTTGGAGCATACAGCACATTTATCAGCAGGTGGAACAGAAACAGGATGAAATCTAAAGTTATATCGCAGCAATAGGTAGTTAAGACAAGGCTTCACAATTTTAGGTTAGGATTGCATGTCAGAACCCACGCCAAAAGAATGCACATACATACAACAGCTTAATATAAATCAATTGATTGTCGTGTATACAGAGTAAATAGCAATTGTAGCTCCTCAAAAGGTATTGATATAGTTATTGGAAATACCGGTAATAGTTATACAATTATCCCGAATTTAAGTAAAAATTGCACGAAGTTTTAGTGAGCTACCAAATATACACGTCATTCACTCATAGCGTTGCCACGAATTAAATAAAAATAAAAAATAATTTGCAGTTTCGCAGATTTGAACTTATAGCCTGTTGAGAAAATTAACATTCTGTAATACAATGCACTTGTTTACATGTTCATTTCAAATTGTTAACTAAAAATGCAATTCCTTGAACATAAATAACAAAAGAGCTTTAGATATCAGCAGCCGATGGCTCTGGAAAAAGCGAAAGAGATACATGGAATATTGGGAATATTAATCGTCAGGGTTGGGGAATTTCGTACTAACCAAAAAGTAATAACTTGTAGAAATGGATGTGAGAACTTCTCATACACAATTTTCGTTAAAAACATTGGTTAAATATTTGATATTCCTACTAACTAGCACCACTTGAGACAGTGGAAAAATTGAACAAAGAACGCTGATGAGATGGCGTAGCGACCTCGAAATCAGTACTGATCCATTCTGCTGGTTTAATGACTATGAAAAATATTCTTAATATTCCACTCTCATATAATAAATAGAATGTAATCACGTTCATTTATTAAATAAAAATAACTAAAAATAAAAAATAATTTGCGGTTTCGCAGATATCAACTTATAGCCTGTTAAGAAAATTAACATCCTGTAATACAATTTACATAAATAAAGGTTCACTATTAAAATAGAAATTCATATATAATTTACATAAATAAAGTTCACTATTAAAATAGAAATTCTTAATATTCCACTCTCAAAAAATAAATAGAATGTAATCACGTTCATTTATTAACTAAAAATAAAAAATTATTTGCGGTTTCGCATATATCAACTTATAGCCTGTTGAGAAGATTAACATCCTGTAATACAATTTACATGAATAAAGGTTCACTATTAAAATAGAAATTCATATATAATTTACATAAATAAAGTTCACTATTAAAATAGAAATTCTTAATATTCCACTCTCAAAAAATAAATAGAATGTAATCACCTTCAATTATTAAATAAAAATAATTTGCAGATTCGCAGAATTGAACTTATAGCCTGTTGAGAAAATTAACATCCTGTAATACAATTTACATAAATAACGGTTCAATATTAAAATAGAAAGTCATACATAATTTAAAAACATTGCGAGGGCACGCGAGTTACATACCCATCCCTGACTGTCATATTAACGGCTGGTAAAGTGTAGGGAGCCTAGTAGTTTAAATTACAACTTTGTTTTTCGTTCCCACACCTTGCCAGACAGCAACGTAAGTATTTTTATTTGCGTTGCTTAGATTAAATTATACTTTAAAATACTTTTAAAATTTAGTCTTAAGATTCAATTTAAATAAACTTGTTGGCTGCTCTCAAGAGCAACAACTAAAAATAAATAAAAACCGAAGTTTTATTTAATTGGCGCAGTCGGTAAATGGCCAAATAAAAAAAAACTATTAACAAAATAAAAAGAAATATAATTAAGAAAAGACATTTTTTAAAGAAAAGGCAAGAAATTTCTAAATTGTGGTGCCTTTTACCTACCATTAATTAAAAATAAAGAAACTTTGTGATTTTTTTTTTTAAATAAAGAAAAAATTTAAAACTTTGTTAAAATATATTTACAAAGATTTTTAGTAAATAACTTTTTTTTAAGAACTAAAAGCATAAGTTAGAAAAGTGCAAATTTAAAGACAATAATGAGCAGATTCGACAAAAATAGAGATCTGCAGCAAGCCGACGGAATGGAAGGAAAGATCGCTGAGTTAGAAGCGGTCCTACAGATGCAGGAACAGAAAATCCAACAACAGCAACAACAGATGCAGGAACAACAGCTCCAATTACAACAACAACAGCTACAAAATGAACAACAGCTACAAAATGAACAACAAATACAACAGCAGCAGTTGCAGAAACAACAACAATTACATCAGGAACGCCAAATACAACAGCAGCAGTATGTATACCCACAGCAACAACACAATTATCTCCTAATGGAACCTAAGGACATAATTCAACAGTTCCGTCAAATTAGGCCTCTAAATACCAATCACAACATCAATGATTTCATAAAATCAATTGAGATGCTAATTGAGTTATGTGGAGATAACACCAATTTAAAAAGGTTTGGAATCCAGATAGTGATTAACGAAAAAATCACTGCAAACTTTGCAACTTACATTAGACAACTTGGTGACATATCTTGGGACCAATTGAAAGCGAAGTTGAGGGCACAGGCCAGACCGAAGACGTCATATGCTGAGATTTTCAATAGATGCAGATACGTTAAAGTAAGTAATTTAAGGGAACTCCTTAACTATTTTGAAATAGCAAAAAATGAAATAAGTGAGATTTATGAATTAGACGATAGCAAACCTATGCTGTATAGGTCAGACAATGTAGACAGGGACCTAGTTAACATTTAGATTGAAAAAATAGATGGACCACTCAGAGTTCATCTAGATGAAAGCCTAACATTAAATGACATAGTAAATAAATATACTAAGCTTAGATTGTTAGACGATAGTAGGGCCATTGACAGTAGGCATAAAGCAAATAAAAATTTTAACAATAACGTAAAACAGGGGTCCTCAATGGGAGAAAATATTTAAGTATAATGTATTTGTGAATTTTTCATGTGTTAGTGACTGTTTTTTTAAGCAAGAACGTACAAATAATGCTGCCAGACGACGTCATTTTTGCGTCTTTTTAATATTTAAATAAAGTTTTCATTAATATGTATTTCTTACATTTAATTATTACAGGCGAACTTCCTTATAGTGAATAAATTATACACTCCACGCAATATTTGTAAGGCTAAAATTATTTTAAATTTTTTTCCGAATTTATTAATGTACATAATGTTGGAATATTTTGACTTATATATTGCCATTTTATCTGACATAAAAATATTGTGTTCCGTTATTTCTGTTTAAAAATAACGTGATTTAAATATTAAATTTGAACTAAATATTTAAAAGACCAAGTCCAGGAAATTATAATAGAGGAGTAAAAAAATCTAAATATGTATGTGGAATAAAAACATTTTGCCTCTTACTTTTAATTAAGAGAAAAAAACATATATTTTATAAAAAAAGACTTACAAATCAAAAAATTTGCTTTCAAGTCAATTCATCTATTAAAATGTTTGTAATTTTGAAAAAATTCTATATAAGGACGCTACTAGACGTTGAAAGTCGTACTTCTAGCAATATAATTCGTAAAATATTAGTAATAGGTGATAGCTACATTAAAGAAGCTAATTAAAAAATCTAAATAATAATAATCGGCAATGTAACTTCTGAGATATAGAGCCTCGGAAAAAAGAGCCTTATGTACCCTCTTCTCCCCATAAAACTTTTTGCAATAAAAAATTTATAGGAACAAATATATTAAACAGAAGCAATTTCTTATATTACGTATTCTTCAAATTGAACTTACTCATTGTTTTTAAATATTTTTGTCAAAATAACACCGTTTTATATGAAAAATTGAAAGCATTTTTTAATTCTGTAGAAATGTTGAGGTATTTTTCATAAAACTACCGTAATAATTTCACATTAACGATTTGAAAAAATAATATGAATATTTTGATGTTTTTTCTCCAAAATTTGGCGATATTGCATCAATTTTGTCTGGCAACTATGTGAACAAGAAAGAACATTTAAAGGTGTTGCCGTTGATCACAAAATCAAATTGAGAATAATATAAGAAGGCAAACTTAGTTTTCACTTTTATAAATGTGTGAAATTGATTTTTGTTTCTATAGCCTATATTCTATTCACAATTTCGACCGAAATGCTGTCAAAGCCCATATAAAAAGTATTTAGTCGAAGTAAGCGTGGAAAAATTTGGAAAACTAGTTTACTATGAAAAACACGTGAAATTTTTCTGAACACAATTTTGCTAAATATTTTTCGAAAATTTAAACAGAGTACTAGCCTTAAGGAAAACAAGAAATTTATAATATTTATTTGTCAATTTTTTCAAATGAAATAATTAATGTTGCTAAACATTTTTCGAAAATTTAAACAGAGTACCGGCCTTATCGCTGTGAGCCCTTCCTTGTATGTAGAATAATTTTGTGACCTCCTAAGCGTACACAAAAATTTAATTTAATTGACTGTTAAAGTTCGACGAGGCAAGTCGCATGTTTTTTATGAAAAGAAATTACTGCAAAATTAAACAAAATTTGTATTTGTACATACATATAACTTTAGAAAATTGCAAAATGTGGGATAAAGAGTGGGAAAATTCTTTTTTGTTTTCTCTTAGTATAACATTTTGCTGCATAACATAAACTATGAGCCACTGTATATACATATTTGGGAAATTATGAAATATAAATAAATAGCATTTTCTAAAATATGATAAGAAAATTCGGAAATAAAACTGTAAATGGTGTAAAGATAATGTACCAAAAATTTTCAAATACTCGTGCAACTGAGTAAATAACATTTCTTTCGATTTAAAAAAAAAGTTCCTCTGTAGAAAATTTTCATAAGGCTTATATTAAAATATTATATTATAGACAATACTATCTTCCAATGGAGATATAAAATATTATAAAACCATTTTTGTATCATACAAAATTACTAAAATTCATAATATATATAAATTCATCCATCCAAGAATACAAAAAATCGAACGATGGCAACGCGGGTTGAAAATTTAGTCATGCGTTTGTTGTTGTCTATGAATAAAATTTTTATTTTCTCTTCTCTCATTGATGTGAATTTCGTTACTGTTCGTGTTGCGTATGTGAATACGTGTAGAAAATCCGATTGGCACTCGTATCTGGAGTGTAATGGCTGAGGAGCCCTGACGTAAAATGTAATGGCAATGGATCTAATAATAGAAACTTTAACGATAGAGGAAATTTTAACAATAACGTAAATTATAATGGCAATGGATCTAATAATAGAAACTTTAACGATAGAGGAAATTTTAACAATAACGTAAATTATAATGGCAACGGATCTAATAATAGAAATTTTAACGTTGGAAAAAATTACAATAATAGCAGTAGATATCCTAAGAATGAAAATTTTGATAATAATAGGTCTGCCAATGGAAGTATAAATAATAGTGGGAACTTTAGAAGTCACAATCTTAACAATAACGGAAATTTCAATTATAATAATAGTGGTAGACATTTTAGTAATAGAAATTTAAATAGAAACCTGAGTGACAACAATAGTGGACAACAACGTCAATCAAACTTTTCAGGCCAAGAAACAGAACCGATGGAAATAGGCACAATTCATGAGGAACGGGACATAAATTTTCACATCCCGCCTCAAGAACCACCTTGCCCAGAATAGTAATCTCAATAGGGAAGCAAAAAATTAGGTGCCTAATAGATACAGGCTCAACGACAAGTATCATCAAACAAAACAAATTAATTGATAACTACCCGGAACAGAAACTCGAAAAACCAATTAAATATCGAACTTTAAATGGACTTAATGATATATATTCTTGTTTGATTACACCTTTTCCCAAAGAATTCTGTTGTTTGGGAACACTTAGTTGGAAGGTTGTTAATTTTAAGAATGATAATTATGATGCCATAATGGGACAAAACTTCTTGAAACCACTCGGGGCAATAATAAATAGTAATCATGGTTATGTTGAAATTTTAAACAAAAATATATTTTTTGAGGAAATGTGTTATCCTTTTTATATCGACAATATATGTTCCCTAGAACCAATTTTTATAGAATCAGTTTTCGATAAGATTAATTTTGGGCATCTAAATAATGAAGAAACAAAGAAAATTACAAATCTTTTGAACGATTTCAAAGACTTATTTTATATTGAAGGTGATGAACTTTCGGCAACAACTGAAATAGAACATAAAATTATTACTGACACAGAAAGGCCTATTTATTCGAAGATTTATCGTTATCCTCAAATTCATGAGGATGAAATCAGGAAACAAATAGATAACATGTTAAAACATAATATTATTCGGGAGAGCAACTCGGCCTATAATAGTCCCCTATGGATTGTCCCAAAGAAAGCCGATAACTCAGGGACCAAAAATTGGCTTATAGTCATAGATTATAGGAAGTTAAATGAACATACAGTTGAAGAAAAATTCCCAATACCAAACTTAAACAGCATATTGGATGGATTGTGTAGAGCCCAATATTTCTCCACTATAGACCTGGCGAAAGGGTTTCACCAAATACTTATCGCAGAGGAGGATAGGAAGAAAATTGCGTTTTCTACTCCATTTGGGCACTTCGAATTCATCCGAATGCCTTTTGGATTACGAAACGCACCTTCGACCTTTCAACGGTTGATGAACTCGGTGCTGAGGAACCATATAAACAGGACCTGTGTCGTCTATATGGATGATATCTTAATATATAGCACTTCGCTAACGGAACATATTAATAATATCAGGGAAATATTCAAGACTCTAAGAAAGGCCCAACTAAAGATACAGATAAACAAATGTGATTTCCTACAAAAGGAAACCCAGTTTTTAGGCCATATGTTAACAACTAATGGCATCAAACCTGACCCAAATAAAATTTCGGTAATACAGAAGCTTAAACTTCCAACTACTGAGAGACAAATTAAATCGTTTTTGGGTATGACGGGATTTTACCGAAAATTTATTCACAATTATGCTAAGATAGCATATCCAATGACGAAGTTTTTAAGGAAAGACGAAAAAATAAACACAAATGATCCTAGCTATATTACATCTTTTGAGAAACTCAAACAGCTCATAACAAATTCGCCCATATTAAGATACTCAAATTTTAACAAACGTTTTAAAATTGTAACAGACGCAAGCAACAATGCAATTGGCGCTGTCTTAACACAAGACGGTCACCCAATAGCATATGCTTCGCGAACCTTAAATAAACACGAAACCAACTATGCAACAATTGAAAAATAATTGTTGGCAATAGTTTGGGGTGTTAAATATTTTAGGCCATACATCTATGGGAAAGAATTCGACCTGGAAAGCGACCATCAACCACTGAAGTGGCTCATATGCAAATATTCAGGCAGAGATATAAGTCCTAGACTACAAAGATATCTCATTGATTTGGGCGAATACCAATTTAAAATAGAATACATAAAAAGAAAGTGTAATTACATTGCCGATTTTCTTAGTAGAATTAACGTTGAGACAAATGAAATAAATACAACAGAACCAATTAAAGAGGATTTTTTATATAATGGAGAAACAAACAGCGAGGCAGATTCGTTGGAGGTACAAACAATACACTCACAGGAGGAGGACCACGGCGATGGTGTTGGAATATTGGAAAAAGTCGTTAATCGCTTCAGAATTCAGATCATCGTTGTGGAAGAAAAAGAAAGTAATGTCAAAACAATTTTCGGCAATAAAAGAATTTTTATAGATAGAAATGACATTGAGCAGGAAAATGTTTCTAATATCTTAAGAAGAGAAGTTACAAAAGGGAAAATTGGGGTATATTCGGAGTCAAATGATCATGATTATTACAAAGTGCAACAACAGTTGACTAAAGAGTTTCCTGATAGGGATAAATACAAAATAGTTAAATGTTCTTACTTTGCTAAGGACATGGAAAATGAGAATGAGCTAAATAAATATATAGCACTCTTTCATAAATATGAAAGCGGTCATTCCGGAATATTAGCCACTTAAGAGAATATCAAACATAAAGTATTTAATCCAAATTTAAAAATGGCCATACACAAGATAATAAACAATTGTCATATTTGCTCATCAGCAAAGTATGACAGAAACCCTGTAAAGAAAAAGTTCCAAAGAACTGAAACACCAACAACCGTAAACGAAATAGTACATGTGGAAATTTTAAAGACGTGAACGTCTTCGTTTATTAAAGTAAAAATAATGCTTAAAATCTAAACTCACATTATGGTTTTATATTCCAATTGAAGCAATCGTTGGTTGCAGTTATGCGAGCAATGATTACTTACGATCACAAATAATTTCTCTTAGAACTATGAATCAACGAATGTTGAAAATAATGTTCTTTCTCTTAAATCAATTATGAAAGATTCAGATTACATGAGTTAACTTAGTAAGTATGTGTGAATAAGATAATATTCATATTACAATTATTTAATATAAGATTCACACTGGTAAGTATGATAAGATTCATATTACATTTGTTTATTATAAGATTCATATTGCATGAACCGAATTGGTAAGTATATTTAAATATAAGATTCATATTACAATGGGACACTTAGTCACCATAACACTGTTGGGTAAAACTCCCCCGGACGAAGATTGGTCCCCAATTTCTGAAGGATATTTGGGAAACGATACAATTGTTTTCTTAATTATTTTCTTAGATTTAAATTTAATGCTCAAGTACACAATGAACAAAGTTGTTGCAATTATGATTACAATGTAAATGGTTATATTAGTAGTTTTTTGGTTATCTCTTAGTTCATTTATATATCTTATATTTCTAATATGTTCATATGTTATGTTTTCTAATGTTATTTTCTCTTCAACATTTATTTGTATTTCCTTAAACAAACTAGGTATTATTATATTTTCACCGTAAACCTTTCCATCGTACCACTTTTCGAGTATCTGTATTTTACATTCCTCTATTCTAATAAGAAAATGTCCCATCAAAGTTATAGGCATCTCATTACATGTTTGATTTACAGCTATATTATTCATGTTTATAGCAAAAATTAAATTAGAATTTACTTCTATTACATTTGTAAACGGATTCTTTCGATAATTACATTCCATTTTTTTATAATTCAATACATTTTCAATACAGTTATCTTTTATCATTGTTAAATTTTTCTTATAATCAGTTTCATAGTATACAACGTTATCTCTTGTGATATACGTTTGTATTTCTTCGCTTAACTCTAGATTATTGTTATTTGGGATTGGTTGGACAAACAAGGTTTCATAAAATTCAGTAGTTAATTGAGGAATTTGGATTATAAAATGGATATTTCTTTTACTTGTCGCTACAGCTATTTGTAATTTTTCAAAAGTTATGTCATGTTCTTCTATTTTTTCATCTGTCAAAACATTCTGGCTCAGGAGCCCTAAGCTTGATGTCAAAAGTATTCCCTCAACCTTGTCAATTATTTTTTCTAGTTTTTCTATCTGAAACGAAATTGCCGTCCTTCGAATTTCCAATTCATCCCGTTTGGTTTGATTATTAATTGTCACATATTCGAGATAAACATTTTTGTTTACCATATCGTATATCTGCGACAATTTAGTCAATTGTTCATCAAAACGTTCATTTATTTGAACCTGACCATTGGATTGTTCAATCACACTATGTGCATTACCTTCCACTATTTCTAATCTTTTTTCAATTTCTTGCCTGTCTTCATCGTCCATTGTTCCAGACAAATATTTGAGTCCCGTTCCCACAATGTTAAAAAGTCCTCGTCTCTGTCTGTGTGGAATAAGTGTTTTCAGTGATGTCTTCAAATGTTGCAATTCTTGGTTCATATAGTCGTCATTAATTGTATTATTTTCTATGTAGTTTTCATACCTTATAACATTAAATATATGCACAATGCTGTGATATTCTCTAATAAGGTGTTTTTTACCCAAAACCACCACAGTAAATCCGTTTCCTACGCTGAGGTCCGTAAACGCAATCTTCTGAGCGTGTGTCGCATGCGTCATTACCGCAATTAGCAAAGTTAACCAGATCATCCTCCTCAAGTGTGTCAGCAACATTGTCCTCAGCACGGTCAACCAGAACATCCAAAGAGCTGAAAGTATCCTTAGCTCGAATTAACTAATCCCTGTAAACATTCTGATTTTTAATTCTATATATTTTGTCAGTAATCTTCTTCAAAACAACCCTTTCGTTCCTAGCGTCTGTCTTATGTGCCCTAAAATCCCTTTTAAAATTCTCATTTACCTTCTGATCTTTTCTATTTCTATTAAGTTCTTCGTCTTTCTTGACTCAATTGCGTCATTAATTTTTTCGTTTTCCATGGCATTATCCTGAAAATGAATTTCTATTGGTTTCTTACGAGTTGTCAAATGGAAGGTTTTGTTGTAATTGAAATTCGCTTGCACTGGCAAATCTATATTATAAACCATGTCATATGTTTCTTCTCTTTTTTTAAGATCCTGATATTCTCATTCAGGCTACCATGAAAACGCTCAACATCTGAATTGCCTGTGTGACGGTAATGAGTAGTAAAATGGTATTCTACATTATTTTTCTCTAGAAAATCCTTAAACAGTGCCGAATTAAAGCCTGGTTCATTGTCCATAATCAATTTTTTTGGAGTTCTCATCAAATTAAAAGGCATAATAAAGTGTTCAATGAAATTAAGTGGAGTTCTCTCTTCAATCTTTTGTATAAGGGCATATTTCGAGAATTTATCTATCATCGTTATGTATGGGTCTTTTGTATCTAAAAACCATATATCGGCACGGTATATTCTGTAAGGTGCACTAGGGGTTTCTGTCTTCTCAAAAGGAAGTTTAACAGGATTTCTCTCTATTTTATAATTGCAAATATCACAATTATTTATAACTCTAGTTATTTCTTTTCTCATGTTTGGGTAATAATATTTTCTTTTCAATTCGTAATATGTTTTGTCAATTCCAGGGTGATTATTCTCATACTTATGATGTCTCATAATAATTTCTAACAATTTCTCTTTTTCTACATTCTGTAATAGTGTATAAGTTCTATATATCCTCAACTTTTTTATATTCTTTAATCTAGTAACCTGATTCTGAATCATATCGTTTAATTCTTCAACATCACAATATATCACCAGATTTTCTTCTTTTTCAATTATTCTAATTATTTCTTTCAAAATTATTCTGTAGTCTTTTGAATTGACTCCGAATTTATACAATTTTTTACCGAATAGAAGCTTTTCTTCAAACGAATCCTTTTCCTGCCCTTGAACTAAGATTTGTTTATTTGCAAATTGCAAAGTTCTTTCTGTTACCTCAATATGATCTAATCCATCATTTTGAGCGCTGTGTGCTGTTGGTACCGGAGAATTTTGTCTTTTTCCTCTTTTCGTCTTTGCGGTTCTAAGTTGAACAGTATTCCTATCCACAATTTTAAAATCCAGTTTTTCTTTTTTATGTATTCTTTGGAAATGTCTCTTCAAACCTACCTTGCTCTCAAAATTATCATTGCAAAGCTGGCACTGAAAAATGTGTGTACCATTTTTGTGCTTTACGTGCTGATTCAAAACTTCTTTCCTTTTATACATTTTTTTGCATGTGCCACATTGAAATAAATTCAATTCTGCACATTTCTCTACCCTTGACAACGCATCCGCGACTTTATTTTCCTTTCCCTGTACGTGGTCTATATCAAACTCATATTCGTTGAGCTTGATTTTCCACCGAATCATTTTTGAATTTGGTTCTTTCAAACTAGACAACCAAATTAGTGGTTTATGATCTGTATGCAATTTAAATTTTCTCCCATACAAATAATGTCTGTATTGACCGCAAGCCCAAACAATAGCCAGCAGTTCTTTCTCTATTACACTATAATTGATTTCGTGCTTATTAAGAGTTCTTGAAGCAAAGGCTATAGGACCATTTTTCTGAGACAACACAGCACCCAATGCAAAGTTGCTGGTGTCTGTTGTAAGCGTAAAATCCTCTTGAAAATCAGGATACCGCAATACCATATCTGAAGTCAATATCTTTCGCAATTTCTCAAAAGACTTTCTATAATCGGTGTCATTTTCGTTGATCTGACCGTCTTTTTTAAGTCTCAGAGTTAAAGGTTTTGCAATCTCGGCATAGTCTGGGATAAACTTCCTGTAATATCCGCTCAATCCCAGAAATGCTTGGAGTTGTTTCAATGTCCTCGGAATAGGAAAATTTTTTATGCAATCTATTTTTCTAGGGTCTGCCTTTATTCCATCTGATGTCACTATGTGACCCAGGAAATTTGTTTCCGATTTCAAAAACTCGCTTTTATTTAGTGATACTTTTAAATTAGATTCTCTCAATGTTTGGAACACCTTTGTTAAATTATCTATATGTTCCTGAAGGGAAGTACCGAATATCAATATATCATCCATATAGATGACACATGTTTTGTTTATATATTTTCTAAGGACATTATTCATCATTCTTTGGAATGATGCTGGTGCATTTTTTAGCCCAAATGGCATACGCCTAAATTCATAATGGCCATCGTTAGTAGAAAATGCAGTTTTTTCTTGATCACTTTCATCCACCTCTATCTGGTAGAATCCTTTGGTTAAGTCCAAAGTAGTAAAGTAATTTGCTCGCCCCAATCTATCCAACACATCGTCAATAATAGGTATGGGGTATTTATCCTCTCTTGTCACAAGATTCAGTTTTCTATAATCTATTACTATCCTCCAATCTTTTTGTCCTATTTTGTCCTCTTTCTTTGGTACCACCCAAATTGGGGAATTATAGGGTGAATCACTTGGAGTAATAATACCCTGCTCCAACATTTCATTTATCTGTCTCTTAACTTCCTCTCTATGAACCTCAGGATACCGGTACGATTTTGTGTAAACCGGTCTATCATTATTAGTAGGGATCCTGTGTTTCACTTCATTTGTGAAAGTCAGGTCGTCACCCTTTCTATAAAATATATCTGAAAACTCACTCATCAATTTTTTGACCGTCATTGCTTCCTCCCCATTCAAATGTTCCAGTCTCAATTGTTCTTCTACACCCAATTCATCAAGATGACGTAATTCGGGCAAATTTTTTATAACCCTCAAATCAAAATCAATTCTTTCATTATAATTTTCTTCACTTTCTCCTTCAAAATACAAATGAAATTTCTGTTTATTTATTATTACAAATTTATTCTCATAATCTATTATGGAACTATTATCACTTAATAACCTTGATCCAAATATTCCATCGAATACAGGATGAAAATTAGATATTCTAAATATTACATCGTTCCTAAGACGCACCTGTAGGTCGTTCCTCGAAACCATAGCTTCCTTCTCTATAATCAAAAACCCTGCTGCCGTTTTTATCTTTATTGGTTGTGTTAATGAATATACCAAATTTTTTGGACAATGACTTTCTCTAATCAGATTGTCAGTAGAACCTGTATCAATTAAGATTCTGGTTGAGTTGCTCCCTCGCTTAAATAAAACATAGGGCAATCCACATTCGGTGGGTCCGCCGTGGTGGAGGCCACGCGCTGAAAATTTTGAGGTCTTTGTTTTTTATTCATATAATGATTCTGTCTTCGTGTCTGTCCGCTAACCTCCATCGGTTCCGGCCTCGGATAATCGCTTCGTCCTAAACACTTGTTCTCAGTGGGGTAGAAACCACTATGCCCATAATTTTTCTTTAATATTAATCTTTTCAATAAGATTTGCTTGTTCATGGAGGGCAACCTCCAATGAAGTTGGTTTAATGGCACAAAGCACTGTTTTCAAGTTTAAGGGTAATTTATTTACAAACACTTTTAATGCAACTCTATTATTATGCGCTATTTCTAACAAATTACCATCCAGCTTTTGCCTTTGATTTAACAAAGGCAATTTTGTTTGTACAAAATTGTAACACGTCCCCTCTGTATTGGGCACCTCTCAGCTCTTCATACAACAGTTCGGCTGAGGTTAAACCCCCGAAATTTAGCTGCAACTGGTATTTTATTTCCGCCCATCTTGAAAGATGCGGATGTATCTCCAAAACTATCTTAGCCTTACCTCGTATCTTGCCCTTTATTGCAGACAATATCATTCTTTGTGATGTGGGATTATACCCATCCATTGCAGCTACCACGTTGTCGATGCCCTCCAGGAACGGGTAAGGTTCCTCTTTCCGGCCATCAAAATCATGAATGAGACCCAGGAATCTTAGAGGGTCAATATCTCTTCCCACTGCCCTCTGATGTGCTTGTTGCTGTAGTTGTACCTGTTGTTGTTGAAGTTGCTCCTGTAATTCCTGTTGTAACTGTTGCCGCTGTTGCTGCAATTGCTGCTGTAGCTCCTGTTGCAACTGTTGATCCATCTTCGGAATCCTTCTGTTGTCGTCAAATAATCTACTTCTTCTTCGTTTGGTTTCCACTTTTGGGCTGCTCAAGCAAAATTCGTTGCTTGATGATATATAATACAACAGCCGTCAACTAAATCAAGCTTCACAATGTCGTTATTAATAGACAATTTTTATTTATCACTTATTTATATGTTATTATAATTTTGCAGGGACCCTTAGGTATCGCAAAATGTCTTTATTTTTATTATTATTATTTCCTTTTTCACGGGAAATTTTGTTTTTATCCTTTTGCACAGGATATTATTATTTTTATCCTTTTTCGTAGGATGTTTTTATTTGTATCCTTTTTCGTAGGATACTTTTATTTTTATCCTTTTTCGTAGGATATCCTCACCGACTGCGCCAATTTTAAAGCCGTGAACGTCTTCGTTTATTAAAGTAAAAATAATGCTTAAAATCTAAACTCACATTATGGTTTTATATTCCAATTGAAGCAATCGTTGGTTGCAGTTATGCGAGCAATGATTACTTACGATCACAAATAATTTCTCTTAGAACTATGAATCAACGAATGTTGAAAATAATGTTCTTTCTCTTAAATCAATTATGAAAGATTCAGATTACATGAGTTAACTTAGTAAGTATGTGTGAATAAGATAATATTCATATTACAATTATTTAATATAAGATTCACACTGGTAAGTATGATAAGATTCATATTACATTTGTTTATTATAAGATCCATATTGCATGAACCGAATTGGTAAGTATATTTAAATATAAGATTCATATTACAATGGGACACTTAGTCACCATAACACTGTTGGGTAAAACTTGGACACATATGTAAATAGTGAGCAGTCTTTTATGGTTTTCATAGACAAATTTTCAAAACATGCAGTCTGTTTCCACATGCCTGACAGAAATAGTACAACTATAGTACAAAAACTCAGAGAATTTTTAGCAATAAAAGGTAAAACGAAAAAATTTGTGTTTGACAATGAATTCAATTCGAACAATGTCAGAAATTTCTTAAATGAAGAAGGAATTGACTTCCATATAACAAAACCAAATAGTCATACCGGGAATGCTGATGCAGAACGGTTAAACAATACCATAACAGAGAAAATAAGAGCACTTAACCTAGAAGAACAGTTACCAATAGAAACACAAATAATAAAAGCTATTAATTTCTATAATAATAGTTATCATAGTACAATAAAATGTACCCCTTTCGATGTAGTTAATAATAAAATAAACTATGAAATAATTAAGGAAAGAATGGAGAAGTATAAGGATAAATTGTATGAGAAACGAAACCCAAATAGGGAAAATTATGTAGAGAATAGGAAAGAAGGTTATATAAAAATCTACAAGGCTTTACGTCATAAAGAACAGCCTAAATACCGAAAGCATTCCTTGAAAAACATTCATGAATCTTACATTAAAAGACCGTTCAAATCCCTGATGAAATTATAGTTACACATTTGAGATTGTTAGTTCCGATGCCAAATAAAAATTACCTAGAAATTGATGAATATAACGTAAACATAGTCGAAATAAAGAATACTGTGTTAGAATACAAGGAAAATACAATTCTAAGGCATTTAAAACCATCAAAACATTGTTCTCTAACAGGTAGCTGCAAATACAAATTCAATAATAAAACAAATATAGTATGTATAGATGACGAAACAATTTTGTTGAAAAATGTAAGAAACGAAAAACTCGGGCAGACTTGTGACAATAGAAATTTAAGTTTATCGGGTAACTACCTAATAAATTTTAACAATTGTAATCTCACAATTTTTAATCAGACCTTTAAAAATAATAAAAATGTAATTTATGAAAAGTTTTTTTACCCACCGGACAAAATTGCTAATTTGACTTATAATGAAGTAAAGTTTGAAAAAATTATGTTAGAACATACAAAAAATATTGACGAAATAAAGGAATTAAGATTTCATAACAAAATAGTATATGGACTTAACTCTACTGTAATAATATTAGTTATAATTATATCAATAATAATTTATATATTAAAAAGAAGAGAAAACACAAATTTAAAATTAAAATTAAATGAAACTAAAAATATTACGGTTCTAAATACCGAAGATATTATGAAGAAATACCGTGTTGATAATGTATCAAAATCAGGAGTTAAAGAGCATACTGAGTTATAAATTAATTTGGTTTAAAAATAATTATTTAATTAAAAATTTTTGAACATATTTAATTTTAATATAAAAAAAAATACTTTATAAAATAAACTGAAGTACTATAAAAGCAAAGTAAACACCAAAAAAAAAAAAAACAAAAAACAAGAAAAAATCAGTATGTAAGTAGAACTTAAGCCTAAAACTGATAAATTTACAAAACATTCTTTTACAATATAGATTTTTTTATATAATTAAGATTTTTTTTTATATATATAAAAAAACGGAATTAGTTAAAACAAAATTGGAATATACATACAAAAAACCCAATATTTTGCATCAATTTTATACTATTTTATATTTATAAATAAATAAATTAAAAGTCAAAATGTAAAATGATTTTGCTTGATAAAACTTAAACAAAACAAAACAAAAATATGTGCTTTTAAATAAATTATAGCTTAAATAAATATTGTTAATTTTTTATCGGGCTTAAGTTCGAATCTTGCATGACTGCAAATTATTTTTTTGTTATTTTTTATTATTAATAAATGAATTTGTTTAAATTCTATTTATTATTTTATATTAAGATTGGAATATTAAGAATATTTTTAATAATCATCAAACCAGCAGAACGGATCAGTACTGATTTCGAGGCCGCTACGCCATCTCATCAGCGTTCTTTGTTCAATTTTTCCACTTTTGCAAGTGGTGCTAGTTAGTAGGAATATCAACTATTTAACCAATATTTTAACGAAAATTGAATATGAGAAGTTATCACATTCATATTATTAAGTTATTACATTTTGGTTAGTACGAAATTCCCCAACCCTGACGATTAATATTCCAAATATTCCAATATCTCTTTTGCTTTTTCCAGAGCCATCGGCTGCTGATAGGTAAAGCTTCTTTGTTATTTATGTTCAAGTAATTGAATTTAGTTGTCAATTTACTTTTGAACAAGTGCGCGTGCCCCCGCAATGTTTTAAATTATGTATGAATTTTTATTAGTCGAACTTTTTCTTATGTAAATTGTTAATTTTTTATCGGGCTTAAGTTCGAATCTTGCATGACTGCAAATTATTTTTTTGTTATTTTTTATTATTAATAAATGAATTTGTTTAAATCCTATTTATTATTTTATATTAAGATTGGAATATTAAGAATATTTTTAATAATCATCAAACCAGCAGAACGGAAAAAAAATTCATACATAATTTAAATAAATATTATTAAAAAGAAAAGTCTTAACAAGTCTTTTATAATTTAGAACATAAACTTTTAACATTTTTATATTTAAATACATTATTATTATATAATTTTTTTTTTATAATAGAAAAAACGGCAAATTTTATAAATTTTAATTTTTTTTATATAAAACTCAGGAGAGTTTTTAGACAAGGGGTGGAGGAGTTACATACCCATCCCTGACTGTCATATTAACGGCTGGTAAAGTGTAGGGAGCCTAATAGTTTAAATTACAACTTTGTTTTTCGTTCCCACACCTTGCCAGACAGCAACGTAAGCATTTTTATTTGCGTTGCTTAGATTAAATTATACTTTAAAATACTTTTAAAATTTAGTCTTAAGATTCAATTTAAATAAACTTGTTGGCTGCTCTCAAGAGCAACAACTAAAAATAAATAAAAACCGAAGTTTTATTTAATTCGCGCACTTATTTACATGTTCATTGCAAATTGTTAATATGTCATCTACTTTTCCTCCATTTAAATCTACTATGTAGTTCGTTATAAATTCAGCTTGTTTCGAGCTATAGTACCGTACAACTACACCTAAAAGCTCTTCTACTGACACATCAGTTCCTTTAAAAAATACAAAAATCAGTATATCAAAGTGAATAATTTAAAGTTTTACCTTCATCTAAAATAAGACTAAGACTGGAGTCACCTAAATCTACTAGAAGGCTATCTGTGAAGTGAGGCGCTAAAGCGTTGTTAATAATGTTGGTGCACTTTGTGCGATGAAGACTAAAATTTGAAGCCTGAAAATTCAATACAGCATACTGTACTAAGAATGTGTGTGAAGATAAATATGCCGATTTAAATATGTTTGACGTAAGAGCTTACGTCATGACATATTTAACTCAAAGTTAAATATGTTTTTAAGTGCCATCACTGACATATTTAAGTATATGTCATATATTTTTTGCATCGTATTAGATTTTCAGAAATACGCTACCTGAAAAACCATCCCCTATTTCTCAATTGTGTTTGTGAAATTTTTTATTAAAATATCAAAAACGACTTAGTGATTTTTTCACTCATCTTGGATAGATTTTGGCCATTTCTGGCCAAATCCTTATTTGTCACTCATATTCATCTTATTTCGTTTTTAGCTATGGACGTACGCTACCTGAAAAACCATCCCCTATTTCTCAATTGTGTTTGTGAAATTTTTTATTAAAATATCAAAAACGACTTAGTGATTTTTTCACTCATCTTGGATAGATTTTGGCCATTTCTGGCCAAATCCTTATTTGTCACTCATATTCATCTTATTTCGTTTTTATCTATGGACATATGCTACCCGAAAAACCATCCCCTATTTCTCAATTGTATTTGTGAAATTTTTTATTAAAATATCAAAATCGACTTAGTGATTTTTTCACTCATCTTGGATAGATTTTGGCCATTTCTGGCCAAATCCTTATTTGTCACTCATATTCATCTTATTTCGTTTTTAGCTATGGACATACGCTACCCGAAAAACCATCCCCTATTTCTCAATTGTATTTGTGAAATTTTTTATTAAAATAACAAAATCGACTTAGTGATTTTGATATTTTAATAAAAAATTTCACAAATACAATTGAGAAATAGGGGATGGCTTTGCGGGTAGCGTACGTCCATAGTTAAAAACGAAATAAGATGAATATGAGTGACAAATAAGGATTTGGCCAGAAATGGCCAAAATCTATCCAAGATCGCTGAAAAAATCACCAAGTCGATTTTGATATTTTAATAAAAAATTTCACAAATACAATTGAGAAATAGGGGATGGTTTTTCGGGTAGCATATGTCCATAGATAAAAACGAAATAAGATGAATATGAGTGACAAATAAGGATTTGGCCAGAAATGGGCAAAATCTATCCAAGATCGCTGAAAAAATCACTAAGTCGATGTTGATATTTTTATAAAAAATTTCACAAATACAATTGAGTAATAGGGGATGGTTTTTCGGGTAGCGTACGTCCATAGCTAAAAACGAAATAAGATGAATATGAGTGAGAAATAAGGATTTGGCCAGAAATGGGCAAAATCTATCCAAGATCGCTGAAAAAATCACTAAGTCGATGTTGATATTTTTATAAAAAATTTCACAAATACAATTGAGTAATAGGGGATGGTTTTTCGGGTAGCGTACGTCCATAGCTAAAAACGAAATAAGATGAATATGAGTGACAGATAAGGATTTGGCCAGAAATGGGCAAAATCTATCCAAGATCGCTGAAAAAATCACTAAGTCGATTTTGTTATTTTAATAAAAAATTTCACAAATACAATTGAGAAATAGGGGATGGTTTTTCGGGTAGCGTATGTCCATAGCTAAAAACGAAATAAGATGAATATGAGTGACAAATAAGGATTTGGCCAGAAATGGCCAAAATCTATCCAAGATGAGTGAAAAAATCACTAAGTCGATTTTGATATTTTAATAAAAAATTTCACAAATACAATTGAGAAATAGGGGATGGTTTTTCGGGTAGCGTACGTCCGTAGCTAAAAACGAAATAAGATGAATATGAGTGACAAATAAGGATTTGGCCAGAAATGGCCAAAATCTATCCAAGATCGCTGAAAAAATCACTAAGTCGATGTTGATATTTTTATAAAAAATTTCACAAATACAATTGAGAAATATGGGATAGTTTTTCGGGTAGCGTACGTCCATAGCTAAAAACGAAATAAGATGAATATGAGTGACAAATAAGGATTTGGCCAGAAATGGCCAAAATCTATCCAAGATGAGTGAAAAAATCACTAAGTCGTTTTTGATATTTTAATAAAAAATTTCACAAACACAATTGTGAAATAGGGGATGGTTTTTCAGGTAGCGTATTTCTGAAAATCTAATACGATGCAAAAAATATATGACGTATACTTAAATATGTCAGTGATGGCACTGAAAAACATATTTAACTTTGAGTTAAATATGTCATGACGTAAGCTCTTACGTCAAACATATTTAAATAGGCATATTTATCTTCACACACATGTACTAAGATGATCCATAGAAGAAAAAGAACTATTAATACCAGTGTAAAGCGTAAGCGTTGCTTGGCTGTTTTGTTTTTCTGTTGCAGTTATTGTAAAAGAAATTTCCTTTGTGTAAGATCAATATCATTGAAAGGTTTTATCTCTTTTATGTGCTTCGCTGATTGAGTGTGCCGCATTAGAGCAGAATGTTTTGCATTAATGTTGCCCCTAAAAAAACGCTTTTGTGATCCACTTTTTTAAAGATGGGCCAGATTCCCAAGCTTTTCTATATATTTGTATATACCGCTCTATCTAAATTGAGTTCGTATTAATTTAATTCCAAAGACTAGCGTTTTTATTTACCTTTACAAATTACTTCCACAAGAGAAAAAAAGAAACAACTAACAACGTTATATTCGACCGGGTCGAATCGCATGGTTCTATCAAAGATAAACATGAAAGGTACAATTAAAAATGAATTTCGATAATGGGTTATACCCATTTCGATGTACATAGCTTCAGAAATAGTTAACAGAATCGCTCCTAATTTACTTGAGTGTGATATTGATGCCGATGATATTGCACAGCAGTACTGCTGTTAAATATTTTATTCATTTTGCTTATATTTATTTATTAATGTTAATATAAACTATTTGTTACTTAACCGGTTGACACTACTTTATTTTCATTTTAAAATGCTCTTATATACTAACTAAGAACATAATGAACATCTTAAACTAATTTAGTACGCATGCGCTTCTTTCTTATCAACTATTCTCCTTGTCTTCTTTTAGCGACAATAATACGTGCGATAGATAATAAGGGTTGTTACTTTAAAATGTTCAAAAGTTTTAAGTACGTGTACGTACGCCGCAAGAAAGTGCATGTTCAATAAACAGCTTCGCGTGTGCCTACCAGAGTACTTCAAAATCACTATTTTTCTTGATTTTGTTCAGCACAAAAATGTTTGTTCATTTTAAAGATTAAAGAAAAATTCAATGATGATTAAAAATCATTTCATTATGCTGTATACATCAAATTCTGATTATGAGTAGAATTAACAAAAGCATTTTATGAGCAAGATCGCACAGGCAAGAGGGCTTGTAGTAAATTCATCGTGTCCAAACGCTCTTATTCTCATTAATTCACACAACATGTTTGAACCGACCGTCTGTTTGACTTGCGCAAAATGATATACGAACAATGCAAACAACATAACCAATTCAACATTGATACATGAGTGGAGGTACAGGTTTAGTCTTTATTTGAATTTGTACATCAAAAACAAAGTTAAAGGGAATACACATGGGCAAATGCACGGTGGTTTATGAAATTTTTTTTTACAAAATGGAAATAAATGGAAGTGTGTGGACAAGTTTGATCATTTGCAAAATAAAGGTTTTCTTTTGTTTTTACTTAAAAATAAATGTTCTATTTTTTATTATTTGTACTGTTTTTGTATCATGATGCACTAATTACACTGTTCTCGAATTTGACACTTTAACCAACAACAGGAGACCCAGGTACTAACCGCTTTTTAGCTCTAATTTTCTTAAATCTTAAAATCTTACAAGCGGTTCAAAAATCTTGCTTGTGGGGTTTTTTAATTTAAATTCCTTAATTTCAATTTGTATTTCACAATTTTAACTTAATAAAATATACAAATTAAATAACACAAAGAAAGTTCCACACACCACTGTAAAGGAGAACAAATAAAAATAAACAAAAATAATAATAATTATTATTTGCAATATCGAACTGCAAATAAAATTAATATTTTCTTACAAAAATTTCTTATTTTCTCATAAACAACACGAATAGACATCACAAACCACTGTAAATTAAAATAAAAAACAAGCGTGCCTTAGTTGATAGGAATGAACAAATTCATACACAATGATTTCTTGCTTTTTGTACTTTAATGTTGATCAAATTTTTGAGCGTTGAATGGAAAAGGCAAGTACAAAAGTTGACAAGTTTGATTCGACCTATGATAAAAATAAGCAAGTGTTCAACCTGCATGTGGTTCGATTGCCTTAAAATTAACAACGCATATAAAAGTTTAAGCAAGTTTGATTAATTCCTTTATTCCTAGCTTAAAAAAGATTATTGTTGTGCGTCAGCCGCTGTGTATAGCATCAGAATCAACAAAAAGGCATAGCATAGTTAAGTTTTTTAAGGTTTTTGAGTTACGATGGTGCCAATAATTCAACTTTTAAGGGTGTTAATAACTATGGTAATGTGCCAATAATTATAATTTTTAAAGGCCCAATAATTGTAGTCAAGTGCCAATGACTATATAATTTAATGTGCCAATAGTTGTACTTGAGTGCCAATAACTATATTTTTTTAAAGGTTATTTTTATTTTTAGTACTAAAAATGGCACAGAGTTTATATCATTATGTCAAAAACTGTATCTAATAGAAAACATATCAAGTTTGATCATTTGCAAATAAAAGACAAGTTTTTTGTGCCTTTGTTATTGTTGAAGGATTTTTTAATCAACAAGTGAAGTTCTCTGGTGCCTACACATTATGTTCATGTTGTGTTCAACAAGAAAAGTACATGTGCAATATGAATATACTCGTGTTCATAAATTTTAAGTACATGTTCATGTTTGAAAAAAGTACATGTTCGCTAAAAAAAACGTACATATATGTACGAACATCTTTTTGTTTCTCAAATTACGTGCGGCAACTACATGGTATGTTTGAGTATCCAGAGAAAATAGCAATAGAACTGGAAAAATCTGATAAATGTAAGTAAAAACAACAATAATTATTTCTATAACTTTAATTTTTTTAAATGAAAATATGTATATAATTTATTGGCAGCAAACACGATAAGATATATATTAAATTAAACTGTTATTCAGTTTTTTCTATTTTAAGAGCTGAGCAGTCAATCAAGTCAAAATCTAATTTTGTAATTAAAATGTTTGAAATTGACTTATTTGAGAGCTTAGATCTTAACTTGGTCAAGACTATAGCAAGTGCACTAAACGCACGTTCAACAGAAACTTGTGTTGCAGGTACAGCAAGTACCACTTCGGCAAGCTTACTGCAATACATTAACTTCTAATGGCTCCATTTGTTTTTCACATATAGCAAGTAGTTCTGTTTTTATGTGATAATTTTGAGTTATTGGACTTAAACTTGCTTTATTTGCGAGGATATTTATATGTTGTGCAAGTTTAGAGTGTGCGGTATTTGATGTATTTGGAGTAATATCTATTGGGTTCTCTGAAAATGTAGTATTGGCATATTCGTCTTTTGGAGATGACAAATGTGATTAAGCATTTCATATGTCTTAATTAAGTGATCCTAAAAAGTTAAGTATATCATTATTATTATTTTTTTTAATTTAAAGTTAAAACCTACCACTGCCGTTTGTTTTTGATCGTTGGTTAATAGTTAATTACCATATCATGTAATTCTAACTCACCTTCCTGCCAGTCGCGAAAAAAATCTCCAATAATATATTGTTCTTTTTGCATATTTATTGTACATTCAGCCAATGGTTTGAATGCAGTAGCAAAACTTTTTACAAATATCCAATTGACGGATATATTTGAAGAGTCATCGAGTTCATTAATATAGTGTTTGGGACGTACGATGGAAATAACCATATCATATGTAGAATTCCATCTAGTCGCGTTATCTAAACATGGTGCGCTTATATCTTGATTGCCGGTCCTTAAAATTGTTCGAATTGTTTTTTGTAACATCTCTTACATTATTGATTTCCGCTTCCACAGTTCGAATTACATCATATGCCGCTAATTGTATAGTGTGCGCTGAACAACGAACCACAGAAAATACTGAGGAAAGTTGAGCTTCAAATGCATCACATGTGTTTTTGTGTTATCATATTCATTATCTTTTGCCATTGCTAGGTTATCATTCTGCAATTCTTGTAATAGCTATAAAACTTTCAATACGTTGGCGCCATTATCGGTAGTATTCGAATAAATTTGCTTTATATCGATATTATATTCTTCAAGGCATTTCATTACTTCCTCTTTCAAATATTGGGCTGTGTGTTTTTTATTCAGCTGAATCATACCTACATGTGTGCGAAATTTATTTATGGTAAAGCAAAACTAATTAAATAGAATTAGTATGAAACATACCTATGGTGTTTATACAAATTTTAAAACCACGTATATATTGAATCAACTCCTAAAACGTGCTTGTCTTGCCGACTGGCGACATCAATTTTTAAGCAAATCATTTTGTTTTCGACTATCGTCGCTATGGCTCTCTTTATTTGTTGACTAGTGTCACCAAGAATAGTTGAGATATTTTTGGAATTCAAAGTTATATCAAAATTTGTTTCATAGGGCTCTATAATTTTTTTAAAAAAGTCTTTGTCGTCAAAAATTCGGAATGGCAAATTTTTTTGGATACTAGTCCAATGCAACATTTCAAAAAATCTTCTTTGTTTAATGTAGTATTTAACTTAGTTATTGCTTTCTTTCTCTTTTCAATACTCTTTGGAATTGTGTTCACTTCATCAACAGTAATATTATGCACCAGTTTATAGTGGCGTTTTAAATTTGATGTATTTGCTGCACTTAGTTCTATTTTGCATGTTTCAACAAGACATATAAATTTTTTCCTCTCCTCATTCAAAGTTGCGAAATTTTCAAAACAAAACTTTTTTCGGTTATTGTTTTCCATATTTACTGTTTTTAAAATTTTTTTCAATTAAAAATCACCAATGCACTTTGAAAGACACAATACGAATGATATTACTTAAAAGTTATTTTCGTAAGAAGCCATGAAAACTGACTATTTACCCTAAAAAAGGACGCCACTTTTAATTGGGAAAATCCAAAAATGTTTTATTGTGGGTTTATTGAGATATATATTTTCTACATTCCATTTTATTGCAGATAGTTTTTCAAAGGGGAAAACCCTTTGCAAAAACATTCCAATGTTATAATTATTTTTTTATTTGGAAGACTCTGTGGCAAAAAAATTGCTTAAATTTATTTTTCCAGGAATCAAGAATATACAAACCTATTTTATTACCCCAGCATTCAAAAATAGTGTTTGAATTATCAAGTGCTGGTAGTTTCCACAACAAGATTACAATAACGAAAACGTCCTACATTGCATTTTATTGCAGATAGTTTTTTCCTGATAAAAAACCATTGGAATGTAACAATATTGTTTTCTATATTTTTAAGACTTACAAGTCAACTAGAGAAGTAGTTGTTACTCTTTATTTAGTCACACAACTCAACTTGTGAAACATAATAGAGGTAAAACCAAACAGAGTTAATTAAGTCATTATAATATATTCAGTTCGACTCATTAGCCCAAACATTTCCGCATAGGTAATTCGTTTCGTATCATAATTATTAAAAAATCTACCAAAATGCTTTTGGTCACAATATAATTTAAAACTAAGTAAGCTTGCCGAAGTGGTACTTGCTGTACCTGCAACACAAGTTTCTGTTGAACGTGCGTTTAGTGCACTTGCTATAGTCTTGACCAAGTTAAGATCTAAGCTCTAAAATAAGTCAATTTCAAACATTTTAATTACAAAATTAAATTTTGATTTGATTGACTGCTCAGCTCTTAAAATAGAAAAAAACTGAATAACAGTTTAATTTAATATATATCTTATCGTGTTTGCTGCCAATAAATTATATACATATTTTCATTTAAAAAAATTAAAGTTATAGAAATAATTATTGTTGTTTTTACTTGCATTTATCAGATTTTTCCAGTTCTATTGCTATTTTCTCTGGATACTCAAACATACCATGTAGTTGCCGCACGTAATTTGAGAAACAAAAAAAATGTTCGTACATATATGTACGTTTTATTTAGCGAACATGTACTTTTTTCAAACATGAACATGTACTTAAAATTTATGAACACGAGTATATTCATATTGCACATGTAATTTTCTTGTTGAACACAACATGAACATAATGTGTAGGCACACGCGAAGCTGTTTATTGAACATGCACTTTCTTGCGGCGTACGTACACGTACTTAAAACTTTTGAACATTTGAAAGTGTGTGTTTGAAGTGTGTTCCAATCTAACAGAACATGTTCATTTTATGATCGTATTCAAAATATAACAAAGAACATGTACGACTGTGTTGAACACGGACAAAAATTTTGAAACACACATAAATGTTATGAAAGGAAAAATATGTGTTCGTTGCTTTGAACTGTGCTCGTTAACATTTATGTACGAGATTTTTGTACGGTGTGTGTACTTTTCTGAACTCTGCTATAAACACATCCTTGTAGCATCATGTTACCATGATAATTTATTTTACAAACATGAACTCCATATCATTATTTTGACAATAACAAGTAACCATTGTACTATAAACATGTTTCCTAATGTATATGGCGACCCCGCCTCCATTCCCAGACCTATCTGCTCTAAAGAGGCGATAGCCTTCAACTCGATATATACCATCATCAATTACTTCATTGAACCACGTTTCAGAGATACATATGGCATCAATACCAGAATTTTCAATTAGATGACGAAATTCATCGATTTTTGGTAGTAAACTTTGAGCGTTAATATGAAATATTGTAAACGATTTATGAGGATTAGATAACATTCTGATCATGTTGAAGTTCCTCTCTCTGGAATCAATTTGATTAAATGATGTGTTAGTCAAACTCATAATTTCCTACAGAGATTAATGCAACGTAATGAAAATAAGGAAATATAGAATTCAACAAGTTTAATATTTCGTAAATAAAATATGTTATTAAGTAATAATAATTAATTTTTCTTCAATTTTCTTTTGAACCTGCATTTATGTTCACACACGAAACGTCATGTCAAGTTTTTCTTCATTGCTGGACATTCATTTAATATATTACGGATGATAAAACAAAAGAAAATATAAAAACTGACTAGTACCGTCAAGTCTGTACACCTTTTCACGCTCTTCACCGTTCCCTCCTAAAAGATCAAGACTTGACGAGTCAAACCTGATGTGTGTGAAAGGGGTCTAATATAATGTTCTTAACTATCAAATTTGAAAATGGAAATGAAAATTGTAAAAACAAAAAAAAATAAAATCATCTCATTGACGAAAAAACGTATTCAGGTCCTCCAAGAATTCCATCAGAATAGGGTTATCAGAGTCATTCTTTTTAATATGTACGAGCCCACGTAACGTAAATACAGATTTTATGTTTTTATCTCCTTTTTTTAACATTTAAAGCCGCTTTGAATATTAGAAACCGATGTTGACTTTCCTTTGTGCCTTGGAATATTTATCATGTATTTCTGAATTTAAACAAATATTTGAACAATTAGCCTACACATAGAAAATCTTAATTGAATTTAATATAGCAATATGAATGTTCATTGAAAAGTTTTACACGTAAATTATTAATAACAGAATTTTTGAAACCCGATAATTGAGTCCAAAACTATACTAACTGTTCAACACTAATAGCCCTTTAACCATCGAATACTATTGCTACAGTCTTCACATTAACTCTTGAGAAAAGGCAAAAACGTTAAACCGCCAATTACTGATGCATTACAGGTTCACAATTCTTAAATTTTTTTTAAAGGTAAAAGACTCAATATTAAATTTTGAAATTTTTTCTTCAGACTTCCAATAAGAATCTACGAGAATAAAATTGAAAATTTTGTGTTAAAGAACAATTCCAAAATATAAAAATTTAACTATAAAGTTTTGCGAACTTTATAGAACTTTATAGAAAAAAAATGTTGTCAACACAGTGAGTTATTTTTTTTACATAAAACAATGATTAGCTCTTGATGCTTTCTTTATCTCTCACCAGTAGAATTAGAGTTGATAAAAAAACACGCGGCGTCAAAGCTTTGCAATTGAAAAATCCAATTTTGACAGCGCGTTAAAAAGTGAAGTTTTGTTGCAAAAGCACTCTTGTTCATTTTGTTGAAGTGTTAAGTGATGTAACTTTAGCTACTCTTAGGTCAATTTAGAGTGTTCATATCTATTTTTTATTAATCGTAGTGAGTAAACATTACTGATTATGGCGCATCGTTAACGCTTTAATTTAGGTTACTCATTACAGCGTAAAAGCTAAGCGCTAAATTACGTTGCGGTTTGCGTCGTAATTTAGGTTGGACTGTAAAGGCCGAGACACATAGATTCCGTCATACGTTATACGTCGCCTTCTTCTACTGACAGCTGAGTTGAAATACATGCTTTCTTATGTGAGTTGTCATATTCAGTACTTCTACGTACGAAAGTTGGCTAACTTTTGACGTACGTTGACTACTTTGACAGAAATCGATGAGCTTTTCAAATTATTTCAATCAATTTTTTGTATTGTGTGTTCAGGAAAAATTCAATAATATACAAAAAAATTTTATAACATATATATGTAAATTTAACATAAATAAATTAAATGGAAACATACAATTGATTTAAAATCCGTCAACAAAGTACTCAATGTGCCAGCATTTTCCGTTAGTACGTTAATGTCAGTTGAAAAAAAGTGTCTCGGCCTTAAGAAAATAAAAATGAGATAAGTGATTATTGAATTTTTGTTATAGATTGTGGTTAACCATGCAGTAGTGATGTTAGTCATTTCGACTAACATCGATACAATATCTATCGCTCACAGCCTTTCCGTAATCTCAGTAGGGATTTACACGATCATCGATCTTTAGAAAACATTGATTAATCCAATTTTTTAGTATAATTGAACTTTTTTTTTATAATATATTATACCATTTTTATTGTTATGAAATTTTTATTTGACATTTTGTTGTCCCAATACTATTTTAAATGAAATTTATTTGTTGGTGGTCAAGCAATGTCTATGTGCATATCATTGGCGCTTTACCAAATCATCAGTAGACTTTAACCACAGCTTTGAAAAGTTAAAAACCTCTTATCTTATGCATATACTTCTGAAAACCATCTGAGAATTCACAATTTGTAAATAACAAACTATTTTCAAAAATCACAACAGAATAAGCATAGTAGGCCTTGAAACTCATACAAAACTAAACCAACAAATATATTATATGCGATATGAATCTATTTTATTTTTCTACACCTTTATACAATCAGAAGTCCATTGAATAACAAGAAAGTATTTATAAGGCAAAATGAAAAATAAAATCTAAATCAAACTGTTATGAAATTTTTATTTGACATTTTGTTGTCACAATACTATTTTAAATGAAATTTATTTGTTGGTGGTCAAGCAATGTCTATATGCATTTCATTGGTGCTTTACCAAATCATCAGTAGACTTTAACCACAGCTTTGAAAAGTTAAAAACTTCTTATCTTATGCACATACTTCTGAAAACCATCTGAGAATTCACAATTTGTAAATAACAAACTATTTTCAAAAATCACAACAGAATAAGCTTAGTAGGTCTTGCAACTCATACAAAACTAAACCAACAAATAAATTATAATCGATATGAATCTATTTTATTTTTCTACACCTTTATACAATCAGAAATCCATTGGATAACAAGAAAAGTATTTATAAGGCAAAATGAAAAATAAAATCTCAATCAAACTGTTATGAAATTTTTATTTGACATTTTGTTGTCACAATTATAAGGTAATGTAATTTGGAATTAATTATTTGGCGACTGCTCTCGCCTGCGACCACCGAGGAACTGTCCGTTCTTCATTCTAGACGTTCCCTCTACGCTTACAGTTTGCCATCCTTCCAATTAATCGACCTCGATTACTACTTCTATCGTTTTCATCTTCAGCATCTTCGCTGGAGTAATCATTGTATTCTGGTAGGGTGCACCATGGCTTTATCTTATCAGACGCATATATTGATCGATAATGGCGCTGCGTTCGGCTGGAACCGGGTATATCTTCGAGGACGTAACGATCCTTATCGAGAACTTCGGTTATTATAAAAGGACCCTTATACAGAGGCTCCAATTTTCTGCATGTACGTCGCTATTGGCTCGTTCTCTACTAGAACAAGATCATCCGCGTTGTAGTGCTTAGGAGTTGCATGTTGTTTGTCGTATTGCTGCTTTGCTAATTCACGTTGTGCATCTATTCGGTTGGCCGTTTTCATACGTAACTCTTGAAGGTTGTCGCTATAAACTATTTCGCTATTTTGAAGAGCTAGAACTAGCTTATTTTGTAGGATATCCCTAGGCTCAAATCCAAATAGAAGTTCCTGTGGAGTTTTTCCAGTCGTTTTGTTCTGCATTATATTGAGTGACGACTGTACTCGCCTAAGTTGATCATCCCAGCGTTTATCTTCTTTTGTAGATGATAAGAGCATTCCCCGAATGGTTCGTACAGCGTTTAAGATGTGCTTTACATCGCTAGATTTGCAGTATCGTTCAAACTCGTTAGAAGTGAAGGCTGTTCCACGATCGGTGATAATTCGTGTGAGCATGCCAAAATGTACACTCATTCCGTTTAGGACGTTGATCACGTGTTTTGACGCTGTCGTTTTGACCGCTTTTAACATGGTGTATTTGGTGAAGGCATCTAGAATGACTAGGATGTGCTCGTTTCGACTTGCGGAATTTGGAAATGGACCCAAATGATCCATATGGACGGTATGGAAAGGAATTGGCTTTATATTTTCATAATGATACTCACCTCCACGTTTCCCTCCTTGGACTTTATTGTAGGCGCACTCTATGCAAGACCTAATATGCGCCTTAACGATGTTTCGCATCCTAGGGAATCAGAAATGCTTTTGAAGGTTTTCTAACGTCTTTTCCACTCCTAGATGGCCAGCGTTATCATGTTGCCCTTGAATCACATGTCAACGTAGGGCTTTTGACACAACCCATAAACATTTGTCTTTTAGCTTTCGGAATAGTCTACCATCCTTTATCACATAGTCGTTGCATATCTCCTTATTACCAGCTCTTACCTTTTCTACGATCTCACCAATTCTTGCGTCCTGCAATTGCATAGAAAATAATAAATAATTTTCACTTATTGTTTTCTTTGAGATTTGTAGTGATACCGTATCCAATTCGCGTGACTCTTCATATGGTGCTCGACTCAATGTATCGACGTGCTGCATACGCTGACCTGAACGGTGATCGATCTTTACATCAAAGTCCTGGATTCATAACCACCATTTAGCGATTCGTGGTATCAACTCTTTTTTCTGCATTGTTGTCTTGATAGCATTACAATCGGTGATTACCGTTACACTTTTACCATAAACGTAATAACGAAAACGCTCAAGGGACTCTACAACAGCTAGAGCCTCCAACTCATAGCTATGGTACTTTTGTTCATCATTTGTTGTTGACCGACTGAAGAATGCTATTGGTTTCCAATCGGCGCCCTCTTGCTGCAATAAAACACCTGCCAAGCCTATTGTACTCGCGTCCGTATGTATTTGATACTCCGATGTTGTTTTGTAACCAACTATAACCGGACTTCACAGTTAAACTTGTTTTTAGCGCTAAGAAAGCCTCGTTCTGCTCGTCTTGCCAATAAAACTGGATATCTTTCTTTAGCAATTTACGTAAGGGTTCGGATATTCACGCATAACCGGGTACAAACTTGCGAAAATATCCGCTTAGGCCTAAAAACTGCCTTACTTCTCTTCTTCTTCTACGTTAGATGGCGTTGGAAATTCTAAAATAGCATTTGTTTTCGCAGCTCCTGGACTCATGCCACCGTTATGTATCTTATGCCCCAGGAACTCCACCGTTTGCTCAAAGAATTTACATTTCTTCACGTTGAGTGTCAATTTTAATTCACGGAGTCACTGAAGACTCGGTGTAACTTTTCAAACATTTCTTCCACGCCGTTACTACCCACTACGATGTCATCCATATAGTGGATTACGTCACCGTCATTCGTTTTATCATACACACCATCGGGGGTAACAAATGCTGCAAATTTTTGACTATTCTGCGTAATCGGTACATTTCGGTGGTTTTGGGCATGCGCTAGATATATGGCCTACCTCCGAACAATTAAAACACACAATTGGCTTACGTTCTGGTTTGGTCGGCTTAGCCACATCGTCAAACGTCTCGTTCTCGTTTTTGTTTCCATAATCACGCTTTGGAACTGCCGTTGATCTTGCTTTGGCTGAACAGCTTGCCATATTCGAAAAGAAGTCTTCTAGGGTATCGCGCATTTCTTTCGTCGTTCGAAAACGGATTGTTGCAAAAGCAGCCTGTAACTCACGATGCTTAAGCCCCTCACGTGTGTACTTAATTATTGCAGATTCACTCTGGCGATAACGTTTACCTGAAGCGCTCATTCTAAAACAATACTCATTTACGGACTCACCCGTTTTTCGCGTTGCATTCGACATTTTGAAGTGTATATCGGCTTCATTGGGTAAAACTCCAAATTCTGCTCTCAATGCAGCTGAAAATTCAAGCCACGACACATAAAGTTCTTCGGAAGCATCGAGCCATAACTTTGCCGGGCCCTTTAACTTACTATATACGGCCAACATTAATGATCTCTCGTCCCAATCATACCCATTCATTGCCTTCTGAACCCAATCTATAAATTGTTCAATACTAAAAAGCGAATCTTTAGTAGGATCGTATTCGCGGAGGGTATCGGAAATTTCTTTTACACTGTACACGTTACGTCTTCCTAACTCAAGATTTCGAGGTGATACGGACGGTTGATAGGAAGGGAATTCACTGCGCGTTTCTCTTACCGGTTTTGCGTTGGGGATAGCTTGCTGTTGCACCAGCGACATCACATTTTCTAACATAGAACGTAAGCTATTGGTTTGTGCCCGCACATCATCATTTCCATCTGGCTGTTCTTCAACAAAGTCAATTTCCGTAGAACCTACAGCCTCTTCTAAACGTTGAACTAGTTCAGCCTTAGAGCCGCTCGTTGGTAAACTACGTTCTCGTAGGAGATCCTTTAGATCTACGACTTTTAAATCTGCTATACGCATCATCATCGTCTAAAGAGCGTTAAAATACCGTCAAAATACGTTATATAATTAAACTGTTAAATACGTTTCGTTACACAGTCACCGTTTACCCGTTAGCACGATTGTTTCTTTAAATTACTAAATACTCATGTATTAATTAATGCGTTTCGTCTAATATATATATATATATATATATATATATATATATATATATATATATATACATATGTATATGTATATAAATTTTTTAACGTTCAATTAATATTTATTTCGTCTGCGTTTTTTTAATTGTACCGTTCTCGAACCACTGTATGTGTTTCGTTTAACATATATATCACTCTTCTTAACGTCCAATTAATATTTTTTCGTCTGTGTTTTTTTCGAATTTTATCGTTCTCGAATTGTATGCGACAGTGAACCGTTAGCCATGAAATCACACTACGTTTTTGTTGGAAACTTATTGCTTTAATCGTTCAACAGATATTAATTTTATGCCGTCGTTATGAATATTGTTCGTTCTTGGTTGTATGTCCATTTATTTCCACTCACTATTTACCACTGTCCTCAATACATTGCATACGTTTGGAATCTTTCATACATTTCTTATTTAGGCAAATTTTATTGTTCGTTTGTATATAAGGGAAGAAATAATCCGCTATTCAGTTTTTTTCTTTTTTTCAATGTTTATTTATTTACTTTCGAACTTAAGCCCGTTGATAAAATTAACAATTTACATAAGAAAGTTCGACTAATAAAAAATTCATATATAATTTATTTATTTACTTAAAATTCTTGAAATCTTCGTTTCGATTCTGTAACCACGCACAAGCAAATTCAATTTAATAATTCTTTCGTTCGTTTTCACAGATTCCGCATTAGAGAATGTTAACAAAGATCTTCATTTTTTACTGCTGCGCACATGCAAACACAATTGCTTCTTTTCTGGTTGTCTTCGTTCACGTCTCCCGAGAGAGTATTTAGTTTCATTTTCGTTGTTGCGTACACTCAAGTACAATTATTATCATTTAGATGATCACTAACAAAACAAATACTTTTTTATATCAATACAAACGTTTTTGCTCTTCCTTATACATTTCTAATACATTGGTTTAACGTTTAGGGTGTTTTTTTTATCTCACTTCTGAACTATAAGGTAATGTAATTTGGAATTAATTATTTGGCGACTGCTCTCGCCTGCGACCACCGAAGAACTGTCCGTTCATCATTCTAGACGTTCCCTCTACGCTTACACAATACTATTTTAAATGAAATTTATTTGTTGGTGGTCAAGCAATGTCTATATGCATTTCATTGGTGCTTTACCAAATCATCAGTAGACTTTAACCACAGCTTTGAAATGTTAAAAACCTCTTACCTTATGTATATACTTCTGAAAAACAACTGAGAATTCACAACTTGTAAATAACAAACTATTTTCAAAAATCACTACAGAATAAGCATAGTAGGCCTTGAAACTCATACAAAACTAAACCAACAAAAAAATTATATTCGATATGAATCTATTTTATTTTTCTACACCTTTATACAATCAGAAATCGATTGGATAACAAGAAAAGTATTTATAAGACAAAATGAAAAATAAAATCTAAATTAAACTGTTTTGAAATTTTTATTTGACATTTTGTTCTCACAATACTATTTTAAATGAAATTTATTTGTTGGTGCTCAAGCAATGTCTATATGCATTTCATTGGTGCTTTACCAAATCATCAGTAGACTTTAACCACAGCTTTGAAAAGTTAAAAACTTCTTATCTTATGCATATACTTCTGAAAACCATCTGAAAATTCACAATTTGTAAATAACAAACTATTTTCAAAAATCACAACAGAATAAGCATAGTAGGCCTTGCAACTCATACAAAATATAAAAAAACAAATAAATTATAATCGATATGAATCTATTTTATTTTTCTACACCTTTATACAATCAGAAATCCATTGGATAACAAGAAAAGTATTTATAAGGCAAAATGAAAAATAAAATCTATGAAAAATGAAAAGCAAATCATCAGTAGATCTTAACCACAGCTTTGAAAAGTTAAAAACCTCTTATCTTATGCATATACTACTGAAAACCATCTGAGAATTCGCAATTTGTAAATAACAAACTATTTTCAAAAATCACAACAGAATAAGCATAGTAGGCCTTGAAACTCATACAAAACTAAACCAACAAATAAATTATATTCGATATGAATCTATTTTATTTTTCTACATCTTTATACAATCAGAAATCCATTGGATAACAAGAAATGTATTTATAAGGCAAAATGAAAAATAAAATCTATGAAAAATGAAAAGCAAATCATCAGTAGATTTTAACCACAGCTTTGAAAAGTTAAAAACCTCTTATCTTATGCATATACTACTGAAAACCATCTGAGAATTCGCAATTTGTAAATAACAAACTATTTTCAAAAATCACAACAGAATAAGCATAGTAGGCCTTGAAACTCATACAAAACTAAACCAACAAATAAATTATATTCGATATGAATCTATTTTATTTTTCTACACCTTTATACAATCAGAAATCGATTGGATAACAAGAAAAGTATATATATGGCAAAAAGAAAAATAAAATCTAAATCAAACTGTTATGAAATTTTTATTTGACATTTTGTTCTCACAATACTATTTTAAATAAAATTTATTTGTTGGTGCTCAAGCAATGTCTATATGCATTTCATTGGTGCTTTACCAAATCATCAGTAGACTTTAACCTCAGCTTTGAAAAGTTAAAAACTTCTCATCTTATGCACATACTTCTGAAAACCATCTGAGAATTCACAATTTGTAAATAACAAACTATTTTCAAAAATCACAACAGAATAAGCATAGTAGGCCTTGCAACTCAAACAAAACTAAACCAACAAATAAATTATAATCAATATGAATCTATGTTATTTTTTTTGACCTTTATACAATCAGAAATCCATTGGATAACAAGAAAAGTATTTATAAGACAAAATGAAAAATAAAATCTAAATCAAACTGTTTTGAAATTTTTATTTGACATTTTGTTCTCACAATACTATTTTAAATGAAATTTATTTGTTGGTGCTCAAGCAATGTCTATATGCATTTCATTGGTGCTTTACCAAATCATCAGTAGACTTTAACCACAGCTTTGAAAAGTTAAAAACTTCTTATCTTATGCATATACTTCTGAAAACCATCTGAGAATTCACAATTTGTAAATAACAAACTATTTTCAAAAATCACAACAGAATAAGCATAGTAGGCCTTGCAACTCATACAAAACTAAAAAAACAAATAAATTATAATCGATATGAATCTATTTTATTTTTCTACACCTTTATACAACCAGAAATCCATTGGATAACAAGAAAAGTATTTATAAGGCAAAATGAAAAATAAAATCTATGAAAAATGAAAAGCAAATCATCAGTAGATCTTAACCACAGCTTTGAAAAGTTAAAAACCTCTTATCTTATGCATATACTACTGAAAACCATCTGAGAATTCGCAATTTGTAAATAACAAACTATAGTATTTTCAAAAATCATAACAGAATAAGCATAGTAGGCCTTGAAACTCATACAAAACTAAACCAACAAATAAATTATATTCGATACGAATCTATTTTATTTTTCTAGACCTTTATACAATCAGAAATCCATTGGATAACAAGAAATGTATTTATAAGACAAAATGAAAAATAAAATCTGTGAAAAATGAAAAGCAAATCATCAGTAGATTTTAACCACAGCTTTGAAAAGTTAAAAACCTCTTATCTTATGCATATACTACTGAAAACCATCTGAGAATTCGCAATTTGTAAATAACAAACTATTTTCAAAAATCACAACAGAATAAGCATAGTAGGCCTTGCAACTCATACAAAACTAAACCAACAAATAAATTATATTCGATATGAATCTATTTTATTTTTCTACACCTTTATACAATCAGAAATCTATTGGATAACAAGAAAAGTATATATATGGCAAAATGAAAAATAAAATCTAAATCAAACTGTTATGAAATTTTTATTTGACATTTTGTTCTCACAATACTATTTTAAATAAAATTTATTTGTTGGTGCTCAAGCAATGTCTATATGCATTTCATTGGTGCTTTACCAAATCATCAGTAGACTTTAACCACAGCTTTGAAAAGTTAAAAACTTCTTATCTTATGCACATACTTCTGAAAACCATCTGAGAATTCACAATTTGTAAATAACAAACTATTTTCAAAAATCACAACAGAATAAGCTTAGTAGGTCTTGCAACTCATACAAAACTAAACCAACAAATAAATTATAATCGATATGAATCTATTTTATTTTTCTACACCTTTATACAATCTGAAATCCATTGGATAACAAGAAAAGTATTTATAAGGCAAAATGAAAAATAAAATCTCAATCAAACTGTTATGAAATTTTTATTTGACATTTTGTTGTCACAATTATAAGGTAATGTAATTTGGAATTAATTATTTGGCGACTGCTCTCGCCTGCGACCACCGAGGAACTGTCCGTTCTTCATTCTAGACGTTCCCTCTACGCTTACAGTTTGCCATCCTTCCAATTAATCGACCTCGATTACTACTTCTATCGTTTTCATCTTCAGCATCTTCGCTGGAGTAATCATTGTATTCTGGTAGGGTGCACCATGGCTTTATCTTATCAGACGCATATATTGATCGATAATGGCGCTGCGTTCGGCTGGAACCGGGTATATCTTCGAGGACGTAACGATCCTTATCGAGAACTTCGGTTATTATAAAAGGACCCTTATACAGAGGCTCCAATTTTCTGCATGTACGTCGCTATTGGCTCGTTCTCTACTAGAACAAGATCATCCGCGTTGTAGTGCTTAGGAGTTGCATGTTGTTTGTCGTATTGCTGCTTTGCTAATTCACGTTGTGCATCTATTCGGTTGGCCGTTTTCATACGTAACTCTTGAAGGTTGTCGCTATAAACTATTTCGCTATTTTGAAGAGCTAGAACTAGCTTATTTTGTAGGATATCCCTAGGCTCAAATCCAAATAGAAGTTCCTGTGGAGTTTTTCCAGTCGTTTTGTTCTGCATTATATTGAGTGACGACTGTACTCGCCTAAGTTGATCATCCCAGCGTTTATCTTCTTTTGTAGATGATAAGAGCATTCCCCGAATGGTTCGTACAGCGTTTAAGATGTGCTTTACATCGCTAGATTTGCAGTATCGTTCAAACTCGTTAGAAGTGAAGGCTGTTCCACGATCGGTGATAATTCGTGTGAGCATGCCAAAATGTACACTCATTCCGTTTAGGACGTTGATCACGTGTTTTGACGCTGTCGTTTTGACCGCTTTTAACATGGTGTATTTGGTGAAGGCATCTAGAATGACTAGGATGTGCTCGTTTCGACTTGCGGAATTTGGAAATGGACCCAAATGATCCATATGGACGGTATGGAAAGGAATTGGCTTTATATTTTCATAATGATACTCACCTCCACGTTTCCCTCCTTGGACTTTATTGTAGGCGCACTCTATGCAAGACCTAATATGCGCCTTAACGATGTTTCGCATCCTAGGGAATCAGAAATGCTTTTGAAGGTTTTCTAACGTCTTTTCCACTCCTAGATGGCCAGCGTTATCATGTTGCCCTTGAATCACACGCCAACGTAGGGCTTTTGACACAACCCATAAACATTTGTCTTTTAGCTTTCGGAATAGTCTACCATCCTTTATCACATAGTCGTTGCATATCTCCTTATTACCAGCTCTTACCTTTTCTACGATCTCACCAATTCTTGCGTCCTGCAATTGCATAGAAAATAATAAATAATTTTCACTTATTGTTGTCTTTGAGATTTGTCGGTGTAACTTTTCAAACATTTCTTCCACGCCGTTACTACCCACTACGATGTCATCCATATAGTGGATTACGTCACCGTCATTCGTTTTATCATACACACCATCGGGGGTAACAAATGCTGCAAATTTTTGACTATTCTGCGTAATCGGTACATTTCGGTGGTTTTGGGCATGCGCTAGATATATGGCCTACCTCCGAACAATTAAAACACACAATTGGCTTACGTTCTGGTTTGGTCGGCTTAGCCACATCGTCAAACGTCTCGTTCTCGTTTTTGTTTCCATAATCACGCTTTTTAACTGCCGTTGATCTTGCTTTGGCTGAACAGCTTGCCATATTCGAAAAGAAGTCTTCTAGGGTATCGCGCATTTCTTTCGTCGTTCGAAAACGGATTGTTGCAAAAGCAGCCTGTAACTCACGATGCTTAAGCCCCTCACATGTGTACTTAATTATTGCAGATTCACTCTGGCGATAACGTTTACCTGAAGCGCTCATTCTAAAACAATACTCATTTACGGACTCACCCGTTTTTCGCGTTGCATTCGACATTTTGAAGTGTATATCGGCTTCATTGGGTAAAACTCCAAATTCTGCTCTCAATGCAGCTGAAAATTCAAGCCACGACACATAAAGTTCTTCGGAAGCATCGAGCCATAACTTTGCCGGGCCCTTTAACTTACTATATACGGCCAACATTAATGATCTCTCGTCCCAATCATACCCATTCATTGCCTTCTCAACCCAATCTATAAATTGTTCAATACTAAAAAGCGAATCTTTAGTAGGATCGTATTCGCAGAGGGTATCGGAAATTTCTTTTACACTGTACACGTTACGTCTTCCTAACTCAAGATTTCGAGGTGATACGGACGGTTGATAGGGAGGGAATTCACTGCGCGTTTCTCTTACCGGTTTTGCGTTGGGGATAGCTTGCTGTTGCACCAGCGACATCACATTTTCTAACATAGAACGTAAGCTATTGGTTTGTGCCCGCACATCATCATTTCCATCTGGCTGTTCTTCAAGAAAGTCAATTTCCGTAGAACCTACAGCCTCTTCTAAACGTTGAACTAGTTCAGCCTTAGAGCCGCTCGTTGGTAAACTACGTTCTCGTAGGAGATCCTTTAGATCTACGACTTTTAAATCTGCTATACACATCATCATCGCCTAAAGAGCGTTAAAATACCGTCAAAATACGTTATATAATTAAACTGTTAAATACGTTTCGTTACACAGTCACCGTAACCCGTTTGTTGGTGCTCAAGCAATGTCTATATGCATTTCATTGGTGCTTTACCAAATCATCAGTAGACTTTAACCACAGCTTTGAAAAGTTAAAAACTTCTTATCTTATGCATATACTTCTGAAAACCATCTGAAAATTCACAATTTGTAAATAACAAACTATTTTCAAAAATCACAACAGAATAAGCATAGTAGGCCTTGCAACTCATACAAAATATAAAAAAACAAATAAATTATAATCGATATGAATCTATTTTATTTTTCTACACCTTTATACAATCAGAAATCCATTGGATAACAAGAAAAGTATTTATAAGGCAAAATGAAAAATAAAATCTATGAAAAATGGAAAACAAATCATCAGTAGATCTTAACCACAGCTTTGAAAAGTTAAAAACCTCTTATCTTATGCATATACTACTGAAAACCATCTGAGAATTCGCAATTTGTAAATAACAAACTATTTTCAAAAATCACAACAGAATAAGCATAGTAGGCCTTGAAACTCATACAAAACTAAACCAACAAATAAATTATATTCGATATGAATCTATTTTATTTTTCTACACCTTTATACAATCAGAAATCCATTGGATAACAAGAAATGTATTTATAAGGCAAAATGAAAAATAAAATCTATGAAAAATGAAAAGCAAATCATCAGTAGATTCTATGAAAAATGAAAAGCAAATCATCAGTAGATCTTAACCACAGCTTTGAAAAGTTAAAAACCTCTTATCTTATGCATATACTACTGAAAACCATCTGAGAATTCGCAATTTGTAAATAACAAACTATAGTATTTTCAAAAATCATAACAGAATAAGCATAGTAGGCCTTGAAACTCATACAAAACTAAACCAACAAATAAATTATATTCGATATGAATCTATTTTATTTTTCTACACCTTTATACAATCAGAAATCCATTGGATAACAAGAAATGTATTTATAAGGCAAAATGAAAAATAAAATCTGTGAAAAATGAAAAGCAAATCATCAGTAGATTTTAACCACAGCTTTGAAAAGTTAAAAACCTCTTATCTTATGCATATACTACTGAAAACCATCTGAGAATTCGCAATTTGTAAATAACAAACTATTTTCAAAAATCACAACAGAATAAGCATAGTAGGCCTTGCAACTCATACAAAACTAAACCAACAAATAAATTATATTCGATATGAATCTATTTTATTTTTCTACACCTTTATACAATCAGAAATCTATTGGATAACAAGAAAAGTATATATATGGCAAAATGAAAAATAAAATCTAAATCAAACTGTTATGAAATTTTTATTTGACATTTTGTTCTCACAATACTATTTTAAATAAAATTTATTTGTTGGTGCTCAAGCAATGTCTATATGCATTTCATTGGTGCTTTACCAAATCATCAGTAGACTTTAACCACAGCTTTGAAAAGTTAAAAACTTCTTATCTTATGCACATACTTCTGAAAACCATCTGAGAATTCACAATTTGTAAATAACAAACTATTTTCAAAAATCACAACAGAATAAGCTTAGTAGGTCTTGCAACTCATACAAAACTAAACCAACAAATAAATTATAATCGATATGAATCTATTTTATTTTTCTACACCTTTATACAATCAGAAATCCATTGGATAACAAGAAAAGTATTTATAAGGCAAAATGAAAAATAAAATCTCAATCAAACTGTTATGAAATTTTTATTTGACATTTTGTTGTCACAATTATAAGGTAATGTAATTTGGAATTAATTATTTGGCGACTGCTCTCGCCTGCGACCACCGAGGAACTGTCCGTTCTTCATTCTAGACGTTCCCTCTACGCTTACAGTTTGCCATCCTTCCAATTAATCGACCTCGATTACTACTTCTATCGTTTTCATCTTCAGCATCATCGCTGGAGTAATCATTGTATTCTGGTAGGGTGCACCATGGCTTTATCTTATCAGACGCATATATTGATCGATAATGGCGCTGCGTTCGGCTGGAACCGGGTATATCTTCGAGGACGTAACGATCCTTATCGAGAACTTCGGTTATTATAAAAGGACCCTTATACAGAGGCTCCAATTTTCTGCATGTACGTCGCTATTGGCTCGTTCTCTACTAGAACAAGATCATCCGCGTTGTAGTGCTTAGGAGTTGCATGTTGTTTGTCGTATTGCTGCTTTGATAATTCACGTTGTGCATCTATTCGGTTGGCCGTTTTCATACGTAACTCTTGAAGGTTGTCGCTATAAACTATTTCGCTATTTTGAAGAGCTAGAACTAGCTTATTTTGTAGGATATCCCTAGGCTCAAATCCAAATAGAAGTTCCTGTGGAGTTTTTCCAGTCGTTTTGTTCTGCATTATATTGAGTGACGACTGTACTCGCCTAAGTTGATCATCCCAGCGTTTATCTTCTTTTGTAGATGATAAGAGCATTCCCCGAATGGTTCGTACAGCGTTTAAGATGTGCTTTACATCGCTAGATTTGCAGTATCGTTCAAACTCGTTAGAAGTGAAGGCTGTTCCACGATCGGTGATAATTCGTGTGAGCATGCCAAAATGTACACTCATTCCGTTTAGGACGTTGATCACGTGTTTTGACGCTGTCGTTTTGACCGCTTTTAACATGGTGTATTTGGTGAAGGCATCTAGAATGACTAGGATGTGCTCGTTTCGACTTGCGGAATTTGGAAATGGACCCAAATGATCCATATGGACGGTATGGAAAGGAATTGGCTTTATATTTTCATAATGATACTCACCTCCACGTTTCCCTCCTTGGACTTTATTGTAGGCGCACTCTATGCAAGACCTAATATGCGCCTTAACGATGTTTCGCATCCTAGGGAATCAGAAATGCTTTTGAAGGTTTTCTAACGTCTTTTCCACTCCTAGATGGCCAGCGTTATCATGTTGCCCTTGAATCACACGCCAACGTAGGGCTTTTGACACAACCCATAAACATTTGTCTTTTAGCTTTCGGAATAGTCTACCATCCTTTATCACATAGTCGTTGCATATCTCCTTATTACCAGCTCTTACCTTTTCTACGATCTCACCAATTCTTGCGTCCTGCAATTGCATAGAAAATAATAAATAATTTTCACTTATTGTTGTCTTTGAGATTTGTCGGTGTAACTTTTCAAACATTTCTTCCACGCCGTTACTACCCACTACGATGTCATCCATATAGTGGATTACGTCACCGTCATTCGTTTTATCATACACACCATCGGGGGTAACAAATGCTGCAAATTTTTGACTATTCTGCGTAATCGGTACATTTCGGTGGTTTTGGGCATGCGCTAGATATATGGCCTACCTCCGAACAATTAAAACACACAATTGGCTTACGTTCTGGTTTGGTCGGCTTAGCCACATCGTCAAACGTCTCGTTCTCGTTTTTGTTTCCATAATCACGCTTTGGAACTGCCGTTGATCTTGCTTTGGCTGAACAGCTTGCCATATTCGAAAAGAAGTCTTCTAGGGTATCGCGCATTTCTTTCGTCGTTCGAAAACGGATTGTTGCAAAAGCAGCCTGTAACTCACGATGCTTAAGCCCCTCACGTGTGTACTTAATTATTGCAGATTCACTCTGGCGATAACGTTTACCTGAAGCGCTCATTCTAAAACAATACTCATTTACGGACTCACCCGTTTTTCGCGTTGCATTCGACATTTTGAAGTGTATATCGGCTTCATTGGGTAAAACTCCAAATTCTGCTCTCAATGCAGCTGAAAATTCAAGCCACGACACATAAAGTTCTTCGGAAGCATCGAGCCATAACTTTGCCGGGCCCTTTAACTTACTATATACGGCCAACATTAATGATCTCTCGTCCCAATCATACCCATTCATTGCCTTCTGAACCCAATCTATAAATTGTTCAATACTAAAAAGCGAATCTTTAGTAGGATCGTATTCGCGGAGGGTATCGGAAATTTCTTTTACACTGTACACGTTACGTCTTCCTAACTCAAGATTTCGAGGTGATACGGACGGTTGATAGGAAGGGAATTCACTGCGCGTTTCTCTTACCGGTTTTGCGTTGGGGATAGCTTGCTGTTGCACCAGCGACATCACATTTTCTAACATAGAACGTAAGCTATTGGTTTGTGCCCGCACATCATCATTTCCATCTGGCTGTTCTTCAACAAAGTCAATTTCCGTAGAACCTACAGCCTCTTCTAAACGTTGAACTAGTTCAGCCTTAGAGCCGCTCGTTGGTAAACTACGTTCTCGTAGGAGATCCTTTAGATCTACGACTTTTAAATCTGCTATACGCATCATCATCGTCTAAAGAGCGTTAAAATACCGTCAAAATACGTTATATAATTAAACTGTTAAATACGTTTCGTTACACAGTCACCGTTTACCCGTTAGCACGATTGTTTCTTTAAATTACTAAATACTCATGTATTAATTAATGCGTTTCGTCTAATATATATATATATATATATATATATATATATATATATATATATATATATATATATATATATATACATATGTATATGTATATAAATTTTTTAACGTTCAATTAATATTTATTTCGTCTGCGTTTTTTTAATTGTACCGTTCTCGAACCACTGTATGTGTTTCGTTTAACATATATATCACTCTTCTTAACGTCCAATTAATATTTTTTCGTCTGTGTTTTTTTCGAATTTTATCGTTCTCGAACTGTATGCGACAGTGAACCGTTAGCCATGAAATCACACTACGTTTTTGTTGGAAACTTATTGCTTTAATCGTTCAACAGATATTAATTTTATGCCGTCGTTATGAATATTGTTCGTTCTTGGTTGTATGTCCATTTATTTCCACTCACTATTTACCACTGTCCTCAATACATTGCATACGTTTGGAATCTTTCATACATTTCTTATTTAGGCAAATTTTATTGTTCGTTTGTATATAAGGGAAGAAATAATCCGCTATTCAGTTTTTTTCTTTTTTTCAATGTTTATTTATTTACTTTCGAACTTAAGCCCGTTGATAAAATTAACAATTTACATAAGAAAGTTCGACTAATAAAAAATGCATATATAATTTATTTATTTACTTAAAATTCTTGAAATCTTCGTTTCGATTCTGTAACCACGCACAAGCAAATTCAATTTAATAATTCTTTCGTTCGTTTTCACAGATTCCGCATTAGAGAATGTTAACAAAGATCTTCATTTTTTACTGCTGCGCACATGCAAACACAATTGCTTCTTTTCTGGTTGTCTTCGTTCACGTCTCCCGAGAGAGTATTTAGTTTCATTTTCGTTGTTGCGTACACTCAAGTACAATTATTATCATTTAGATGATCACTAACAAAACAAATACTTTTTTATATCAATACAAACGTTTTTGCTCTTCCTTATACATTTCTAATACATTGGTTTAACGTTTAGGGTGTTTTTTTTATCTCACTTCTGAACTATAAGGTAATGTAATTTGGAATTAATTATTTGGCGACTGCTCTCGCCTGCGACCACCGAAGAACTGTCCGTTCTTCATTCTAGACGTTCCCTCTACGCTTACAGTTTGCCATCCTTCCAATTAATCGACCTCGATTACTACTTCTATCGTTTTCATCTTCAGCATCTTCGCTGGAGTAATCATTGTATTCTGGTAGGGTGCACCATGGCTTTATCTTATCAGACGCATATATTGATCGATAATGGCGCTGCGTTCGGCTGGAACCGGGTATATCTTCGAGGACGTAACGATCCTTATCGAGAACTTCGGTTATTATAAAAGGACCCTTATACAGAGGCTCCAATTTTCTGCATGTACGTCGCTATTGGCTCGTTCTCTACTAGAACAAGATCATCCGCGTTGTAGTGCTTAGGAGTTGCATGTTGTTTGTCGTATTGCTGCTTTGATAATTCACGTTGTGCATCTATTCGGTTGGCCGTTTTCATACGTAACTCTTGAAGGTTGTCGCTATAAACTATTTCGCTATTTTGAAGAGCTAGAACTAGCTTATTTTGTAGGATATCCCTAGGCTCAAATCCAAATAGAAGTTCCTGTGGAGTTTTTCCAGTCGTTTTGTTCTGCATTATATTGAGTGACGACTGTACTCGCCTAAGTTGATCATCCCAGCGTTTATCTTCTTTTGTAGATGATAAGAGCATTCCCCGAATGGTTCGTACAGCGTTTAAGATGTGCTTTACATCGCTAGATTTGCAGTATCGTTCAAACTCGTTAGAAGTGAAGGCTGTTCCACGATCGGTGATAATTCGTGTGAGCATGCCAAAATGTACACTCATTCCGTTTAGGACGTTGATCACGTGTTTTGACGCTGTCGTTTTGACCGCTTTTAACATGGTGTATTTGGTGAAGGCATCTAGAATGACTAGGATGTGCTCGTTTCGACTTGCGGAATTTGGAAATGGACCCAAATGATCCATATGGACGGTATGGAAAGGAATTGGCTTTATATTTTCATAATGATACTCACCTCCACGTTTCCCTCCTTGGACTTTATTGTAGGCGCACTCTATGCAAGACCTAATATGCGCCTTAACGATGTTTCGCATCCTAGGGAATCAGAAATGCTTTTGAAGGTTTTCTAACGTCTTTTCCACTCCTAGATGGCCAGCGTTATCATGTTGCCCTTGAATCACACGCCAACGTAGGGCTTTTGACACAACCCATAAACATTTGTCTTTTAGCTTTCGGAATAGTCTACCATCCTTTATCACATAGTCGTTGCATATCTCCTTATTACCAGCTCTTACCTTTTCTACGATCTCACCAATTCTTGCGTCCTGCAATTGCATAGAAAATAATAAATAATTTTCACTTATTGTTGTCTTTGAGATTTGTCGGTGTAACTTTTCAAACATTTCTTCCACGCCGTTACTACCCACTACGATGTCATCCATATAGTGGATTACGTCACCGTCATTCGTTTTATCATACACACCATCGGGGGTAACAAATGCTGCAAATTTTTGACTATTCTGCGTAATCGGTACATTTCGGTGGTTTTGGGCATGCGCTAGATATATGGCCTACCTCCGAACAATTAAAACACACAATTGGCTTACGTTCTGGTTTGGTCGGCTTAGCCACATCGTCAAACGTCTCGTTCTCGTTTTTGTTTCCATAATCACGCTTTGGAACTGCCGTTGATCTTGCTTTGGCTGAACAGCTTGCCATATTCGAAAAGAAGTCTTCTAGGGTATCGCGCATTTCTTTCGTCGTTCGAAAACGGATTGTTGCAAAAGCAGCCTGTAACTCACGATGCTTAAGCCCCTCACGTGTGTACTTAATTATTGCAGATTCACTCTGGCGATAACGTTTACCTGAAGCGCTCATTCTAAAACAATACTCATTTACGGACTCACCCGTTTTTCGCGTTGCATTCGACATTTTGAAGTGTATATCGGCTTCATTGGGTAAAACTCCAAATTCTGCTCTCAATGCAGCTGAAAATTCAAGCCACGACACATAAAGTTCTTCGGAAGCATCGAGCCATAACTTTGCCGGGCCCTTTAACTTACTATATACGGCCAACATTAATGATCTCTCGTCCCAATCATACCCATTCATTGCCTTCTGAACCCAATCTATAAATTGTTCAATACTAAAAAGCGAATCTTTAGTAGGATCGTATTCGCGGAGGGTATCGGAAATTTCTTTTACACTGTACACGTTACGTCTTCCTAACTCAAGATTTCGAGGTGATACGGACGGTTGATAGGAAGGGAATTCACTGCGCGTTTCTCTTACCGGTTTTGCGTTGGGGATAGCTTGCTGTTGCACCAGCGACATCACATTTTCTAACATAGAACGTAAGCTATTGGTTTGTGCCCGCACATCATCATTTCCATCTGGCTGTTCTTCAACAAAGTCAATTTCCGTAGAACCTACAGCCTCTTCTAAACGTTGAACTAGTTCAGCCTTAGAGCCGCTCGTTGGTAAACTACGTTCTCGTAGGAGATCCTTTAGATCTACGACTTTTAAATCTGCTATACGCATCATCATCGTCTAAAGAGCGTTAAAATACCGTCAAAATACGTTATATAATTAAACTGTTAAATACGTTTCGTTACACAGTCACCGTTTACCCGTTAGCACGATTGTTTCTTTAAATTACTAAATACTCATGTATTAATTAATGCGTTTCGTCTAATATATATATATATATATATATATATATATATATATATATATATATATATATATATATATATACATATGTATATGTATATAAATTTTTTAACGTTCAATTAATATTTATTTCGTCTGCGTTTTTTTAATTGTACCGTTCTCGAACCACTGTATGTGTTTCGTTTAACATATATATCACTCTTCTTAACGTCCAATTAATATTTTTTCGTCTGTGTTTTTTTCGAATTTTATCGTTCTCGAACTGTATGCGACAGTGAACCGTTAGCCATGAAATCACACTACGTTTTTGTTGGAAACTTATTGCTTTAATCGTTCAACAGATATTAATTTTATGCCGTCGTTATGAATATTGTTCGTTCTTGGTTGTATGTCCATTTATTTCCACTCACTATTTACCACTGTCCTCAATACATTGCATACGTTTGGAATCTTTCATACATTTCTTATTTAGGCAAATTTTATTGTTCGTTTGTATATAAGGGAAGAAATAATCCGCTATTCAGTTTTTTTCTTTTTTTCAATGTTTATTTATTTACTTTCGAACTTAAGCCCGTTGATAAAATTAACAATTTACATAAGAAAGTTCGACTAATAAAAAATGCATATATAATTTATTTATTTACTTAAAATTCTTGAAATCTTCGTTTCGATTCTGTAACCACGCACAAGCAAATTCAATTTAATAATTCTTTCGTTCGTTTTCACAGATTCCGCATTAGAGAATGTTAACAAAGATCTTCATTTTTTACTGCTGCGCACATGCAAACACAATTGCTTCTTTTCTGGTTGTCTTCGTTCACGTCTCCCGAGAGAGTATTTAGTTTCATTTTCGTTGTTGCGTACACTCAAGTACAATTATTATCATTTAGATGATCACTAACAAAACAAATACTTTTTTATATCAATACAAACGTTTTTGCTCTTCCTTATACATTTCTAATACATTGGTTTAACGTTTAGGGTGTTTTTTTTATCTCACTTCTGAACTATAAGGTAATGTAATTTGGAATTAATTATTTGGCGACTGCTCTCGCCTGCGACCACCGAAGAACTGTCCGTTCTTCATTCTAGACGTTCCCTCTACGCTTACACAATACTATTTTAAATGAAATTTATTTGTTGGTGGTCAAGCAATGTCTATATGCATTTCATTGGTGCTTTACCAAATCATCAGTAGACTTTAACCACAGCTTTGAAATGTTAAAAACCTCTTATCTTATGTATATACTTCTGAAAAACAACTGAGAATTCACAACTTGTAAATAACAAACTATTTTCAAAAATCACTACAGAATAAGCATAGTAGGCCTTGAAACTCATACAAAACTAAACCAACAAATAAATTATATTCGATATGAATCTATTTTATTTTTCTACACCTTTATACAATCAGAAATCGATTGGATAACAAGAAAAGTATTTATAAGACAAAATGAAAAATAAAATCTAAATTAAACTGTTTTGAAATTTTTATTTGACATTTTGTTCTCACAATACTATTTTAAATGAAATTTATTTGTTGGTGCTCAAGCAATGTCTATATGCATTTCATTGGTGCTTTACCAAATCATCAGTAGACTTTAACCACAGCTTTGAAAAGTTAAAAACTTCTTATCTTATGCATATACTTCTGAAAACCATCTGAAAATTCACAATTTGTAAATAACAAACTATTTTCAAAAATCACAACAGAATAAGCATAGTAGGCCTTGCAACTCATACAAAATATAAAAAAACAAATAAATTATAATCGATATGAATCTATTTTATTTTTCTACACCTTTATACAATCAGAAATCCATTGGATAACAAGAAAAGTATTTATAAGGCAAAATGAAAAATAAAATCTATGAAAAATGAAAAGCAAATCATCAGTAGATCTTAACCACAGCTTTGAAAAGTTAAAAACCTCTTATCTTATGCATATACTACTGAAAACCATCTGAGAATTCGCAATTTGTAAATAACAAACTATTTTCAAAAATCACAACAGAATAAGCATAGTAGGCCTTGAAACTCATACAAAACTAAACCAACAAATAAATTATATTCGATATGAATCTATTTTATTTTTCTACACCTTTATACAATCAGAAATCCATTGGATAACAAGAAATGTATTTATAAGGCAAAATGAAAAATAAAATCTATGAAAAATGAAAAGCAAATCATCAGTAGATTTTAACCACAGCTTTGAAAAGTTAAAAACCTCTTATCTTATGCATATACTACTGAAAACCATCTGAGAATTCGCAATTTGTAAATAACAAACTATTTTCAAAAATCACAACAGAATAAGCATAGTAGGCCTTGAAACTCATACAAAACTAAACCAACAAATAAATTATATTCGATATGAATCTATTTTATTTTTCTACACCTTTATACAATCAGAAATCGATTGGATAACAAGAAAAGTATATATATGGCAAAAAGAAAAATAAAATCTAAATCAAACTGTTATGAAATTTTTATTTGACATTTTGTTCTCACAATACTATTTTAAATAAAATTTATTTGTTGGTGCTCAAGCAATGTCTATATGCATTTCATTGGTGCTTTACCAAATCATCAGTAGACTTTAACCTCAGCTTTGAAAAGTTAAAAACTTCTCATCTTATGCACATACTTCTCAAAACCATCTGAGAATTCACAATTTGTAAATAACAAACTATTTTCAAAAATCACAACAGAATAAGCATAGTAGGCCTTGCAACTCAAACAAAACTAAACCAACAAATAAATTATAATCAATATGAATCTATGTTATTTTTTTTGACCTTTATACAATCAGAAATCCATTGGATAACAAGAAAAGTATTTATAAGACAAAATGAAAAATAAAATCTAAATCAAACTGTTTTGAAATTTTTATTTGACATTTTGTTCTCACAATACTATTTTAAATGAAATTTATTTGTTGGTGCTCAAGCAATGTCTATATGCATTTCATTGGTGCTTTACCAAATCATCAGTAGACTTTAACCACAGCTTTGAAAAGTTAAAAACTTCTTATCTTATGCATATACTTCTGAAAACCATCTGAGAATTCACAATTTGTAAATAACAAACTATTTTCAAAAATCACAACAGAATAAGCATAGTAGGCCTTGCAACTCATACAAAACTAAAAAAACAAATAAATTATAATCGATATGAATCTATTTTATTTTTCTACACCTTTATACAACCAGAAATCCATTGGATAACAAGAAAAGTATTTATAAGGCAAAATGAAAAATAAAATCTATGAAAAATGAAAAGCAAATCATCAGTAGATCTTAACCACAGCTTTGAAAAGTTAAAAACCTCTTATCTTATGCATATACTACTGAAAACCATCTGAGAATTCGCAATTTGTAAATAACAAACTATAGTATTTTCAAAAATCATAACAGAATAAGCATAGTAGGCCTTGAAACTCATACAAAACTAAACCAACAAATAAATTATATTCGATACGAATCTATTTTATTTTTCTAGACCTTTATACAATCAGAAATCCATTGGATAACAAGAAATGTATTTATAAGACAAAATGAAAAATAAAATCTGTGAAAAATGAAAAGCAAATCATCAGTAGATTCTATGAAAAATGAAAAGCAAATCATCAGTAGATCTTAACCACAGCTTTGAAAAGTTAAAAACCTCTTATCTTATGCATATACTACTGAAAACCATCTGAGAATTCGCAATTTGTAAATAACAAACTATAGTATTTTCAAAAATCATAACAGAATAAGCATAGTAGGCCTTGAAACTCATACAAAACTAAACCAACAAATAAATTATATTCGATATGAATCTATTTTATTTTTCTACACCTTTATACAATCAGAAATCCATTGGATAACAAGAAATGTATTTATAAGGCAAAATGAAAAATAAAATCTGTGAAAAATGAAAAGCAAATCATCAGTAGATTTTAACCACAGCTTTGAAAAGTTAAAAACCTCTTATCTTATGCATATACTACTGAAAACCATCTGAGAATTCGCAATTTGTAAATAACAAACTATTTTCAAAAATCACAACAGAATAAGCATAGTAGGCCTTGCAACTCATACAAAACTAAACCAACAAATAAATTATATTCGATATGAATCTATTTTATTTTTCTACACCTTTATACAATCAGAAATCTATTGGATAACAAGAAAAGTATATATATGGCAAAATGAAAAATAAAATCTAAATCAAACTGTTATGAAATTTTTATTTGACATTTTGTTCTCACAATACTATTTTAAATAAAATTTATTTGTTGGTGCTCAAGCAATGTCTATATGCATTTCATTGGTGCTTTACCAAATCATCAGTAGACTTTAACCACAGCTTTGAAAAGTTAAAAACTTCTTATCTTATGCACATACTTCTGAAAACCATCTGAGAATTCACAATTTGTAAATAACAAACTATTTTCAAAAATCACAACAGAATAAGCTTAGTAGGTCTTGCAACTCATACAAAACTAAACCAACAAATAAATTATAATCGATATGAATCTATTTTATTTTTCTACACCTTTATACAATCTGAAATCCATTGGATAACAAGAAAAGTATTTATAAGGCAAAATGAAAAATAAAATCTCAATCAAACTGTTATGAAATTTTTATTTGACATTTTGTTGTCACAATTATAAGGTAATGTAATTTGGAATTAATTATTTGGCGACTGCTCTCGCCTGCGACCACCGAGGAACTGTCCGTTCTTCATTCTAGACGTTCCCTCTACGCTTACAGTTTGCCATCCTTCCAATTAATCGACCTCGATTACTACTTCTATCGTTTTCATCTTCAGCATCTTCGCTGGAGTAATCATTGTATTCTGGTAGGGTGCACCATGGCTTTATCTTATCAGACGCATATATTGATCGATAATGGCGCTGCGTTCGGCTGGAACCGGGTATATCTTCGAGGACGTAACGATCCTTATCGAGAACTTCGGTTATTATAAAAGGACCCTTATACAGAGGCTCCAATTTTCTGCATGTACGTCGCTATTGGCTCGTTCTCTACTAGAACAAGATCATCCGCGTTGTAGTGCTTAGGAGTTGCATGTTGTTTGTCGTATTGCTGCTTTGATAATTCACGTTGTGCATCTATTCGGTTGGCCGTTTTCATACGTAACTCTTGAAGGTTGTCGCTATAAACTATTTCGCTATTTTGAAGAGCTAGAACTAGCTTATTTTGTAGGATATCCCTAGGCTCAAATCCAAATAGAAGTTCCTGTGGAGTTTTTCCAGTCGTTTTGTTCTGCATTATATTGAGTGACGACTGTACTCGCCTAAGTTGATCATCCCAGCGTTTATCTTCTTTTGTAGATGATAAGAGCATTCCCCGAATGGTTCGTACAGCGTTTAAGATGTGCTTTACATCGCTAGATTTGCAGTATCGTTCAAACTCGTTAGAAGTGAAGGCTGTTCCACGATCGGTGATAATTCGTGTGAGCATGCCAAAATGTACACTCATTCCGTTTAGGACGTTGATCACGTGTTTTGACGCTGTCGTTTTGACCGCTTTTAACATGGTGTATTTGGTGAAGGCATCTAGAATGACTAGGATGTGCTCGTTTCGACTTGCGGAATTTGGAAATGGACCCAAATGATCCATATGGACGGTATGGAAAGGAATTGGCATTATATTTTCATAATGGTACTCACCTCCACGTTTCCCTCCTTGGACTTTATTGTAGGCGCACTCTATGCAAGACCTAATATGCGCCTTAACGATGTTTCGCATCCTAGGGAATCAGAAATGCTTTTGAAGGTTTTCTAACGTCTTTTCCACTCCTAGATGGCCAGCGTTATCATGTTGCCCTTGAATCACACGCCAACGTAGGGCTTTTGACACAACCCATAAACATTTGTCTTTTAGCTTTCGGAATAGTCTACCATCCTTTATCACATAGTCGTTGCATATCTCCTTATTACCAGCTCTTACCTTTTCTACGATCTCACCAATTCTTGCGTCCTGCAATTGCATAGAAAATAATAAATAATTTTCACTTATTGTTGTCTTTGAGATTTGTCGGTGTAACTTTTCAAACATTTCTTCCACGCCGTTACTACCCACTACGATGTCATCCATATAGTGGATTACGTCACCGTCATTCGTTTTATCATACACACCATCGGGGGTAACAAATGCTGCAAATTTTTGACTATTCTGCGTAATCGGTACATTTCGGTGGTTTTGGGCATGCGCTAGATATATGGCCTACCTCCGAACAATTAAAACACACAATTGGCTTACGTTCTGGTTTGGTCGGCTTAGCCACATCGTCAAACGTCTCGTTCTCGTTTTTGTTTCCATAATCACGCTTTGGAACTGCCGTTGATCTTGCTTTGGCTGAACAGCTTGCCATATTCGAAAAGAAGTCTTCTAGGGTATCGCGCATTTCTTTCGTCGTTCGAAAACGGATTGTTGCAAAAGCAGCCTGTAACTCACGATGCTTAAGCCCCTCACGTGTGTACTTAATTATTGCAGATTCACTCTGGCGATAACGTTTACCTGAAGCGCTCATTCTAAAACAATACTCATTTACGGACTCACCCGTTTTTCGCGTTGCATTCGACATTTTGAAGTGTATATCGGCTTCATTGGGTAAAACTCCAAATTCTGCTCTCAATGCAGCTGAAAATTCAAGCCACGACACATAAAGTTCTTCGGAAGCATCGAGCCATAACTTTGCCGGGCCCTTTAACTTACTATATACGGCCAACATTAATGATCTCTCGTCCCAATCATACCCATTCATTGCCTTCTGAACCCAATCTATAAATTGTTCAATACTAAAAAGCGAATCTTTAGTAGGATCGTATTCGCGGAGGGTATCGGAAATTTCTTTTACACTGTACACGTTACGTCTTCCTAACTCAAGATTTCGAGGTGATACGGACGGTTGATAGGAAGGGAATTCACTGCGCGTTTCTCTTACCGGTTTTGCGTTGGGGATAGCTTGCTGTTGCACCAGCGACATCACATTTTCTAACATAGAACGTAAGCTATTGGTTTGTGCCCGCACATCATCATTTCCATCTGGCTGTTCTTCAACAAAGTCAATTTCCGTAGAACCTACAGCCTCTTCTAAACGTTGAACTAGTTCAGCCTTAGAGCCGCTCGTTGGTAAACTACGTTCTCGTAGGAGATCCTTTAGATCTACGACTTTTAAATCTGCTATACGCATCATCATCGTCTAAAGAGCGTTAAAATACCGTCAAAATACGTTATATAATTAAACTGTTAAATACGTTTCGTTACACAGTCACCGTTTACCCGTTAGCACGATTGTTTCTTTACATTACTAAATACTCATGTATTAATTAATGCGTTTCGTCTAATATATATATATATATATATATATATATATATATATATATATATATACATATGTATATGTATATAAATTTTTTAACGTTCAATTAATATTTATTTCGTCTGCGTTTTTTTAATTGTACCGTTCTCGAACCACTGTATGTGTTTCGTTTAACATATATATCACTCTTCTTAACGTCCAATTAATATTTTTTCGTCTGTGTTTTTTTCGAATTTTATCGTTCTCGAACTGTATGCGACAGTGAACCGTTAGCCATAAAATCACACTACGTTTTTGTTGGAAACTTATTGCTTTAATCGTTCAACAGATATTAATTTTATGCCGTCGTTATGAATATTGTTCGTTCTTGGTTGTATGTCCATTTATTTCCACTCACTATTTACCACTGTCCTCAATACATTGCATACGTTTGGAATCTTTCATACATTTCTTATTTAGGCAAATTTTATTGTTCGTTTGTATATAAGGGAAGAAATAATCCGCTATTCAGTTTTTTTCTTTTTTTCAATGTTTATTTATTTACTTTCGAACTTAAGCCCGTTGATAAAATTAACAATTTACATAAGAAAGTTCGACTAATAAAAAATTCATATATAATTTATTTATTTACTTAAAATTTTTGAAATCTTCGTTTCGATTCTGTAACCACGCACAAGCAAATTCAATTTAATAATTCTTTAGTTCGTTTTCACAGATTCCGCATTAGAGAATGTTAACAAAGATCTTCATTTTTTACTGCTGCGCACATGCAAACACAATTGCTTCTTTTCTGGTTGTCTTCGTTCACGTCTCCCGAGAGAGTATTTAGTTTCATTTTCGTTGTTGTGTACACTCAAGTACAATTATTATCATTTAGATTATCACTAACAAAACAAATACTTTTTTATATCAATACAAACGTTTTTGCTCTTCCTTATACATTTCTAATACATTGGTTTAACGTTTAGGGTGGTTTTTTTATCTCACTTCTGAACTATAAGGTAATGTAATTTGGAATTAATTAATTGACGACAGCTCTCGCCTGCGACCACCGAAGAACTGTCCGTTCTTCATTCTAGACGTTCCCTCTACGCTTACACAATACTATTTTAAATGAAATTTATTTGTTGGTGGTCAAGCAATGTCTATATGCATTTCATTGGTGCTTTACCAAATCATCAGTAGACTTTAACCACAGCTTTGAAAGGTTAAAAACCTCTTATTTTATGCATATACTTCTGAAAACCATCTGAGAATTCACAATTTGTAAGTAACAAACTATTTTCAAAAATCACAACAGAATAAGCATAGTAGGCCTTGAAACTCATACAAAACTAAACCAACAAATAAATTATATTCGATATGAATCTATTTTATTTTTCTACACCTTTATACAATCAGAAATCCGTTGGATAACAAGAAAAGTATTTATAAGGCAAAATAAAAAATAAAATCTAAATCAAGCCGTTATGAAATTTTTATTTGACATTTTGTTGTCACAATACTATTTTAAATGAAATTTATTTGTTGGTGGTCAAGCAATGTCTATATGCATTTCATTGGTGCTTTACCAAATCATCAGTAGACTTTAACCACAGCTTTGAAAAGTTAAAAACCTCTTATCTTACGCATATACTTCTGAAAACCATATGAGAATTCACAATTTGTAAATAACAAACTATTTTCAAAAATCACAACAGAATAAGCATAGTAGGCCTTGAAACTAATACAAAACTAAACCAACAAATAAATTATATTCGATATGAATCTATTTTATTTCTCTACACCTTTATACAATCAAAAATCTATTGGATAACAAGAAAAGTATTTATAAGCCAAAATGAAAAATAAAATCTAAATCAAACTGTTATGAAATTTTTATTTGACATTTTGTTGTCACAATACTATTTTAAATGAAATTTATTTGTTGGTGGGCAAGCAATGTCTATATGCATTTCATTGGTGCTTTACCAAATCATCAGTAGACTTTAACCACAGCTTTGAAAAGTTAAAAACCTCTTATCTTACGCATATACTTCTGAAAACCATCTGAGAATTCACAACTTGTAAATAACAAACTATTTTCAAAAATCACAACAGAATAAGCATAGTAGGCCTTGAAACTCATACAAAACTAAACCAACAAATAAATTATATTCGATATGAATCTATTTTATTTTTCTACACCTTTATACAATCAGAAATCCATTGGATAACAAGAAAAGTATTTATAAGGCAAAATGAAAAATAAAATCTAAATCAAACTGTTATGAAATTTTTATATGACGTCTGTAACAGTGATGGCACCGTGGAACAAAGTGACCAGCTCAGGGCTTTTATGTCCACTTCTGCGATTTTGCCTCTCCCCCTCCCCTATCTAACAATAATTATTTTGTATTGTTGATTTCGGCTTGGAGGTTGCTGTTTGGCTGCCTGGTGGTGAAGGTATAGCACTGACCACCTGGTAGCCACTGAAAAGCAGTAATCACCATCGTTGGAATCAATATTAACAAGATAGACGAATATTTGGATTTCCCTAGACTTATTTCATGGCAGGTAGATTCAGAATTGACTTCTGCAACATACGAGGCTTGAGAGCGAACTTCTTCTCAGTTTATGCTCACGTCTGTCTCTATCGGCCGGATGTTTTAGCCTTAAGTGAAACCCAGGTATCTGAAGATGCCAGGATTTTTATGTGCCTGGGTGTCAACTTCTATCCCTTTTTCACTTTCATCGCGGTCTTGCATTATATATACGCAATGATGTTGTGTACCAAAGCCAGCAATCACTAGGCTTGTATGATCCAGAATTTTTTTTTTTTTTTTTTTTTTTTTAGGAGTAGGACCAGCACTCAGGGGATGACCCCTACATATGCAATGCATTGCGCCGGAACTGAAAACGAGGGGATAGTATTGAGGAGACAGATTAGGAAAGATAAGAAGATACAGTTTTTTTTTTTTTTTTTTTTTTTTTTTTTTTTTTTTGTAGCTATTTCAACCTTTTACTTCGCCGGCTAATTTTTGCTACAGGGCCGACGAAGGTGGGTGCTGCTTTTTAGTACCTGATAGTGTCAGTCGCTGCCACTTATGTTCAGTGATCAGTGACTATGCCTTCATCATTGAAACAGGCTGGCAACAACTAACACAACCACGCACTAATGCTGATCAGAAGAATTCAACACAATATTTCATGACTCAGAGCGGGCTCGAACTCACGACCCTCCGTTTCATAGTCTCGTGTTCTACTACTTCAGCCAACAGCTGCCTTTGGGCTAAATTCAAGATCAGGGCACATAGTTTGCATTTCGGATTCCTTTATAGAAGTCCAAACGCGGGAAGGGATCAAACTTTATCGGGCTTCGATTCCCTTTCCGATTCTATAGCAAAAATCCTCGAAAGTTGTAAGGACAGTGAAATTGTTATTGCTGGTGATTTCAATGTCCACAACTCATCGTGGCTTCGCCATTCGAGCCACACAACTTCAGAGAGCCAATATGTTGAGTTATTCGCCGCGCATAATCACCTAGCGCAACTAGTGAATGAACCAACACATATACCATGTGTTGAAGGGCACCAACTAAATACGCTTGATTTGTTCCTAGCTTCACACCCTCAAAAGTATGAAGTGAACGTCAGTGCACCTCTCGGTAATTCGGATCATTATATCATCTCCGCTTCTCTTTCGTTCTTGGCACTTCGAAACGTTTCACCCACTGTCACGAAACGTTTAAAATACGTAAACGAAAAAGCTCGTTGGGCAGAGCTCAACGAATTCTATCGTACTTTCAATTGGAAACTATGTTTCTTAAATAAAAATATCGATTTAATGGCGGAAATGGTTGGAAATATAATTCTGCTGGGAATGAAATAATTCATCCCATCCAAAAAAATTTCGGTTAAGCCGAGACAAAAATCTTGGTTTAACCAATCTTGCAAAGAGGCAATCAGATCCAGAGAGGAAGCATTCAGTACTTGGCGGAATAACAAAAACGCAAATACTGATGCGCTGCGCAAACAAGCGAGGTCTTCGTGTGCCAGAGCGCTAAGGCGTGAAAAAGCTTTATACCAGCAGCGCCTTCGTGCTAAAGTTCTTACCACCACGAGAGGTAGTAAAAGCTTCTGGTCATTCGTTAAAAGAGTAAAGGATAAATCTAGTTCATCAATTCCAACTCTTTTAAGGGATGATCAAATATTCACTGAATCTGTTGATAAAGCTAACCTTTTTTCTTGCTTGCCAGGTAGCAATTGCCCGTGGTGGAAAGATTATCAGTTACTATGCCAAGAATATTCTTTCGACCACGTGCAGTTAAAAAGGTTTTAGCGAATCTCAACATAAACAAGTCTCCGGGGCCGGATGGCATTCCAGCACTGGTCTTGAAGCAGTGTTTTTCGACGCTAGCGCGTCCATTGGCTAAGCTATTTAGTGCATCGTACCATGCCGGTAAATTTCCGATGTGTTGGAAGTTAAACAATGTAACGCCGATCCCTAAGAAGGGAGAGGCGCAATACCCCGAAAATTACCGCCCAATTGCAGTCTGTTCTGCAATTTCCAAGGTCATGGAAAGTATGACCAACTTCCACCTGGTAAGGTATCTGGAGACCAACACCTTACTTAACGACCGGCAGTATGGTTTTTGCAGAGCTCGCTCTACAGGAGACCTGCTCGCTGTGTTAACAGAAAAATGGTGCAATTCCATTCACCATTTCGGCGAGAGTAAGGTGGTGGCTATAGATATCTCTAAAGCATGATGCACTTCTGTCAAAACTGACTGCTTTTGGTGTCGGTGATGATTTCTCTCGCTTCATAGCGAGCTTCCTCAGAGACCGCACTATACGAGTTGTTATAGACGGGGTCTCATCAAACGAGTTCAAGGTAAATTCAGGGGTGCCGCAAGGCTCTGTTCTATCTCCTACTCTCTTCCTCATCTTTATAAATGACCTTTTATGTCAGACTTCAAACCCTATCTACTCTTTCGCGGATGATAGCAGCATTATCCATTCTTTCTCTTTCACCAGCCGGCCAAGCCTGGAGGAGATTGACGACAGGAGACAAAGGATGAACGAGTCACTCACAAGTGATCTCGTGTGAATCTCCGAATGGGGCCTCGCGAACAGGGTTAACTTTAACCCTCATAAGACGCAGTGCTGCGTGCTTACGCATAGGCGGCTGGTCGAAGGTTCTGCGCCATCCGTGTTTATGGATGGTATAGGTATTTGGGAATCAGAACCTCTTGATGTTCTTGGTATGAAATACAGTGTGACGTTCGATGGACAGATCACATTTTTCATATTTCCAAAGAAGCATTCAAGTGTCTCAGCTTTTTAAGACGGTGTAAGACATACTTCACCCCAACTGATCTCATCAATATATATACCACCTACATCCGACCAAAGATGGAATACAACTCTCATGTATGAGCCGGTGTTTCAAAGTCTGTTTTGAAGTTGCTCGACCGCGTACAAGAGAGAGCGAAGAAGCTCATCGGTGACTGTAGGGTAGCCAACTCTATTGACTCACTGGAACATCGACGCAACGTGGGGTGTGTTTCACTGTTCTACCGATACTACAACGGAATGTGTTCTGGTGAAATAAGGGAGCTTGTGCCGGATAACCGTTTATTTTTGCGAGCTACCCGCTCTTCATGTAGGGCACATCCTTTTGTGGTTGAGTTGTCAGTGAATCGCACCACGCATTACAGAGAGAATTCGCTCTTTGGCCGAGCGGTTCGTATGTGGAACAAACTTCCAGCAGAGGTCTTTCCTGTCAGTTTTAACTTGGGGAGGTTCAAATCGAACGTCCACAAACACTACTCCCTCTATCCTCCTTCCCATAACCAACTTTCCTAGTTCTGGCACAATGCATCGCATATGTAGGGGTCATCCCCTGAGTGCTGGTCCAAGAAAAAAAAATTTTGTTGTCACAATACTATTTAAAATGAAATTTATTTGTTAGTGGTCAAGCAATGTGTATATGCATTTCATTAGTGCTTTAAAAAATCATCAGTAGACTTTAACCCCAGCTTTGAAAGGTTAAAAACCTATTATCTTATGCATATACTTCTGAAAACCATCTGAGAATTTACAATTTGTAAATAACAAACTATTTTCAAAAATCACAACAGAATAAGCAAAGTAGGCCTTGAAACTCATACAAAACTAAACCAACAAATAAATTATATTCGATATGAATCTATTTTATTTTTCTACACCTTTATACAATCAGAAATCCGTTGGATAACAAGAAAAATATTTATAAGGCAAAATGAAAAATAAAATCTAAATCAAACTGTTATGAAATTTTTATTTGACATTTTGTCGTCACAATACTATTTTAAATGAAATTTATTTGTTGGTGGTCAAGCAATGTCTATATGAATTTCCTCGGTGCTTTACCAAATCATCAGTAGACCTTAGCCACAGTTTTGAAAAGTTAAAAACCTCTTATCTTATACATATACTTCTGAGAACCATCTGAGAATTCACAAATGGTAAATAGCAAACTATTTTCAAAAATCAAAACAGAATAAGCATAGTAGGCCTTGAAACTCATACAAAACTAAACCAACAAATAAATTATATTCGATATGAATCTATTTTATTTCTCTACACCTTTATACAATCAGAAATCCATTGGATAACAAGAAAAGTATTTATAAGGCAAAATGAAAAATAAAATCTAAATCAAACTGTTATGAAATTTTTATTTGACATTTTGTTGTCACAACACTATTTTAAATGAAATTTATTTGTTGGTGGTCAAGCAATGTCTATATGCATTTCATTTTTAACTTTTCAAAGCTGTGGTTAAAGTCTACTGATGATTTGGTAAAGCGCCAATGAAATGCATATAGACATTGCTTGACCACCAACAAATAAATTTCATATAAAATACCATTTTTATAATTTTTTTTCTTCCTGTTTGGAAAATTCAATATTTAAAACAATCGGGAAGTAACTGATTTCACCCCGAGATTTCACCAGATCATGACGTTTTGAGTCCCTAGAAACATTTTCTGGCTACTTCTGAACTATAACCGGTTCGGGCCGGCACATATTGAGATATAAAACCACGTTGATCGCCATAAACCGGGTTCACGCGTTCATGAGATATCGTGAAAAAAATTTTTCAAAAAAAATCCCAAATTACATTAGATACATAAGTGTTCTCCATTTTTTTATAGGACTCACCGCTTTTCACGGCTGATACATTCAAAAGTTTTAGCAGTTTGAAAATTTAAATAATAGAATATTTTAGCGGTGAAAATTAGCGGGAGGCTGTAGGGGTGGCCCTTAGGGTCAATCGTTTTCCATACTATTAATTAAGTACTATATTAAGCCAAAGCAAACCTAACAATTTTGAATAATTCCTTCATGAATTTATTCAGCAACTAGACATTGCGAAATGGACTAAAATTTGGGGAACAAACTATTGTGGTAAAATTAGGGCAATAATTTGTGATATACCGCCAAGAGCTTTCGCGTGTGGTATTGTAAGCCACACCTGCCGCCGTGGATGCACAAAATGCAATTCAATTTTAAAAAAAGTTGGCTTCGTTTTAGCTTATTCTGCGAAATCAAGAGTGCTTGTGACTGAGAGCAATTTTGCTTGCAGATAATATTTAGGAAACCATAAAAAACCATTTTGTGATGAATAAAGTCCTTTTGAGAAACTTAGGAATGGTAAGTCAGGTGCCTCTCTATCCGATGCATCTCGTTGACTTGGGAGTGATGACAAAATTTCTATAAAAAATTTATTTTTAAAATATCTGAAGTCATTAAATCTTATATTTCTAATCATTTGAATAATCTAAAAAAAAATCAATGGGTGTTCGAACTCACGGGCGATGTATTAACACCTTTTTGTTACACGGTACCTGTTCGATTTCTATGAACATAGACCCACAAACCCGGAGGTAGAGTTAATATAAGGTATTTAATGAAAAAGAATAGTTTATTGAATTTAATTTTACTTTGTATAATTTATTAATGTTATGTTTTCAACACAATTAAAATTGGTCTGTGATAGCTAAAATATGAAACATAAACTTTTGATTGTATCCTATCGATATGACGTTAGAAAACAGCGTCAATTGTAGTTCCTTGGATAGTAGTTGGGGACTCCAACGAAGTATTCATGGTAAGCTTGAATTTATCGTAGTGGAATTCGATAAGAGGTAGTGCTTCTACGGTTGAAAAATTCGTATTAAAGTCACCACCCATTATTATTGGCATTGAAAAATCGTCCTCTTCTAGTTCGCGTGAACCATTTTCGGTGTAGGCAGAAGTGAAAGATGAATAAATTTTATTATATTCTGGACAGACTGGTTGAGCAAGAAGCTGTGCCTACTCTCTCTTTTTCCTCCGATATTCCGCCATATATTTTCTTTTTTCTTTTAATACCGACGCACTAAGTAGATGCACTCAAAATGAAAACAATACTTAATACTTTTTATTTATTTTATATTAATCCCACAAAAAACAAAGAGAATGCAAAGCAACAGACAAATGTACATACATACATTGTTATGTTTGTACATAAGCTACATACGTTGCTGTCTTGCTATTTCATTTTTATATATGTACGTATAACCACGTCACTATTCTCTTTGCTATGCATAAGACAAAACCGAAGATCAACATAAAACACTTTTTAATATTACTCCAAATTAATACTCCGAATTAAAACACTTAAATCTCTTAATTTTTGGCCTAAACTCTTCGTCGAAACCCGCACTAGCGTTTTAATCCAAAAATTAATAAAATCGGCTATGAATTTCCGGAGAAAATCGCGTGGGAAAATTATATGAAAATCGCCCAATAATCACTTTCAATACCGACTGCCAAGCAACGAACAAACAAACGATGATTTACTCTTACATCTTACATCTAACACTTGCGTATGTATTGAAACTGATAGTTTACTGCCCTAGAGGCGCGCGTATAGATGTTAACACATCAAAAAATATTCCTAAGAAATTTTCCTACACTCCCAGAAGCTTAGATAATATATTTCATTGGAAAGCATCTGAGTTCAGGCAGTTCTTATTGTACACGGGAATTGCTTTTCTGAAAGATCGACTCCATGCTTGCAGATTTCTATCATGCCCTAGAACATACTTAAGAAATACACATAACGCCTAAATTCTGCTTAAACGGATAAATAAACTTCTTTTTAAGAGTTGTAAGAATTTGGGGGCTTAATCAGGAAATGAGAGACGTGTATAGAAATTTATTTAATGCGGCGTATGATATTAGAAAATCCAAGGATAAAACTGTTAATAAAAATGGACGAAAACTCGTAGAATTTTGCACGTATAACAATCTTCTAATTTTAAATGGAAGAACAAAAGGGGATGAAGAAGGTTGTATAACATATGCCAACACTACCGGAGAATCTGTAAATGGTATCTGTGCTTCGTCTCATGAACTTTTAAATTATATATGTAAGTAAATTTGCTGTCGAAGACAAAATATGGAATGATCATTTCCCTATTATGCTTTCTTTGAATACGAGTATAAAACACGCAAATGAAGACTGTAAAAAACCACAACTGCTGCCAAAGCTATAATGGAAAAATATAGATAGAGAACCATATCATCACCGTCTAAAGCTTAACTTAAATTCCTTTAACTGAAGTGATAGATGTCTAAATGACTTATGTAAAATAATTAAGAAATCTACACCAAGAACAAAAAAACAGTATAGATATTTTTATCTCGTACAAGAACGGTATGAAAGTAAATGTCCCATTGCAAGACGAACAAGCTTCGAATATCTCAAAATGTATAGAAATTATAATTACACAGATGATAAAGAAAGATACGTTACAGAACAAAAAATATATAAAGCAATCTGCCAGAGAAGTAAAATAAAATTTTATCAAGAAATCGTGAATAAAATTAACAACATAAAAGATAGCAAGCAGTGGTGGAATGTCGTAAAAGAATTAGACTTATTATGTCGGCAACATCGTTCAAGCATCGTTTTGAAAAACTTTTAAACCCACCGCAAATTAAAGTGTGCATGTATTATGCTCCAATATTTTAATTTTTTTTTTAGGAGTAGGACCAGCACTCAGGGGATGACCCCTACAATGCAATGCATTGCTCCGGAACTGAAAGCGAGGAGATAGTATTATGTAGCTATTTCAACCTTTTTTAATTCGCCGGCTAATTTTTGCTCTTCTTTTAGTACATGATAGTGGCAGTCGCTGCCAATTATGTTCAGTGACCAGTGACTATGCCTTCATCATTGAAACAGGCTGGCAACAACTAACACAACCACGCACTAATGCTGATCAGAAAAATTCAACACAATATTTCATGACTCAGCGCGGGAAGATACTTTTCTTGATAACCCCATAACAGTAGATGAAATCAAATTCATGCTAAACAAGTAAAAGTGCTATATTCATTCGGGTGTGCCGAATCTTAAATACCATTCACAGATATAATTCTTCTTTCTTTTTTTCTTGCCAAGACAGAAAATAGGTTTAATTAAAAAATCAAACTGATGTTATCGGTTACTTTTATATTTAAGAAAACGTTTAAATTTGTCGACTAGAAAGCTTAATGTTTCGCTTTTCTTATTTCTAATACGTTTGAACGTCTTTCAAAAATATTAAATATGTTTAATTTACAAACAAAAAGAAAAAATCCGTTTCATGTACCCCAAAAAGTCCTAATTGTCCAACCGTAGAATAGTTTTTAGATTTTTTTGGTTTTTAATACCAATTTATTTCTTCCTGATATACAAAATAGGTATAATTCATCATAAAAATCAAAAATAACAAATATTATGGTTAATTTTATGAAATAGAAAATGTCGATATTCCAACCCTGAAATTGGATTTTTAATTTTTTTGACTTTCAATACCAATTTAACTCTTCCCGAAGTATAAAAAAGATTTCATCCACAAAAACCAAAATTAGCAACTTATATGGCTAATTTCGATTTTCCAACACTGAAACCGAATTTTTAGTTTTTAATATTTTTAATACCAATTTAATTCTTAGCGAAGTATAAAATAGGTTTAATTCACTGAAAAAACCAAAATTGGGAACTTATATGGTTATTTTATGTACCAACAAATTTCGATTTTCCAACCCTGGAACCGAATTTTTAATTTACAAATTTTTAATACCAATTTAATTCTCAGCTAAGTATAAAATGTTTCATTTACTGAAAAAAAACCAAAATTGAGAATTTATGTGGGTATCAAATGTATGTACCAAAAAATTTCGATTTTCCTACCCTGGAGCCAAATTTTTAATATTTTCATACTAATTTAATTTTTTTCCTAAAATATAAAATAGGTTTAATTCAATAAAAACACAAAATTTGGAATTTATGTGGGTACTTTTATGTACCAAAATATTTAGATTTTCCAACTCTGGAACCGAATTTTTTTTTTTGTTCTTCCTGAATTATAAAATAGTTTTAATTAGCGAAAATAACAACGTCAATTGCCTTTTTTGTTACTTTTATGCAGAAAAAATATTTCAATATCCTATCCCTGAGAACGAAATTTTTAATTTTAATTTTTTTTGTACCAATGAGGCATGAAATAGTTTTATTTAAGAAAAACGTAATATTTGTAACCATTTTGGTCACTTTCATGTACTACAAAATATTGCAGTTATCCAGCTCTGGAATCTAAATTTTTATTATATTTTTAATTTTTGATACCAATTTTGTTTTTCCTGAACTAAAAAATAGTTTTAATTAGTAAAAAGCCGACGTAGTTGTCTTTTTGGTTACTTTTATGTATAAAAAAAATTTAAATTTCCCAGCTCTGGAAGCGAAACTTTAATTTTTTTTTTTACCACTCCTAGTCTTCATTAGGTATAAAGTCGTATTATTTAAGAAAAACTTAAAATTTGCAACCATTTTTGTCACTTTCATGTACTACAATATATTCCATGTACCAAAAAGTCTTTAAACTTCCCAACCCTTGGAGTGAAATTGAATTTTTTTTACCATGAGGTATAAAGTAGTATTATTTAAGAAAAATTTAAAATTTTGAACCATTTTTGTCTCCTTCATGAACTATAAAATATTGCACTTGTCCATCCGTGGATTCTAAATTTCATTTTTTATATTTGAATTTTTGATACCAATTGTGTTCTTCCTAATTATAATACAGTTTTAGTTAGCAAAAAAAACAACATTAGTTGCCTGTTTGATTACTTTCACGTATAAAAAAATTCAATTTCCCATCCCTGGGATGGAATTAAAATTTTTTTTACATGTACAACAAAATACGGAATGGGCCGAAAAAAAATTTAATTTCCCATCCCTGGAGAAAAAATTTTTATTTTTTTAGTTTTTAATAGACCTTTGAGGCTTCCCAAAGCACGAAATAGGTTTAATTTACAAACATTAAAAAAAAATTGATTTTTGGTATAAATTTTGCGTCGAGAAATAGGTGTAAACTTCCCAGCTCTGGAACCATACTTCGGATCTTTCTCAATCCAACGGTCCAAGAACGAAGTCTCTAGCTCTTCTGGGGGCTTGGGAAACCCGATTTCACGTACAGTCAGACGGACAGACGGACATCGCTCAATCGTCATCGCTATTCATAAGGATCCAAAATATATATACTTTATTGGGTCCCATGTGAATATCGAAGAAATTACACACGAAATGACAAACCTATATATACCCTTTCACTTTTTTGTGAAGGATATAAAAAAGGTGAAATTGAATAAAGCCCAGGTGAGCACAGGGTACCTTACGAGTTCTTTTTAAATGCCACATACGAATTCCATATACAGATGGAACAAACTTATAACAACATTTTTTCTGGGGCCAAAATCGTGTTTGGAAGGTGGACTTATGGTAGAAAACCTATATATTCGGCTTTTATTATACGCAGATGATATCGTCATATTAGCCGATGACATAGCCACACTGCAAGCTATGATAAAAATATATAGAGGAGTTTTGCAACATTTAGAACTTAGAAGTAAATTTAAGCAAATCAGAAATTTAAGTATTTAGGAACGGAGGCAGACTAAGAAATAATGCAAAATGTTTTTTTAATGGAACTGAAATTAAAATCACTTCAGAGCTTAATTACCTTGGGGTTGTATTTACGCCAAAGTCAAAGTTTAATAAACATGTCGAAAAGAGAAACAGTCAAGCAAAAAACGCGATATGCTTAACATGGAAGACTTTAGTTGATAAACCTAAAATAAATTTGGAAATGAAATGGAAAGGCTATTTAGCTGTATGCCGGGTAATACAATTCTATTCTGCACAGGTATGGAGCTTCAGCCTTTTTGCAGAAGTAGATAAACTACAACGATATTTTATGAAACGAATTTTGAAATTGCCGAACTTTACACCAAATTATGTATTGATGCTTGAAACTGCGGCTGTAGAAAGCCATTTGTTTACATTTAGATTACATTAATAGAGTGATGTTTATATACTCAGAAAACAGATTACCTCATCAACTTTCACTAGTTATGTTAAACAAAAACACCTTCTGGGTAAAGGAATAACAATCTATAGCAGTGGTGGTCAGCCCATAGAACAGGGCAACTCAATCCTTACACTCGGGAAACGAGTACCAATCGGATTTTTTACCCATATTCACATACGCAACCCGAACAGTTTCGTTACTGTTCACATCAATGAGAGAAGAGAAAATAAAAATTTTATTCATAGACAACAACAAATGCATGAATAAATTTTCAACCCGCGTTGCCATCGTTCGATTTTTTGTATTCTTGGATGGATGAATTTATATATATTATGCTTCTGAGTAATTTTGTATGATATAAGAATGGTTTTATAATATTTTATATCTCCATAGGAGGCCAAAAAATTATACTACATACAAGGGCTCACAGCGATAAGGCCAGTACTCTGTTTGAATTTTCGAAAAATTTTTGGCAAAATTGTTTTCAGAAAAATTTTACGTGTTTTTCATAGTAAAACAGAGTAGGTACTAGTTTACAAAATTTTTCCACGCATATTTCGACTAAATATCTTTTATATGGGCTTTGACAGCATTTCGGTCGAAATTTTGAACACATTGTATAAAAGTGAACACTAAGTAATTTGATTTTGTGTACAACGGCAACACCTTTAAATGTTCTTTCTTGTTCACATAGTTGCCAGACAAAATAGGTGCAAAAACGTCAAATTTAGGAGAATAAACATCAAAATCTTCATATTACTTCTTTAAATCGTTAATGTGAAATTATTAAGGTAGTTTTATGAAAAAAGCCACAAAATTTCTAGAGAATTACAAAAATGTTTTAAATTTTTCATATAAAACGGTGTTATTTTGACAAAAATATTTAAAAACAATGAGTAAGTTCAATTTGAAGTAAACGTAAAATAAGAAATATTTTTATTCCTATAATTTTTATTTTATATTTTTCATTTTTTTTTTCCGAGGCTCTATACCTCAGAAGTTACTTTGCCGATTATTATTATTTAGATTTTCTAATTAGTTTCCTTAATGTAGCTATCACCTATTACTAATATTTTACGAATTATATTGCTAGAAGTACGAGTTTCAACGTCTAGTAGAGTCCTTATATAGAATTTTTTCAAAATTACAAACATTTTAATAAATGCATTTACTTGAAAGCAAATTTTTTTATATGTAAGTCTTTTTTATAAAATATGTCTTTTCTCTTAATTAAAAGTAAGAACCAAAATGTTTTGATTCCACATACATATTTAGATTTTTTTACTCGTCTGTTATAATTTCCTGGACTTGGTCTTTTAAATATTTCGTTCAAATTTAATATTTAAATCAAGTTATTTTTAAACAGGAATAACGGAACACAATATTTTTATGTCAGATAAAATAGCAATATATAAGTCAATATATTCCAACATTATGTCCATTAATAAATTCGGAAAAAAATGAAAAATATTTTGGACCTTATAAATATTGCGTGGAGTGTATAATTTTTTCACTATAATGAATTTCGTCGGTATTAATTAAATGTAAGTGTTGAAAATAGCGTTTTCTACATTGTATGTGTATTGATATGGCATCATTTATTTGAAGATATCATATGATATCTGAACTTTATAAATGTCATTTTTATTTTTGGCATTTCCGTTTTTCATCGCTCTTGATTTTTGCCGTCTTTACAGAAGCACACGATTTTGTAATACGTAATCTTGAAATAAATCTTTTTTCTAATTTTATCATAAATATTTTGTGTTTTCATCTGGGCATCTGCAAAATATTTTATTAGCAATATTATAACAGGTTATGGGCCCAGAATGCAAGTGTTCACCACTAAAGATTGCATGGATAAAAAAAAAAGAAATGTTGAAAGATACAGCAAGTTCCATTACTGGCGACAGCGTGAAGGTGACACAACGTAAAGAACTATCTACTTCAACTCATTTCACATCTTTGGATTCAACCAAGACCATGGCAGAAGTTAGGTCGTATCAGTTACATCGTTTTAATGGACAGAACTACCAGCTGTGGAGGCGCCAAATGGAAATTTACATGACGGAGAAAAAGTTGAAGCCATACATTTTAGGTACAATACCAAAGCCAAGCACTAATAGTCAAGCATGGGACGATAAAGATGCTGAGGCACAAGCTTTTATAATGAGAGGTATTGAGTTAGAGCAGTTAAAATATTTAACAGACTGTAATACATCTGCACAAATGTGGTCGCGACTAAAAACAGTTCACGCAGAAAAGAGTGAACAGTCAGCCCAAGTTTTGTTAGAAAAGTTTATAAACTGCAAAATGGAAGATGATGAAAGTATTGTAAATTTCGTTGCAAATATCACTTCTTTGGCGCAGCGTTTAAAAGACATGGATTTGGAACAAAAAGAGCCTATGGTCATCGCAAAAATTTTAAGTAGCTTGCCTTCTAAGTTTGACCACGTCACAACTGCATGGTATGCCGTCCCTCGCGCTGAACAGAACATTAAACGATTGACAGACCATTTAGTAAATGAAGAGTCTTTAATAAATTTACGTACACATGAAGTAACAGAAAATAATACATTTAAAACGGCATATTCTTTAAGCAAACACAAAAACAACAAAAATGTAAGTTCAAGTAAAAGAAATGGAAAATGCAATTATTGCAATAGATTAGGTCATTGAGCAAGAGAATGTTATAAAAAGCAAAGAGATCAACAAAAGAAACCAACAAACAACTCTAGCTCTTTAGCTGTTACTAAAGAATTAAAAACAAAAGATAACGATGAAATGTCAAATTGCCGAAAATCACATTTATTCGTTTTACAATCTAATAATTCTCAAAGCAAATTTGAAAATATTTTCTATGTAGATTCAGGCGCAACTGATCATATGTGTTTCCAAAAGGAATTATTTACCAAATTTTCTGAATATGAACATGGTATGTGCCAAGTACGAGTTGGAGATGGCCGTAAATTGAACGTTGTTGGTGTTGGTGATATTGATGTGCAGGTGAATGAAAAATATGGTGCAAAAGGTTTCATACATACCATAAAAGATGTTTTGTTAGTGCCCGATCTGGATAGAAATTTTCTTTCGGTTTTGAAAGCAACAGAAAAAGGTATGAAAGTGGTATTTGAAGAAGGTGCAGACTGTGTAATGTTTATGAAAGATGATGAGGTGATTGTTACTGGTGTGCGGGATAATAAATTGTACAAAATTAATTTAAGCCCGGTTATAAATGTTTCTTTGAATGTAGCGTTCTCAGAGTCTATGGTGACCTGGCACGATCGTTTAGGGCATGTAAGCTTTAAAACGTTGCAAGAAATGTATAAAAACAATGTTGTTCAGGATTTAAAAATTAAAAATATTCCAACCGAAATTCCTTTTTTGCGATGGGTGTGCGTATGGAAAACAGCACAGGCAGAGCTTCCCAAAATCAGGTGCAAGTCGAGCTAAGAATCCGGGTGAAATTTTTCATGCAGACTTATGTGGCAAGATGAGTATACCTTCTTTTGGAAAGTCTAACTACGAGTACTGTCGTATACGTTAAAAATCGCACAGCCTCTGAAGTTTTAAATGGTCGTACCCCATACGAATTATGGTTTGGCAGAAAACCTGCAGTTGGTCACCTTAGAGTGTTTGGATGTGAAGCTTATGTACACATACCTAAACAACAGCGTTCAAAGTGGGATAAAAATTCAACTGAAGGAATAATGGTTGGCTATAATGATGATAGTAAGGCATATCGTATATATGATCCAAGCGCTAAAAAGGTATATATACGGAGAGATGTTATATTTAATGAGTGTCAACAAAAAGTGCATGAAGTAGTGGAAATAAAAGAGAAAATGTGTGCAGAGAAAAATGAAGAAACAGCTGATAATAATATAAACAACAGCCCCAAAGTTTATAAGAACCCTAGGCAACCAATTCCACGAAGCCCGTATAGCACAAGGAGTGTTGTAAATATCCAATGTAACAAAAAAGACGAAGTCGATGCGGAGTTGTGTATAGCCGAGTTAGAGCCGATCTCTTTAGAAGAGGCTTTGAATGATGTTGATTCAAATAAATGGTTAGCAGCAGTACATGAAGAAATCGATGCATTAAATAAAAATAACACATGGAAATTAGTGCCTAGAACATCAAACATGCACGTATTGTCTAACCAATGGGTTTTCAAACGTAAGTACAAAGCAAATGGAGAAATTGACAAATACAAAGCTAGACTTGTTGTGCGTGGTTGTTTTCAAAAACGGGGCATTGATTATAATGAAATATATTCCCCTGTCGTACGATATGAATCAGTACGATTAATTTTGTATTGCTGCAGCTCAAAATATCCAGATTATACAGTTTGATGTAAAAACTGCATTTTTGCATGGAGATATTGAAGAAACTATATATATGGAGCAACCATATGGTTTCAAAAGTGACGATAGTGTTTGCCACCTACAAAAGGGCTTGTATGGTTTAAAACAAGCTTCCCATCAGTGGAACAAGAAAATTGTTAGTTTTCTCAAGAAATATGGATTCATGCAATCTAGTGCAGATTTGTGTGTTTTTATCTACACAACTACTATAACAACAATTTATCTCACCCTGTACGTAGATGATGGTTTGATTTGTAGCAACGATAGTGATTTGGTACAGCATCTTCTACAAGCTTTACATAAGGAATTTGAAATTACACACAGAAAAGCAGAATTTTTCGTTGGAATGCAAATTAATATCGATGGAGGGAAAAATAGGATAAAAGTTTTTCAACATTTTTACACACAGAAAATTTTGCAACGTTTTAATTTCATTAATTGCATTACTGTACAAACACCGGCTGAACCAGGAATGCAGTTTTTACAACAAAAAGAAATAAGTGACGTAAATTTTCCATACCGTGAAGCAATCGGATCGTTGATGTATTAGATGGTATGTACTCGCCCTGATATTGCATTTATTGTTGGAGTTCTAAGTAGATTTGTAGAAAATCCATCTAATATACACTGGCAAGGTGTCAAACGAGTTTTTCGATATTTAAAAGCAACCGAAAATCGTGGTATTACGTATGAAATAGGAACTGATTCTAATGAACTTGTCATGTACTGCGATTCCGATTGGGCCGGTGATGTTAACACAAGACGAAGCACTACAGGCTGGATTTGTTATATGAATGGAGGTCCCATTGCTTGGTGTTCCAAGAAACAATCCGTTACAGCAACATCTACAACAGGAGCTGAGTTTATAGCATTATGTGCCGCAACAAAATGTGTTAAATTATTGCGAAAATTGTTAGCTGATATAAATATACAACAAACAACAACACCAATCAGATGTGATAATCAAAGAGCAATCACCCTCGTTAAAAATCCTGAATCTTCTAAACGAACAAAGCATGTTGATATTAAATATTTTTATACGTGTGATATTCAACGTGAAGGAGACATTGATGTACAATATCTAGAGACGTCTAAGCAGCTCGCTGATGTTCTAACGAAGGCCCTTAGTAAAGATAAATTTAACAATTTAATAAAATTTTTTGGTTTTGAAGATGAACACTAATTTAAGAAAACGAGAGGGAATGTTGAAAATGGCGTTTTCTACATTGTATGTGTATTGATATGGCATCATTTATTTGAAGATATCATATGATATCTGAACTTTGTAAATGTCATTTTTATTTTTGGCATTTCTGTTTTTCATCGCTCTTGATTTTTGCCGTCTTTACAGAAGCACACGATTTTGTAATACGTAATCTTGAAATAAATCTTTTTTCTAATTTTAATCATAAATATCTTGTGTTTTCATCTGGGCATCTGCAAAATATTTTATTAGCAATATTATAACAGTAAGAAATACATATTAATGAAAACTTTATTTATATTTCATGTCATATTATTTGTTTTTTATAAAAAGTCGTCAAAATTACGTCAAGTCTGGCAACATTATTTGTGTGCAGTTGTTTAAAAAAAGAGTCACTAACACATGAAAAATGCACAAATACATTATACCAGGGAAAGGCAACCTATACTATTACATTTTGCGATTGTATTAATTATTACTCTCTGCGCTCTCACCACGAATCGGTATTGCCAATCAACTTTCGTCACTTCTCCCCAATTAAAACTTTAAAATCTTCAAAAACTAACTTAATTTTATTATGGGTATTTGCAATATATTAGAAAATTAGTATCGGCATGGCATTGGGGCAAAATGATGTTTCTGGCTCTGTATGGAGTGATGGTGTGTAAATAAGAAGGTTTTGTAGGACATTTGACAAAGAGTAATGCAAATACACATACGTACATATATATTTTTCATTGCATTATTCACCAACAGGCATTATTTGCAAAAAGTTTGAATGTAATGAACACAATGAATTGTGGTTCAAATTGTTAACAAAACACCAGGTGGTCATAAGGGTATGTCATTTATTATTTTCCGCATCTCTTCATACTTTTCGCCAAAGCATTTGCCTTTCCCTGTACTAGAATCAGCAAACATTTTTTTCATAAAGATTTCTCAACTGTGATCGGACTCACATTGCTTTCTGGCAACGTAAGTATGCGATAAACACAACCTGCCTGTTTGAATGCTGAAACTAGACTGATTAAAGTTGTTTACATCTCTACAATGCGTGTACACACGTACGTAACAGAAGAGTAAATGAAAAGGCGCCGCGCCCTGCATTTGCCTTTCCCTGCATTATACTTAAATATTTTCTCCCATTGAGGACCCCTGCCATAGAACAGGCATGCTCAGTACGAAGAACGTATTTTCCACTCGAAGTCACACGTCTTCTTATTGTCTTTTATTTTATTCTTCTCTGAGAACAATTTTTTCTCATTTTACCCATACACAATGGGAGATATTCCGTACGTTGTATGAAAAAGTATTGTATGCTAAAGAATTTAAATGAAATTTAAATGCGTTTTTCTTTAGAACAATATACTATTTTATAAAAAAATCTTTAATACAAAATTATGTGCTTCTAATAAGCATAAATTTTCCGAATTTAAACTACCTTTCCCTATAGAAAAATAGGGTTTTCTAAAGAAAAGACACTTCTAACAAGTTTTTTTACACAAGAAATGATGTGTTCTATAGAAAAAAAAATCTTTAAAAAAATCATTTAAGTTTATTTAGATAGAAACATTTCCTTTAACACACATTTTTTCTTACAAAAATCTTTTACAACAATTACGTTTACAAAAATATGTATATTCTATAATATTTTTTTCGAATATAGAAAAATACTGAAAATTTTTTCTTTGACATTTTTTAACATCTTATTTAAAAAAAAATACATACAAACGTCCGCCTCACATGTACATTCCTCGCCGTTTCAGCGAACACTGAATCAAATCTAGAAAAACAACCAAATTAATTGGTATGACCCATTGTGCATTCTGTTTGACTCAATTATGTTATTGTATAAGTGAGGGAAATTGTTCTGAGCATCACTGCTATAGATCAGGGGTGCTCAGTAGGAAGAACGTATTTTCCACTCGAAGTCACACGTATTCTCTTTTATTTTATTCTTCTCTGAGAACAATTTTTCTCATTTTACCCATACACAATGGGAGATATTTCGTACGTTATATGAAAAAGTATTGTATGCTAAAGAATTAAAATTAAATATAGAAAAATATACTATTTTATAAAAAAAAATCTTCCATAAAAATTTATATGGTTCTAATAAGCACAAATTTTCGTAACTTAAAATACCTTTCTCTATAGAAAAACTGGGTTTTCTAAAGAAAAGACAAATTTTTTTACACAAGAAATGATGTGTTCTATGGCAAAAATAAAAAAATCTTTAAAAAAAATCATTTAAGTTTATTTAGATAGAAACAATTAATTTAACACACATTTTTTCTTACAAAAATCTTGTACAACAATTACGTTTACAAATATATGTATGTATATTCTATAATATATTTTTCTAATATAGAATACAGAAAAATAGTGAAAATTTTTTCTTTGACATTTTTTAACATCATATATAAAAACAAGTAAAAACGTTATATTCGACCGGGTCGAATCTTAAATACCCTCCAAATAATTAGTAAGTGAATTTGAAATGTTTAACTTGGTGGGACAGAGTTCCTTTATATAATATCGTACGTCAACGCCCACTAAAGGAAGCGGGGTTCAAAAGTATACAATATCATGTTTTCCACAGACGAACGTATGGGCATTGCTAGATCGTCTTAGACTTCATCACAATTCTCTTTGGAGGCTATAAAAACTGTATTTTGGCGGGGACGCTCTGGCAAGGGCTGTGGGGGAAACATTTCACCTTTGTCATAAAACTCTAAAAATAAATGCTTGCGATAATTATATACAAAATTAAAATTTCTTTTTATTGATAGGGTCATTTAGCGGGCATAGGGGGAGGAGGGGGTAGAGCAGCAACAGGCAGTCATAAAACTCTAAAGATAAATGCTTGGGATGATTATATACAAAATTTAAAAAAAAATTTTTTTTTGGTAGGATCATTTAGGGGGCAAAGGAAGAAGCGGTGGGGGGCTAGGGCAGAAATCGGCAGTCATAAAACTCTAAAGATAAATGCTTGGGATGATTATATACAAAATTTAAAAAAAAAATTTTTTTGGTAGGGTCATTTAGGGGGCAAAGGAAGAGGGGAGGGGGGGGGGGGGGTAGGGCAGAAATCGGCAGTCATAAAACTCTAAAGATAAATGCGTGGGATGATAATATACAAAATTTAAAAAAAAATTTTTTTTTTGGTAGGGTCATTTAGGGGGCAAAGGAAGAGGTGGGGCGAGGGGAAGGTAGGGCAGAAATCGGCAGTCATAAAACTCTCAAGATAAATGCTTGGGATGATTATATACAAAATTAAAAAAAAAAATTTTTTTTTGGTAGGGTCATTTAGGGGGCGAAGGGGAAGGAGGGGGGGGGGGGGGGTAGGGCAGAGTAGTACCAGGTTTCGTCTCAGCTTCGTCATTAAAGCTTAAAAGTGTTATTTTTCAGGAATGTAGGCTTAAGTAAAACAATTTGTTAAATTTTTATGCTATTTTTGCCTATAATAACGCCCACTGAAGTGGGCGGGATCAAAAAATATTTTTATTTTATTTAATGGCTCCAAGTTTAAGGCGTTGGACCGTATTTGACATAAAAATATATCATTTGCTTAACAGAATAACCAAAAAACTTTAAAAATTGTGTTGTTTTTTCTGGGTTGGTTTAGTTCTTCTTAGGGGAACTTTTTTCCCTCTTGCCCGATTTAGCCCATCTTCGAACTTAACCTGATCTAAGTTTTAAAATATATTTATGCCAAATTTCAAGAGTCTAGCTCTTTTCGTTTGGACTGAATCGTGATTTCCACAGACGGACGGACGGACATGCTCAGTTCGTCTTAGATTTCATCACTGATCAAGAATATATATGCTCAGTTCGTCTTAGATTTCATCACTGATCAAGAATATATATACTTTATGGGGTCTGAGATGGATATTTCGATGCGTTACAAACGGAATGACAAAGTGAATATACCCTCCAAATTCTTTTTTGGAGGGTATAAAAACATACAAACGTCCGCCTCACATGTACATTCCTCGCCGCTTCAGCCACAACTGAATCAAATATAGAAAAACAACCAAATTAATAGGTATTATCCATTGTGCATTCTGTTTGACTCAATTATGTTATTGTATAAGTGAGGGAAAATGTTCTGAGCATGCCTGATCTATAGCACGTTTGTATGTTTTTTTTATATGTATATGATGTTAAAAAATGTCAAAGAAAAAATTTTCACTATTTTTCTGTATTCTATATTAGAAAAATATATTATAGAATATACATATTTTTGTAAACGTAATTGTTGTACAAGATTTTTGTAAGTAAAAATGATTGTTTCTATCTAAATAAACCTAAATGATTTTTTTAAAGATTTTTTTATTTTTGCCATAGAACACATCATTTCTTGTGTAAAAAAAATTGTCTTTTCTTTAGAAAACCCTATTTTTCTATAGAGAAAGGTATTTTAAGTTAGGAAAATTTATGCTTATTAGAAGCATATAATTTTTTATGGAAGACTTTTTTTTATAAAATAGTATATTTTTCTATATTTAATTTTAATTCTTTAGCATACAATACTTTTTCATATAACGTACGGAATATCTCCCATTGTGTATGGGTAAAATGAGAAAAAATTGTTCTCAGAGAAGAATAAAATAAAAGAGAATAAGAATACGTGTGACTTCGAGTGGAAAATACGTTCTTCCTACTGAGCACACCTGATCTATAGCCGCGTTGGCGGAAACAAATCTCACTCAACAACTTTGACATAACTTCAGCACGGAGCCACTCAATAGGTTGAAAACAAACTCTTTAAATGAAAAATTTGCGAAGAAAAAGTGAAAGCAGTACACGAGTACACAAACATTTAGCCCATCAAAGAGAAATACAGTACTTTATATCCAATTTTAATATAAGCACGATATCTTGGATCTTAAAAGCACGAGGAGGGCTTATTGAACTGAATTCCAGTCAATTTGGTGGCACAGCTACACATTGCACGTTATGCAATATAAACGAACGCGAAACTTTTCAACATTTTATTGGTATTCGTGCGTCACATAATAAATTTCGAACAGCAAATTTCCAAAAATCATGGCTTTGTGAAGAAGAAATTATAAAATCTTGAATGGGGAAGAGGATGCAGACTGGGCAAATATAGTCAATTATTTAAAATCTGCTCTAAGTTATAAAAAATTTTTGATAGATGAATTCAATAATTAATATGTTAGAAAAAATAAATAAAATTTTTGCCAAATCTTCTATATATATATATATATATATATATATATATATATATATATATATATATATATATATAAATAAGCTGTCCTATGTTCGTGATTTTATAACTCGAGAACCACTCAACTAATTTTCAAACGAGTACATGCGTTGGAAAGGTTTACTTTCATACGCATTATAAAAAAAACATCGAAAAAGTTTTACGAATATGCGCTATAAAATTTTTTTTTCTTATGAGAATTACATATTGTTGGTATCAGAGAACGGTTTGATTGGTATGTTTTATGGTTTTGAATACAATCACAAAATTATTGCCTCATGTTGACAATAATAAGCCCTTCAGTAAAGCAATGCATGGCATTATTCAAAAAACCAAGCGTAACGAAATATCTTGCATGCATTGCAAGTCTTATACAAACGTACACTAACACTCACAAAAGCAGCGAATACCTAACGAATGGTATGAATGGTTTTAATGATGATTGAATACATCTATGTATCTAAAAGGGTATAACTTGTGTGGAAAAAAATTTACCAACATAGTTTTGGTGTTTGTTTGGAAAAAATCTTAAGTGAATTTATGTTAATTAAGTGAACTGAGTGCTACATAGCATTTGTGCCGAATTAAATTTGAGGTTTGTTTGCCGTTATATTTAAACAAGTGATTACACCTTCCGCAATGTATGTACATACCCATCAATAATTTCTTCGTTTTCATTTTGTATGACAGAATAAATTTACCAAATTTTACTTTTTTATATTTTTTTTTGATTGTACGAAAAACGCCACAATTAATTTTTTCTAAAATTTCTTCGCACTTCATTACTTTTTTAGTTAAGTAGCCACAATAAAATATAAAAACTTAAGCAAAACTGATTGTTTGCATGCTATACACAGAAGTAGCAACGAATACTGAACGAATGGTGCGAATGTTTTTACGTGCTTGTATGTGACATCATGTTATTTCATTGCTTGATGTATAACGGCATCACAAAAAGAGATTGTAAAGAAGGCAAGCAACAAGAAAAGAAATGATATTACATTGCATTGCATATTTTTCTTGTTGTCGATTTAAGGCAATGCAAAAGCAATGAATTTATGAATGTGCAGAAAAAGCGATTATATTCAATCTGTTCTCTGGTTGGTAAAAGGCTCTGCTTGCTCGTGTCATTTGACTTATTTAATTTCTATGTCTTTATTCATTGTCATTTAAGTTTCCAGTGCGAGCATTGACATATTTTAATTATTGATTTGTAATCTTTCAGTTAAAATTAAAATGTTTTGTATAAAAAAAATTAATTATGAAATTTTTATTTGACATATTGTTGTCACAATACTATTTTAAATGAAATTTATTTAATGGTAGTTAAATAATTAAAAAAATTATTTCACAATCAGGAAAATGTCTATTCTTTCTAGAAAATTTAATTTTTAATACAAAGACGTAAACGTATATTATTGTATTGTCCAGCAAAGCGAGCGGGGTTACTCTAGTTCATTATAAGCATATATTTTCGAATCATTCGACAGACGTTTCATGTAAACATGTCGATAGTTTACTTCTGTTTTTATACCCTCCAAAAAAGAATTTGGAGGGTATATTCACTTTGTCATTCCGTTTGTAACGCATCGAAATATCCATCTCAGACCCCATAAAGTATATATATTCTTGATCAGTGATGAAATCTAAGACGAACTGAGCATGTCCGTCCGTCCGTCTGTGGAATTTACGATTCAGTCCAAACGAAAAGCGCTAGACTCTTGAAATTTGGCATAAATATATTTTAAAACTTAGAGCAGGTTAAGTTCGAAGATGAAAAAACAACATAATTTTTATAGTTTTTTGGTTATTTTGTTAAGCAAATGATATATTTTTATGTCAAATACGGTCCAACGCCTTAAGCTTGGAGCCATTAAATAAAATAAAAATATTTTTTGACCCCGCCCACTTCAGTGGGCGTTATTATAGGCAAAAATAGCATAAAAATTTAACAAATTGTTTTACTTAAGCCTACATTCCTTAAAAATAACACTTTTAAGCTTTAATGACGAAGCTGAGACGAAACCTGGTACTACTCTGCCCTACCCCCCCCCCCCCCCTTCCCCTTCGCCCCCTAAATGACCCTACCAAAAAAAAAAATTTTTTTTTAATTTTGTATATAATCATCCCAAGCATTTATCTTGAGAGTTTTATGACTGCCGATTTCTGCCCTACCCCCCCCCCCCTCTTCCTTTGCCCCCAAAATGACCCTACAAAAAAAATTTTTTTTTTTTAATTTTGTATATAATCATCCCAAGCATTTATGTTTAGAGTTTTATGACTGCCGATTTCTGCCCTAGCCCCCCCCCCCCCCGCTTCTTCCTTTGCCCCCTAAATGACCCCACCAAAAATAAAATTTTAATTTTAAATTTTGTATATAATCATCCCAAGCATTTATCTATAGAGTTCTATGACTGCCTGTTGCTGCCCTACCCCCTCCTCCCCCTTTGCCCGCTAAATGACCCTATCAAAAAAAAAAAGAAATTTTAATTTTGTATATAATTATCCCAAGCATTTAGTTTTAGAGTTTTATGACAAAGGTGAAATGTTTCCCCCACAGCCCTTGCCAGAGCGACCCCGCCAAAAAACAGTTTTTATAGCCTCCAAAGAGAATTGTGATGACTTCACAATTTAGTCACGCATTGCTAGACTAAGACGGTCTAGCAATGCCCATACGTTCGTCTGTGGAAAACATGATATTGTATATTTTTAAACCCCGCCCCCTTTGGTGGGCGTTGACGTACGATATTATATAAAGGAACTCTGTCCCACCAAGTTAAACATTTCAAATTCACTTACTAAATATTTGGAGGGTATTTAAGATTCGACCCGGTCGAATATAACGTTTTTACTTGTTTACTTTTCTTTCTAACTGAAATAATGTCGAATAATCGAATTTCGTATATATAAATAAAGAAATTTTTTAATTCTAAAAAAAGTGTTCCACCTGAACTTATATTTTTATTGTTTTTGAAAGGTCGTGGCGTTTAAATCTAAGCGAGCAAGTGAATATGAATACATATATTGATACATAATAGTGTAGGTCTCCGACTACTTTAACATGAAGAGTTTTTGAGTTTAAATCTTCCGCATAACTGTTATCTACGGTCAAAACAATTAGTTTTTCGGATACACATGTATACATATATGTATAATTATTTTTTTATACATGTTTTTGTATTTTGAAATACAAATTTTCTGTCATTATCAGAAAGTTACTCAAGAAACACTAAAAATTATGTAGGAATTAAACTTCTTTCAAAAAATAAATAAAATATTATTAATTGCTATTCACTTTTTACCTTTATTTTGGTAATTTATTTTATTTTATTGAATAATTATTATTATAATAAAAGAAAACTGAAATAATTTGATATAAAAAACGACCTCGAGCTTTATAAATAATAAAATAAAATATTATTAATCTTACTTTTCTAAAAGTAAAAATTAATAAAATTAAATTTGTATAATTTCTATATTCATGACTTAATTCACTTGCTATTAAATTTAAAGAAATAACTCATAATGTCAACAAAATTAACCATAAGATATTATTTCTCACCCAAATAAATAAGAAATAGACATAAAATAATTTCAATATTTATTTATTAAAAACTTAGGTTAGGTTGAAAAGAGGGGCATAAACATCCCAATCCGTCCTGGATTACACTTAGGCCTCATAGGCCTGTTGTGCGCTCAATTAGAAACTTAATAAAAATAATAAATATTGAACCATTAAATAAATATTGGAAATATAATAAAATTATCACAATAGTTTTTAAATACCAAAATATAAACGAATAAATATTTTAGTACAACCAACTATTACACACATATGTATATACAAAAATCATTTACGCATGTGTTTTGAAATATATCCTGCAGATAAAAAACTTGTACGCGGTTGAAAATATAGTAGTAGCTTTGATTTTTGAACTAGTTACCTATCAGTCCTTTTTTTATCGGTTTTAACAATAGGTTGTCATTTGTGTGTATTGATAAAGGTTGCTGGCTAGAAAGTTTTTTGTTTTGAAAAACCGCATGCCCTACGTTGAACCATTTCGGGCCCTTTTTCCTCAAAACTTGGTAAGGTCAAAACTTGGTAAGGTTTGGAAAATGAACGCCAAATAATATGTTTATTTACCAATAAATGGTTTGGGAAATATTTTATTTGTGATGAATCTAGTTTTCTGGACATTTGAATTTAGCATTTTTTTTTTTTTTTTTTTTTTAGGAGTAGGACCAGCACTCAGGGGATGACCCCTACATATGCAGTGCATTGCGCTAGAACTGGGAAAATAGATTTTGGGAGGGAGGATAAAGGGAGTAGTGTCTGTGGATATTCGATTTGAATCTGCTCAAATTGTAAGTGACGGGGAAGACATCTGCGGGTAGTTTGTTCCACATACGGACTGTTCGGCCAAAAAACGAATTTTCTCTGTAATGCGTAGTGCGATTCGTTGGAATATCGACCACAAACGCATGCGCTCTTGATGAAAAACGCGTTGAGCGTAAGAAAGAATGGGTTTCAGGAACAAGTTCCCTAATTTCACCAGAGCAGCTGCCATTATAGTAACGATAGAACAACGATACGCACCCCACATTGCGACGATGCTCAAGAGAGTCAATAGAGTTGGCTACCCTACTGTCTCCGATGAGTTTCATCGCCCTCTCCTGTACGCGGTCGAGTAACTTCAAAATAGACTTTGAAGCACCGGCCCAAACATGAGAGTTGTATTCCATCTTCGGTCGGATGCAAGTGGTGTAAATATTAAGAAGATCAGAAGGGGTGAAGTATCTCTTGCACCGTCTTAAGAAGCCAAGGCACTTGAATGTTTCTTTTGCGACCTGAAAGACATGTTCCGTCCATCTGACATCACACTGCACTTTCATGCCCAGAACATCAAGAGCCCCTGACTCCATAATACTTACACCACCCATAGAAACAGATGAAGCAGCATGGTCATACGTACGTCGATGAGTAAGCATACAACACTGGGTCTTACGGGCATTGAAATCGACCCTGTTCGCCTGACCCCATTCGGAGATCTTCGCGAGGTCACTATCCAGAACGTCATTCATAAACTGCCTTCTCGTCTCGATTTCAGACGTTGACGGCCTGCAGTGGAATGAATAGGAATGCGAAAGGCTGCTATCATCTGCGAAAGAGTAAATAGGACAGGAAGTTTGGGAAAGTAGGTCGTTAAGAAAAATTAGAAATAAAGTAGGAGAAAGAACGGAGCCCTGCGGTACCCCTGAGTTGACTCTGAACTCATCGGATGAGACCCCATCTATAACAACTCGTATAGAGCGATCCCTGAGAAAGCTCGATATAAACCGAGAGAAGGTGTCTCCGACACCAAATGCAATAAGTTTGGACAGGAGTGCTCCATGCCACACTCCATCGAACGCCTTAGAAATATCTAGAGCCACCACTTTACTTTCGCCAAAACGGTGTATGGAACTACACCAGTTTTCCGAAAGAAGGTCCAATAGGTCACCCGTAGAGCGGTCTCTGCGGAAACCATACTGGCGGTCGTTTAGTAAACTGTTGGACTCTAAATATTTCACAAGATGGAAGTTAAGCATAGTTTCCATCACCTTCGATATAGCAGAACATATTGCAATCGGGCGGTAATTTTCAAGGTTATTAGCCAGTCCCTTTTTGGGGATTGGCGTTACATTAGCAACCTTCCAGCACATTGGGAATCTACCGGAGTGGTATAGTGTACTGAAAGGTTGGCTAATGGACGTGCTAACGTCGAAGAGCACTGCTTCAGGACCAGTGCAGGGATTCCATCCGGCCCAGGAGACTTCCTTGTGCTGAGATCCGCAGGAACCATTTTAACTGCACGCGCTCGAAAAAATATCTTAGGCATAGTTACGGATACTCTCTCGAGCGCGGGGAGTGGTTGAGAGCTATCAGGCAAGTGAGAGTTACTTGCAAATATTTCAGCCAATATATTAGCTTTATCAACCGGGTCAGTAAATATTTGGTCATTCCTCAAAAGAGTCGGAATTGAAGAACTAGCACTTTCCTTAACACTTTTGACGAATGACCAAAAACTCTTACTACCCCTGGGGGCAATGGGAATTCTAGTGCGAATACGCTGCTCGTATAAAGCCTTTTCGCGTCTTAACACTTTGGCACACGAAGATCTTCCCTTCTTGCGTAGAAAATCAGTATTGGCATTTTTGTTATTACGCCAAGTACTGAATGCTGCCTCTCTGGATCGCAACGCATCTTTACATGCCTGGTTAAACCAATACTTCGCCCTAGGTTTAACCGAAATTTGCTTACAGCGAATAATAGCTTTCATCCCCAGTAGAATTGTGTTTTCAACCATTTTCGCCATGGAATCGACATCATTGTCAAGAAAACATAGTTTCCAATTAAAATTCCGAAAGAATTCGTTGAGCTCTGCCCAACGACCCTTATCGTAAATATATTTACTACGCTACGTGGCTGCACGCGAAACGTTGCGAAGTTTGGAGAACGGAAAGGTTGCGGAAATGGTGCAATGATCCGAGTTACCGAGAGGTGCATTGACAGTAACTTCATACTTTTCAGGATGTGAAGTTAGAAAAAGGTCAAGAGTATTATGTTGGTGCCCTTCAACACATGGAATATGTGTTGGTTCATTAACTAATTGCACAAAATGGTTGTGCGCGGCGAACAACTCCGAAAATTGGCCCTCTGAGGTTGTGTGGCTCGAATGGCGAAGCCAAGATGTGTTATGTACATTGAAATCACCAGCAACAACAATTTCACTGCTCGGACAACAATCAAGAATCTTCGATATGGAGTCGGAAAGAGTATCGAAGCCATGTATGGTAGCATCTCTTTCCGCGTTTGGACTTCTATACAGAAACCCAAAATGTAAAAAGTGTGTACCGACTTTGAATTTAACCCAAAGACAGCTAAATTCTGCGTCAGACATGCCTAATGGTTGCTGGCATTGGTACACAACTTCATTACGTACATATATTGCAAGGCCCCTATGAAGAATAAAAAGCGACAGGAGGTGATACCCGGGCAAATGAAAATCCTGTGGATCAGCATCCTCATGTACCTGGGTTTCACTTAAGGCGAAAACATCCGGCCGATGGAGACAAACGTGAGCATATACAGAAAAGAAATTTGCTCTTAACCGACGTATGTTGCAGAAGTCAATTCGAAACTCACCCACCATTACAAGATGAGAGAAAACACAAACCGAAGTCCAAACTCTAGATTAGTAAGTACGGTGCAATGACAACAACTGCAGTCACCATTCACTAGCCAGTGTTATGCCTTCACTAGCGAATGATCCAGCCGCTATCAATACACCGCACCAATAAAATAGAGTTTTATTTTATTTATGGGAAGAGGGATGGGAGGCGCATAACAATGCAGAAACGCAGGTCATAAAAGCCCTAGTCTGGTCCACTTCCATTTTCCCATAGTGGCTCATAGTGCCAACACTGGTATGGGTGTCGTCACTGATGGTATGGAATGCTGTTGTTTTGTTGACTTTTTCCTTATTTGGGTTATTGTTTATGTAGTTTGTTATTGTAATGATTTGTATTTAATTTATTTGTGTAAGTTAAGGATTTATTGTTTCAATTTCTGGTTGGTATGTGCTTTTTTAAAATGTTTATTTATTTGATCTCTTCTTGTTTTTTTTTTTTTTTATTGTTTCTTTTTCTGTTGATTGGTATTTTTTTTTTATTTTTTTTTATTATCCTTATATTTCTGTTTTTATTTTTGAATACATATATGCTTGCAGTTTTTAATTTACTTTTAATTTTCTTAAATAGCTAAAACACATCCCGGACTGACAAACAAAAAGACGAAATACGTGTTAACGGCACGAAAGACAGAACACTACTTCAATTTTTGACTTACCATTAAACATAATTTTGATTGCTTTAGTGCAATCTTGAAAGAATGTATTAACTGGAGCATCTCAAACAACCGACCGTGCTTTTAACCATAACTGATATTCCATTTTCTGCAATTTTTAATTTCTTCAATAAATTATTGTAAAAAAATACACAATTGTATGCAGATCATTAAGGTCAACATAAATTCCAATTGAAACTACAATTTTGTAAATTTTTAAATTTCAAAAAGAAATAAAAAGCTGAAAAAGGTGTAAGTTTTTCAAAAATTCCTATCTTGCTTGAAATTTATACAAAAAATGTGTCATATAAGTCTCTTCGCAACTAATAAAGATAGTCTCGTCCAAGGTATATAAATACAAGGTATTCCCACTTGCTTTTATTAAATTTTAATAAGGATTTTTTAAGTTTATTTTTCTATATCATATTGAATATGACGTTGCCACGTTATAAAAAATAATTTTCTTTATTTGGAAATTTTTAAATAAAATCTGTAATACATATATATATATATATATATATATATATATATATATATATATATATATATACATATATATATATATATATATATATATATATATATATATATACATATATATATATATATATATATAAATGTAAATAAGTTTCTTCATTTGTGTAGCAATTTCGTTAATTAAATTGTATATACTAAACTTCATTCATTGATCTCTTACTTATTTAACTTTCAAGGTGTCCAGTTCAGCAATTTCCAAAATAATGAAATCACGGACAAACCACCATTATATTATACCATGGCATATAACTATTATTTTATACCTTTTTTCACATTTCATTGTATTACCTCATTTTCAATTTAAACACTCTGCACGTACAACATAGTTAGAATCTCCCGCTCAAAATTTCATTGTGAATCGTTTTTGCATTTTGACAGAGAGAAAAATTTCATTTTGAGGTTTTGAACATAAACATTTTGCAATATTTTGTTAAAATAATTTAATAAAAGCTATATAAAGTGTAAAGAATATATAAAACTACGAAAAATCCCAATTTCTATGCATTTCCACAGGAAACAAAAAGTCATTGTGTTGCTTTGACTATGTCCACACGGTAACCATTGTGTTTGTTGATGAGAGTGGAAAAGGGTACGGTGTTTCATGTACATGAAACATATGTTGAGCACGCCATTCTCCGTCAAAAACTTAAAAGAAGAAGAAAATAACATATGTAATATATGTAACAAATGTTTCAACCGTGTGGACACGAATGCAGCTTCAAAAGGGAATTAATAAATGTTTCTGCAGCAAATGTTTCATCGTGTGGACATAGTCTTTGCATTGAACCAAAAACATTGAACCATTACATTGATCAATAAGACTTAAATTGTCAAAAAAATATGTTGATTCCAAATTCCCGACAAGATTTTTATAATAAATTAATTGGCAAACGGATTTTAATTATTGTTAATTATGACATCTATGCAATTAAAAATTATAACAACTCAAATCAAAAGAAGAAATAACGGGTAACTTAAAATAATATGGTAACTTAATTTTTATGGGAATGTCAGAATCTTTAAAATTGTCAGAATATTATTTTAAATTTAATAGCTCACAGTTGTAGTACCTTGTTTTATTATACCATGGTCTCGCCCCAACTGTTAACTTAACGTCACAAATTTAGTCTCAGTGTATTCTTTTGGAGCAAAAGCTATGTTTCTGCAGACGAGACTTTTACCCCCATATTCATAAAAAATAAAACGTATTTGAAATCTGTTTTAAGAAAATTTTGTATGACAAAAATTTGATTAAAATAGTTTTCAAACTCATTTTAAATTTTATGAATACCGGGGTTAAATTTTAGCCTTATGTTTTATTACAAATACTACTATTTTTTATATATTTTTATCTTGGACCAGCACTCAAGGGATGACCCCTATATATGCAATGCATTGCGCCCGAACTGAAAACGAGGGGTCAGTATTGAGGGGACAGATTAGGAAAGAGGAGAAGATACAGTTTTTTTTTGTAGCTATTTCAACCTTTTACATCGCCGGCTAATTTTTGCTACAGGGCCGACGAAGCTGTTACTCTGATTCTGGTACATGATAGTGTCAGTCGCTATGAATGTTATTGTCTGTTGGTTATACAATAAACTATGCAATATCACTTTTTTCTGATGATATACCATCTATTTTTTGTGTTCCATACCGTAGACTATAAGTTCTGGAAGAACAGTTTTGTATGGAGAATCATTTTCGTAATCTTAAAAAGCTTCATTTACAATTACATACGTCTATTTGATATTGGAACTGATGTGAATGAACATATGGTCCAGATGGTGTTCCTAGCTGTATCCTACAACGGTGTCTATTTCCACTAGTTATGCCTTTAACATACTAATTTAATATATCGCTATCGGCTGGCTATTTTCCTACATATTGGAAAGCATCATTTATTTTGCCGTTGTTTAAGTCCGGAAGTGGATCAAACATCTCAAATTACAGAGGTATTGCTAAATTAAGTGTTATCCCAAAACTTTTCGAGAAAATCATAACAGACCATCTATCACATCATTTATCATCTTATTTGTCACCACTTCAACATGGATTTAGAAAAGGACGCTCTACTGCTACTAATCTTTTGGAATTTTCATCTTATGTAATAGATTCGTTCTGCTCAGGTTACCAAATCGACACTATTTATATAGACTTTAGCAAGGCATTTGATAAAGTAAATCATGACCTTCTTATATCAAAACTGGAATTAGTTTTTTTTTCTCCTATTTTCCTGAAATGGATATCGACTGATCTTAAGGACAGACATCAATGTGTTTTGTTTAGAAATCGTAAATCTAAACCTATTTCTCTATTATTGTTCCTCATATTCATTAATGATCTACCGTCCTGTGTTCACCATTCCAACATACTAATGTACGCTGATGATGTAAAGCTTTTCGTTAGCTTTAATAATTCTAATGTGTCCTCATTACTCCAAACGGATTTGAATAACCTCAACCAATGGTGCAATCTAAACTTAATGGAGTTAAACTTAAGGAAGTGTAAATACATGTCGTTTCACAGAGGATTTTCCGTACAGTGTACCTACAGAATTAACGAATATGCTGTTGAAAAAGTTGATTTATTTCGTGATCTTGGAGTATTACTGGACACTAAGCTAACTTTCAACCATCACATCTCCCAGATTATAAATAAAGCTAAAGGAGTACTTGGTTTTTTTAAACGTTGGGGAAAGGAGTTTGACGATCCGTATGTTATAAAGCAATTATATACTTCTCTTGTTAGACCAATTTTGGAATATGGATGTGTGGTCTGGGATCCGCAATATGAAGTTCATATTAAGAAAATTAAATCTGTTCAAAAACAATTTTTGATATTCTGTCTTAGAAGTCTGCCCTGGAATGTAAATGCAAATCTTCCATCATATGAAAGCCGCCTATCTCTTATCAAGCTCCCTACATTAAAAACTAGAAGAAAATGTATGAATGTTTCATTTATTTTAAACTTAATCAACGTTATTACCGTTTCCGACGTACTGCTGAGTAAAATTGAATTTATAATTCCACAACGCCCGACAAGATATTACATGCCTCTCAAGCTACAATATTTTCGCACTAATTATGGTAACTTTGATCCATTCCGTCGAATGTGTGCAGAATTCAACAGCCTTTACGACTTAATTGATTATTCATCCCATCCTGACACCATTAAAAGGAATATCATTAATCACTTAAGTAGTTAATTTTAATACGTTATCTCAATTATACTATTTTGATTTAAATTTAATGCTGTAATAAAATATTTTCAATGGCCTGTAAGAATTTTTTTCATAGGCTGATTAAATAAATAAACTATAAAATTTCATTTCGATTGCTTCCTCACTCTAGTAACTATATGCAGTATTATCTTTGTACCCTTACTGCATTTTAATAATTTATACTCTAACAAATATATATTGTTACGTTTTTAGACCTTTTCGTAAAAACGCTTTTTACTTATCCTTCAAGGATTCGTTTAATTGCATCAAATTAAAAAAACACAGACAATTACTTTTAGAATTCTAATGCGGCAACACTTTATTTACTACTTAATTAACACGAGTATTTGTACTACTAAACACTTAGCGATGTTAACACGTCTAGATTTAAAATCACACTGGTCCCGCTGCACTATGCTTCGACCCATAGACAAAAATAAAAAAAAAATTTTGTCTCAAATTGTTTTTAAATACAGATTTTTTGAAAGATAATAAGGTATCTCAAATAAATGTTAAAAAAAAAAAATTTCTGATTGCTTTTGCCACCACGAGAGGGCGTTAAAATCAGATAATTTCTTGCAAAAATGACTTAACAGAAATATAGGTTTTAGTTGTTTCACAAAAATAATTCTGAAAAATTCATTTTTTTTAAATCACTCGAAATTTGGTTTTCAGGTACTTTAATATATTTGCAGTTAAACTAAAATTTAGAATTTAGTATTTATTTACAAAATAACTTTTTTTTATTGCTCTGAAAACCCCTTTTTTTTGTTGAAAATCCAAAAATTACTAAAGTTTGATGGAGTATAAAAAAAAATTATATAAAATTAGAAATTTTTTTTTCATGTTTTTGTAAGTTTATACTCTTAACTAACAGGGTATTCAAAAATTAGTGCCTATTTTTTACCACAACTTAAAAAAAATGCGTTTTTTGAAATGCCTAATTTTATGATTTTAACTCAAATATTAGGCATTTAAGAGTGTTTAATATCATTGCGTAACATGTTTTATATTTTGAATGGTAAAAAATTATAAATTAGATTCTGTTTCATATTTAAATTATTGTGTAAATTGTAAGTTGCGATTGACTTCGATTTTGAAGTTTTTTTCGGAAGTGCGAGAGAAATTTTTATTTTCTATAAAAATTGCTATTGTATAAAAACCGTAAGTGTTACAAATTTAACTGCCTTTAACATAAGTGATCGTGAGTGCTAGTGGACCTATTTGTTGTTGTCTTCAGATCCCGTATTATCATCAAAGAGAAACATTAAGATTAAAAATAATATAATAGATGCTGAAATTGAGAAATATATTCTTGGAGAAAATGTTGAAATCGAAGATGAGATAATAGAAGACGAGATGAGGTCTTCGTGAAGCGAAAATTGGTTTTGGGAAGAATCAAGTAGCGATGATGCTTTGTTATAAGTTTGTCTTTATATCTTTTTTTAACGTTTTTTATTTTAGGAGTTATAAAATATAATTATTAAGTTAAGCTATTATAATTTATGTTTCAAAATCCAAAATTTTAATTTTTTTATCAAAATATATCGCACTTAATCAACAGGGTATTAAGTCAAAATGTTCAGTAGAAGCAAAACAGTTTTAAATTTAATATTAAAGGCATATGAAAAAGAATTTTTAAACCAACCATTTTATTAACAAAAAGTAGCCAAAATAGCACGATATTTTTACAGCGGATATTAATACTACGCGTCGATTTTTTTTGAAAAGTGAAAAAATAAAAATTTGGATGGATCAAGTGCGATATGATTTTTTTGACGTTAACATTGCTAGTTCTCATCTTTAATTTTTTCATTTATGTTATCTTTCAAAAATCCTTATAGTTTTATTTTTGCAAGAGTATTTTAACCGTTTTAGCCTATTTTTCAATTAATGATGTTTTTGTATTTTCCACATTGATAATCCAATTCTACCCAAATTTGGCATAAATATATATCTTGCAAATATCAATTAACATACCAAAATTTATTACGATCGGAGTGACAAGGTTTTTAATAAAAAGGATATAAGGCAGGACCTTGAGTCCTTTGTCCGATTTAAATACAAATTTACACACACGTTGCTATTTGCATATGTATCAGCATGACCACTTTTTGTAATTTTGTGGGCATTATTGAAGCTAAAATTATATTTTTCACTTTCAGGACACATGGGAGGTAGGCGTGTCCTTTGGCCGATTTTTCCAAAAATTCATATTTTTCTTAACTAGGCTAGTTTATGCTAGTGTACCAAATTTCAAAAATATCTGGCAAAATGACGTCGTCTGGTATTTTCGCGAAGCATCTGGTCATGGTTGTTGTTGGTTGTGCTTTACTTAACATGTAGCTATATACGTGTGTTTGTTTATATGACAATGCTGTCTTGTGTGTTTTGTTTATTGTACCCTGCAGCTAAAGTGACTAGTATGTGAATAGAAACATACTAGTTATTTTGCACCTCAGACTGGTTGTCTATCTGTCCTTTTTTCATATAACGAACTATCGATTTTAACATTGGGTTCATAGGAGCCCAACTAGTAGTTCCGTGCATAGTCTAATACCAGCTCAACAACTAGTTGTTATTAACTAATGCGCCAACTACATAGTGTTAATTGTAGAAGTGACATACTAGTTCATTTTTACGCATATAATACTAGTTGAGCTCATTACAAATGTATACTACTCTACTTCGCACTACTTAGAAACTGGTAGCAATTAACGGAAGCGGTACTAGTACGTTTGAAAGTAGTTTAATACTACTTGTGTAATTTATGCACAATTACTACTCCCTTTTGTACTAGTTGCATACATACTTGATTCAAAGTTGTACACTGGTTTAACTATTTTTTGTTTCTTATTGAAAACAATTCTTTTTATTAAATTTTTCATTCTAACAAACTAGAACTTAGGTCATAATACATTGAAGTTTAAAAAGTTTACATTACCTCAAAAAAGTCATATTCTTTAATATTTAATTGTTAATTATCGGTTTTACAGCAAAAACTAAAACAAAAAATAACATAAACAAAAAAATTAACATTCATTTTTAATATTTAGGAAATGCTATATGTAAATCTTATTCTAAGTACATAAGTATACGTTAAATTAGAAATTTAAAGAAAAGTAAAATGAGTCGACTTTCAACTTTTTTAAACAGACTGAATGAAATCGTATGGAATTGTTGACCGAAAAATAAGTAATTTGTTTATAAATCTGTATGTAATTAATTTACAAGTTAGTTACTTAGTTTCCATTTGGTTTTTATTTTGGTTTTTTTCTCGAAAATGTTTCTTTTTGCATAATTGCATTGCCTGCCGCAAAACTGTTTCTGGCTCTTTTGGATCTGCAGATTTTAAGGTTGCAATTGAGTCTAAAAAAATATATATAAAAGAACATTTAAGCATTGATATGTAAGAATTAAACTGTTAACTATTTACCAAGGAGTGCTTTATAGAAATTTTTATACATTTTTAAACACAATTTTCCATGGGAACCATCTACGTTTTAGCGCATAACAATTTTGCGGTCCAAAATATTTTCTAAATTTTTGCGCACGCAGTTTCTCCATAATCTGTTCATTGTGGAGACCTAAATTGAAGTAACATTATAAAGAAAGTAAATGGCAAAAAAATATATAAAAAAGTTTACTAACATAGATATCGTGGTTGCCAGCGCTAATTTTTTCGTCTATATCTTTAAGCATTTCAACACTAGTTAATGGAAAACCATTTGAAGCAGCAGTTATAGACGCATCCTGTCGGACAAGTTTTGTTGTCACAACTTTTATTTCCGCCAATGCAAGGATAATTGCTTCATTTTGCTTTTGCACTATTTTATTTAAACTTTTCATAAACTTTTTCATAAACACTTCTTTTTCAATCCAAACAGAAGACTGAGTGAAAAAACTGTTTGCTTAAAATAAGTTGCCATTACACAAAAAAGTCACAATTTATACTAAAATTTGCCTGTTAACAGAATAAAATTTTCTAAAATCATGATCTGTCAACTTTGCAAACAATGTAAAAAACAGTTATTTGTTTTTTTGTTCTTTTTTGCTATTATACATATCATGGCGTAATTAAACCAGGTGGCAGCGTTAGGGCTACAACAATACAACAACATAGGTGTTTTTGTTTGTGCAATAAAGTTTTGAATGTCAAAACATGAGTGAAACACAAATGGAAAACATGCTACAATTGTACTTTTTATGGTACATTTCCGACCTTCGTGGTACCGTGGTACTACCGCGAATTACTTGGTACAATTTATATATCTCAATCAATCTATAATCGGACTAATCCATAAAAAATATTTTACGTTTGTTATAAGCTTATTTGAAAAATGTATACAAACATTTTTTAAATAATCAGTTAATACAAGTAAAGTATTTTTTATGATTTATAATAATTAATTTACTGTATGGCAATGTTCGAGCCAGCATTATTGAAATTATGGAGTCTTTGTTTTACTCCTCTACTCGATCAAACTAACTGATAGAGTATAACTAATTTTCGAGACAGTCTTGCTATTAGTATGATGCTTTTTCGCAACTAAAATGTTTTTCAATGTCATCTTACCTAGATCCAAACAATTTGTAAAGTTTGTTTTTGTTTTTTAGCTACTTTCTAAGCATGGGGACTTATTACTTTCGAGTTTTGTGTTAATATCAGAACTGATCAACCACCATTTGATTATCTAGACTTGTCTTCGAACATCCATCTCCTTTGAACTGAGTGGGACTATTCTTATCTATGTATTCTTTATTTCTATGAGTGTGAATTTGCAATGAATATATTTAACTTTTTCTATAATAACAAAATTTGTATATTATAAAAATTTTTTTTAAATTTATGGATCTAAAATATTTTGTTATATACTTGTGAATTTGCAAAAATAATTTTTTTTGTCATATATAAAAAAATGGTACCGCCATGATGTGAAAAGTACACTTTGCTTATTTAGTTGGTACAAAATCAAATAGTCATTTTCCATGCCTGTTGTGAAAAGCATAAGAAAAAGAAAGCTCTGAACATAAATAGAATTAACCCTTATGTCTGCGGCAAAAAAAAAAACACATTATTAGTATTATTCTAAACATTTAAAACTGGATTAAATACAACATTTCATTGATTGATAAACTCAATCTGGTTATAAATTTTTTATAATGGTTTGAAATATATTTCAGATCGTTATATACTACAAATTTAGCTTTTAGTATAGAGACGAGTTTATGTTCCCTTGTGCCAAAAAAGAAAAATGCAGTTATTATGTTATCTACTATGCAGTCAAACCTAATATTGAACTCAATACTTGTGCAAAACCGGATATTATAACGTATTATAATAAAACAAAAGGAGGAGTAGATAATATGGACATACTAGAACAAGCCGATGACCACTGTCACTTTTTAAATGCTATTGATATAGCAGCACTAGCATTCTATATTATATATATGTATATGGAATTTGAAACATCAATCTAGTGATCGTCATCGAAAATTCTTAAAAGATCTTAAAAGGTCTGTGTCAAAAAAATACAATACAAAATTTTTATATACCAAACTTTGAAACTGCAGCATATTCCATACTGTACTAGCTGTTCCAAGCCAATCTGCAGTCAACACTCTATTAGTCGACCAATATGTTCAAACTGTTCGATAGATATACACTAAAATGTTACTTTTCTTTTTGATTTTTTTATGTCTCTGTTTTCAAATTAGATGAAATAAATTGTTTTTGTTTTTAACTTATGCAGATTTTTATTCATTCATGCAAAGCTACTAGCAACTTCAAATAATATACTTGCAATGACCGCTTTCCCATATAAAACCCGTACAGGTACCTGAGTACCTTGGTGCACAGTAAAGGCTGTTTAAAATAAAATGGTCTCCCAGGCATATTACAACAACAAAAATTTGACTCGCGGCTGCACAATAACTCAATAGTTTGAGAGTTAGTAGTTATCAAAAAGTTTCAAATACGCAAGTTATCAATTTAAATTACAAAACTTTGATTGAAGACGCCAAAGGCACCCGGGTACCTTCGTGCGCACATAAGGGTTAAGCAATCTTTGACAGTGCAAACTCACAACAAACAAAAATCCAATAAGAGCAAAAAATTGTTTACATTCTTAACGCTGCCACCTGGTTAAGTACGCCCTGATACATATTTTCTTCTTGTTGTCATAAATTGAGAATTTCGGTTCTCAACTAAAGAGAATGACATGCAAAATTGAGAGATCGTCACGTATGGAAAGAGCAATTGTAATATTTTCATTTGCTTTTCGTTTTTAACATAATTTGATTATTATAGTCTCTTTCCAACTAGTATGATAACTGTCTCCAAAAGATACTAGATACCATTTTGGCTGCAGGCTAAATATGTGTGGTTGTATGTATGAGTGTTCTGTGTGTTGCGTAGTTTTGTTTCTTCTTGTGCTATGTGGGTATGTTTATGTGTACATTTGTGTGTATGTTGCTGTGTATATTGGTGTACATGTTTAGCTTTTGTTAGCAGCGAATACTTGCGTACAAGATCATTAAGAATAACAGCATCATCTCTTAGCATTGATGTTGCTAGGACCTAAGCCTAGTATTCTGTTTAAATTTTCATATGAAATTCTGACAGAACCCATACAAAAAATATTCAATCGAAATATTTGTGGAAAAATGTTGCTAAACTAGTACTCTGTTTTAATTATGAAAAACATGTGAAATAATATGAATGTTATTTATTTCGTACGATAATTTTTTGAAACTAAAAATTTTCTCATTGAAAATGAAAAACATAATTTCAATTAAAAAGGAAAAAAACTTAAACTGAAATAACTGATGTTGCGCAAGATTTTCCACAAATTCAAACAGAGTACTATGCTTTAATAAAGAAAAACATGTGAAATGTTTCAGCAACATTTTTTCAAAAGTGTGAAATAATATGAATGTTATTTATTTCGTACGAAATTTTTTTTAAACTAAATATTTTCATATTAAATTGAATTAAGATTCTATAGGCTAATTGTTCGAAATTTTAATTTAAATCCCAGAAAGACATGATAAATATTCCAAGGCACAAAGGCAAGTCAACATCAGTTTTTGTTATTCAATTTACACAGCAGAGCAGAACAGCTGTTTTCGAAAGACGCAACCCTTTCATCATCAGTGCACATGTGTATTGTGTTTGTCACCACTTATTAGGTGGCTTAGTTTAATATAGCAATATAAAATGTTCGTTAAAATTCTTACTACATACAAATTTAAGCTATGGCTTGAGCTACCAATAATAAATTGGAAAAACGTTCACATGTACTTAAGTATAAAATTCAAACCAAAAAAGTTTGACTTAGGTATGATGGAACAAAAAATTCAGAAAAATGGGACATGAAGAAAAATAATCAAACGGTAACACGGGTATTATAACAATAACATGTTAACATCAGGTTGATACAGTTCTCGTATTCTTTTTCACAATAAAATTTGTGTAAATAGGAACTGTTATCAAATTCAACTAAGCCACCTAATAAGTGGTGACAAACACAATACACATGAGCACTGATGATGAAAGGGTTGCGTCTTTCGAAAACAGCTGTTCTGATCTGCTGTGTAAGTTGAATAAAACTGATGTTGACTTTCCTTTGTGCCTTGGAATATTTATTATGTCTTTCTGAGATTCAAAACAAATTTCGAACAATTAGGCTATGAATCTTAATTCAATTTAATATTAAATTTTTAAAATTTTTCTTTATCATAAGGTATAAAATAGTTTTATTTAAGAAAAATTGCAAATTTTTTACATACTATATTGGTAACTTTCATGTACCATAAAATATTGCACTTGTCCATCCCTGGATTCAAAATTTTATTTTTTATTTTTGAATTTTTTATACCAATTTTGTTCTTCCTAAATTATAAGACAGTTTTAGTTAGCAAAAAACAAAAAAAAAACATCAGTTGCCTGTTTGAATAGTTTCATGTATAAAATAAATTCAATTTCCCACCCCTGGATGGAAAATTTGAATTTAAAAAATTTTATTTTATTTTTAGCCAATGCAAATCTTCATGACGTATAAAGTGGTTTTGTTAAAGAAAAACTTGTAATTTTTAAGAATGTTAGTTACTACATGTACTACAAAATACGGAATAGGCCGAAAAAAATTTTAATTTCCCATCCCTGAAAAATTTTTTAATTTATTTTTATTTTATTTAATAGACCATTGAGGCTCCTCAAAGCCCGAAATAGGTTTAATTTACAAACATTAAAAAAAATAATTGATTTTTGGTATACATTTTGCGTCGAGATATATGTGTAAGCTTCCCAGCTCTGGAACCATATTTCGGATCTTTCTGAATTTCAATAGCACTCTATTTAAGTTCATTTCCCCCCGTCACGAACAGACGGACGGACATCGCTCAATCGTCATCGCTATTCATAAGGATCCAGAATATATATACTTTATGGGGTCCCATGTGCATATCGAAGAAATTACACACGGAATGATAAACCTATATATACCCTTTCACTTTTTGTGAAGGGTATAACAAGCGTGCCTTTGTTGATAGGAATGAACAAATTCATACACAATGATTTCTTGCTTTTTGTGCTGTAATGTTGATCAAATTTTTGAGCGTTGAACGGAATAGACAAGTTGACAAGTTTGATTCGACCTATGATGAAAATAAGCAAGTGTGCAATCTGCATGTGGTTCGATTGCCTTAAAATTAACAACTCATATAAAAGATTGAGCAAGTTTGATTAATTCCTTTATTCCCAGCTTCAAAAAGATTTTTGTTGTGAGTCAGCCGATGTGTTTAGCATCAGAACCAACAAAGAGGCATATGTTCGGTTGCTTTAAAATCAACAACAAAAGAGAGTGTGCGGGCAAGTTTGATCATTTGCAAATAAAAGACAAGTTTTTTGTGCCTTTGCTATTGTTGAACGGTATTTTAATCAACAAGTGAAATTCTCTGATTTATGTGTGCTTAAATCATAGATGTTCAGCCCATACAACAATTGTTTAAAAAATTTACACACATTTGTTATGCTCTTATAAAAATTTTCATTCAGTCGTCGTTGAGCAAGCGATGAGAACACATGCTGATGGTTGTTGTCATTTTATTTCAGAAATTTACTAAGCATTGTTGTTGCTTCTTGTGGGAAGAAGCATAGCAAACACAAGCGATTCAATTACAATTGAGCACAAAAATTAAACTCGAAATTGAATAAAAGCATACACGTTCACGGAATGAAATGTGAAAAGTATTTTATGATAAATTATGCTTTTCTAACATTCAAGTTTTAATCTCACATAAAAAACTGGTTTAAATAGATTTATTTTTGTTTTGTTCTCAATATAACTGTTCTATTTTTTGATATTGATAACTGCTATATACGGTTCCCGATATTTTTTTTCTTAAAATTAAAATTACATTCACTTAATAAGTTATTTATATATGGCAAAAACTCTTGTCTGTTTTTCTTATTTTAAGCGTTTGACATTATGTTTGCTGGGCAAAATCTCTAACCAATACATCTTCACTTTTATTTTTGAACATCTATGGCTTAAATGAATTAATAGTCCAGCGAGAAATAGAGCAGTATTGGATTTGTAGAAGGCTTTCTCTGAGGCCACAAATATATTTTTTGCTTGATTGGATTCCATTGTCAGTCTCAGGGCATTAAAATTATGTAGCATAATGATGGCAGTTCCAGTTCTGAAATGCAGTTGATGACGTAATGTGGCAGGTAAATCTAAAAAGATAATAGACGATATCGCATGATATTCAACGCTATCGATCGACTTTAATAGCCACAATTCTTCCGGAATTTCAATGACATATACGAATGATAGATTCACTTTACAATGAAGAGAATTGCAAAATGACATTCGAAATGGATAGTAAAACATTGAAAGTACAATATTGGCTTTTTCCGGTTATCGGCAGTTCTTTCAATTTCTGCAGTTCTACGGAAACACTACGGATTATCAATTTACGGATTGCAAATATTAAAAACTAAAACAGAATTATAAAAATCTAGAAAAGTTATTTAACTCTGTCAGCATATGTCAACTTATCTAAGTAGATCTGTTTAATGGCAATCGTATCACCATTACTTAACAAATTCTTAAAAGGAAGTATTTAAGTACAGTAGTGTTAAAATTTTATTCAAATAAAAACACTATATACATATGTATTTCTATACCCTTCACAAAAAAGTGAAGGGGTATACATATATAGGTTTGTCATTTTGTGTGTAATGTCAATATCAATATATGATCCCATAAAGTTTATATATATATATATATATATATATATATATATATATATATATATATGAATATTCTGGATCCTTACGAATAGGAAAAATTAATAAGCGATTTCCGTCTGTCAGCATGTCTGTACGTGAAATCGGTTTTCCGAAGACCTCAGCAGAGCTAGAGGCTTCTTCTTGGATTGATAGATTGGAGATGGTGCTAAATAGAATGCTATTGGAATTCAGCAAAATCAAATATATGGTTTCAGAGCTGGCAAACTTAACATATTTTGGTACATAAAGTTAACAAGAAAAAATTAATTACATATTGCTTTTTTTATTAAGCTCATTTTTTACTTCAGGCAGAACTAAATTTCGATGCCAGGTTGAAATTTTATATACTATGTAAATATAAAAGTGAGCTGAGATTACTAATTTGGCTTTTTGTTAATTAAACCTATTTCATACTTCAGGTATAATTAAATTGGTATTAAAAATAACAAGAAATTAACAAGACCATTCTATGGTTGGACAATTGAAACGGGTTTTGTACGTAAAGTAACCAAATGTCTAACTAATTTTTGGTTGTTAATTCCAAGGTTAGACAATTGAAACTTTTATGATAGATAAATGTAACCAACTAAAACAATTTACATATTTGATATTTTTGAAAGAAGTTCTTTGGTATTAGAAATCAGAAAAGTCAAAAAGAGAACTTCGGAGCTGTAATCAAACATATTTAGCATTTTAGAAAGAAAGAATTTAGTATTGAAAAAGTGAAAGATCAAAATGATGGTTCCGGGGTTTGAATGAATGTGTTATATACTCCAGACGCACGTCGGCGAGTTGTAAATAAGATTGGGCACAGCCGAATATATAGATAGTTTATTTGTTACATATGTATAAAATATATAAAACATCCCAGCTAGCCTTTTCAATCGCTGAAGAGTCTACTGCGAATCTTATGCAGAGCGTTTTTAATCGTCGACGAGCGCATATTTTAATCGTGGAAGATACAGCGTACGGGAGAAACTGTTACATGTAGATGATTCGTCTGCGAGAGTCTTCCACAACTCAGCGAAAGACGCTTGTATTAATCGTAGATAGAATCACTGAAGATTTATTTACAGATTATCTTACAAATCTTTTATTAAGAACATGAAGAATCGTCTGGGGCTCATGCAGAGATTATTTTACAACTTCTGAACTGCTCTTCATATTATTATTATATAAGTCATTGAAAGAGTCATAAAAGGATCATTTGATGATAGTTTGTCCAACCCGGCAATGCTCCTACCGAGCTGTTCATTTTGCAAGCTATGTATTAAGAAATCAGTTTCAGTTTTTGTATTACAAACTAATTAATAAAAACATTTCTCGTTTATTGAATATAAAGTACTTTAGAAAAAAATGAGCATAGAATATATCATGAAACGAAAAAAATTAATAAAGAAAACAAAAAATTAATTCAAACTATGGTATATGTAAAAAGTCATATAGATATAACAGCCTCTTTATATTGAAAAATAAGGGAAGTTATTTTGTTTGATTTTTCTTTGTTAAACGTCTTTCGATGCGGTCCTTAGCATGTACGAAGTGTTGCTGCAAAGTTCTGTTAATAATAGTATCATCACAATTTGCGAATTTGGAATGACACACATCTATAAAAAACAAAAATTAATCAAAAATAACACACATTTACCCCCTTATTCATAAAAATTATGAGAGGTTTATAAGAGTGTAATAGAGCGAATTTTATATGAAATTTTGTTTTATTACGCTGTTATTAGACTCTCATAATTTTTATGAATAAGGGGGTTAATTTATACTTTCCTTTACAAGTTTTTTTATTTTATTTTCTTAAATCAATTTTTAGTAATAAACAAATAATATCTTAAGATATCTTAAGAAACGAATTTGATTCTTAAAAAACCACTTTACACAACCGGCACGGGTCTTAATCAAAACATTAATGCAAATATCAACGAAGAAAAGAAGAAGAATAAATAAAAATCCTAACGGTTAATTGCATGAAAATAAAAACAATAACAAAAATATTATGGCAAAAAATCGTCGATTAAAGGTTGCAAGATTAAAAACCAATCATTTCAAAGAAAGATACATCTTCAAAAGATCATCAGAAATATCTTTAAAGTATTGTATATTAATCTTTGCCAGATTAAACGGCGAACGTGCCTAAAAACTTAAAATAAACAATAGAATAAACATCGTTTTGTTATTGTAACTCGTGAAGTAATCATCAGGAGTTTCGTTTGGAAATTGTATTTTAGTCACAATCCCAGCTTTTGGCTAGCTGGGATATAGAATGCGCATCTCATACAAGCTAAAATTTTCTGTGATGGGTATTTCCTGTACTACCCGTCCAGCGTACGCACTCTCATTTCTTTCTGCAGTGTATGCTGCGCTCGCATTGCTGAGAGCGAAAACGTTCGCAAAAACAAAGGGTGAAACGACGTCGATAATTATAAGAGTGGGCACTGCTGCTTTCGTGTGTGTATTTATGTTCGTTTTTTATTATTTTGATTTTTTACAAAGTTTCGTATATAGAGTGTGCTATAATAGCGTGTATTTTAAAGATATCTTATCTTACCCTTTTAAAAAAAGTGAAAGAGTGTATATAGGTTTGTCATTCCATGTGTAATATCTTCTATATCAATATGGGACCCCATAAAGTATGTATATTCTGGATCTTTATGAATAGCGATGTCCGTCTGTCTGTACGTAAAATCGGTTTTCCCAAGCCCCCAGAAGAGCTGGAGACTTCGTTCTTGGAGTGATGGGTTGGAAATGAACTTAAATAGACTGGTATTGAAATTTTAGATAAATCCCAAAAACGGTTCCAGATCTGGGAAGCTTAAACCTATTTCTCGACGCAAAGTTAACACCAAAAACCAATTATTTTTTTGGTTGTTTGAAAATTAAGCCTATTTCATGCTTTGGTAAGCCTCAATGGTCTATTAAAAACTAAAAAAAAAAAAAATTTCCAGGGATGGGAAGTTAAAAGCTTTTTCTTGGCCCATTCAGTATTTTGTGGTACATGTATTAACTAAAATAGTTACAATATTTAAGTTTTTCTTAAATAAAACTATTTCATGCCCCATTAAGAGTTACATTGGTAAAAAACAAATAATAATTAAAACTTTGTTTTCAGGGTTGGAAAATTTAAATATTTTTTATGCATAAAAGTAACCAAAAAGGCAATTGACGATGTTGTTTTTGCTAATTAAAACTATTTTGTAATTCAAAAAGAACAAACTTGGTATTCAAAGCTTTATAAAATCAAAATTTCGACTCCAGGCTTTGACAAATGACATATTTTATGGTACATGAAAGTGACCAAAAAGTTCAAATATCTAAATTTTTTTCGAAATTTTAATTTAAATCTCAGAAAGAAATGATAAATATTCCAACGAACATTTGATATTGCTATATTTTAACGAACATTTGATATTGCTATATTAAATTGAATTAAGATTTTATAGGCTAATAGTTCGAAATTTTAATTTAAATTTCAGAATGACATGATAAATACACCAATAATAAAAAATTGGAAAAACGTTCACATGTACTTAAATATAAAATTCAAACCAAAAAAGTTTGACTTAGGTATGATGGAACACAAAAAAATCAGAAAAATGGGACATGAAGAAAAATAATCAAACGGTAACACGGGTATTATAACAATAACATGTTAACATCAGGTTGATAAAGTTCTCGTATCCTTTTTCACAATAAAATTTGTGTAAATAAGAACTGTTATCACATTCAAGTAAGCCACCTAATAAGTGGTGACAAACACAATACACATGAGCACTGATGATGAAAGGGTTGCATCTTTCGAAAACAGCTGTTCTGCTCTGCTGTGTAAGTTGAATAACAAAAACTGATGTTGACTTGCCTTTGTGTCTTGGAATATTTATCATGTCTTTTTGAGATTTAATTTAAAATTTCGAGCTATTAGCCTATAGAATCTTAATTCAATTTAATATAGCAATATAAAATGTTCGTTAAAATTCTTACTACATCTAAATTTTTCTGTTAAGTAAAACTATGTTACACCTCACTAAGAATTGCATTAGTAAACAATAAAAATTCGCTTCCAGAGTTGGAAAATCGAAATATTTTATACTTCAGGAAAAATTAAATTGGTATTAAAAAATTAAAATTCTGTTCCAGGGTTGGAAAATCGAAATGTTTGAGTACATAAAAGTAGCCATATAAGTTCCTAATGTTGGTTTTTTCTGAATGAAATCTTTTTTAAACTTCGCGAATACTTAAATTGGTATTAAAAACCAAAAAATCCAATTTCAGGGTTGGAATATCGACTTTTTTGATTCATAAGAGTAGCCATATAAGTTGCTATTTTCGATTTTTATGATGAATTATTCCTACTTTATTTATCAGGAAGATATTGGTAATAAAAATAAAAACAAACTAACGACTGTTCTACGCTTGGACAATTAGAACTTTTTGGGGTATGAAACGAATTTTTTTTTTGTAGATTAAACATATTTAATATTTTTGAAAGACGTTCAGATGTATTAGAAATAAGAAGAGCCAAACATTTATCTTCCTAGCCGAAAAATTTCAAAGTTTTCTTAAATATAGAAGTATTAATAACATCATTTTAATTTTATAATTAAACCTACTTTCTGTTTTAGCAAGAAAGAAGAATTACATATCTGAAGGGTATTTAAGATTCGGCACAGTCGAATATAGCACTTTTACTTGTTTTAAATATTTTGGTTTTTATAAAAAGTTTATAAGTTAAAATAGGGTCAAATGAAGTAAATTTGGAAGCCAAAATTGGGGCCTAAAAGTATACATGTATGTATATAAATGATCAGCGTCAAAATAAGTAAAGTAATATATACATGGAAAAACTGAAGCTAATTCATTTTCTTTTTAATATAATTTTTCATTTATAAATGAAAAAAGTAAAAATAATTCAAATAATTAATTAATTAACAAATTTTTATGTTTTAATATTTTTAAAACATAGGGAGAAAAAGAGTAGTGCTATTCATTGGATAGAATTTGTAGTTTTCTCTCTTTGGAACTACCTTTTTTATTTTTTATGGCCCAGATACAGTGCTTTCGGAGAAATACGAGTAAGAGAAAATTAAGTATATCTTATTTGTGATTGCAACATTCGCGATCAAACCATTCTGGTATTGCGCTTCTTCATGGTTCTCTCATATAAGCTTTAATACCTATTTTATGTGGCTCATCCTTAAAAATTTTGTGATATATTAATATAAGCTTCTTGCACACATTCATTAAGACATCAGACGGAGCAACTAAGTTTCCAAAGCTTGTTAATGACTGATAATTTTTGGAATATATAAAAAGGTCGCTGGGAGCAGTCAAAACTTCATCTAGCTTTCTTAAATTCTGCCCTCACTTTCTACAATCCAGCTTTGGTATAATTTGGAATGCCACGTAAACAAGAAAGTACGAAACCACCTCGATATTAATGTCAGCTGAATTATCGAAAACATCTTCAAGAATATATTCGAAATAAAAAGAAAATATTCGAAGAAAATAGATATGGTGGTCAAAGTGGACATCAGAAGCTAAATGGGAGCTATCAAAATTTGCTTCAATTAGTATTTCCTTGCCCTGAGAATGCACACAATTCCTAGAGGAACTTGATTGAACAATTTTAGCGACTATCAACTTTGCCAAAATGCCATTTAATTCAGCTATAGAAGGGCTGACTGTATTTTCTTATATTTTTTTAAAAGCCTATTATATTTTCTTTTATATATTTCCTTTAACATTGTTTCATTTTCGCAATTCTTATAAAAAGGTGCTTCTATCTCATCATTACAAAAAATTTTTCGGCGAATTTGGAAAATCTATATCAATGCCCATATTATCCTCTACACCTAATCTTATTGTAGGAATAGGTTCTCCTTTTAAATTTCTTTTTCCAACATATGTGTTCGAGAAATGATTTTAGCAAATATATGAATTTTTATTATACAAGTCCGTTCTGAAAATCACGCGATTTTACGGTTTTCGGCGTGGTTTTAATTTTTCGACAACACGAGAAACTGCTGACTTTTTATATTTATGCTTTGTTTGTTTATTTTTTGACATTCTAAATTAAAAAGTGAAAATTAAGTAATTAAAAATGCTGGAGGCTACTATACTAGCCGCAATTGATCTAAGAAAACAGCATTTAAAAAATGAGCGTGTTAAAAAACGCCATTTACGGGACTTATCAAATCCTATGGATACAAGCGAAACCTTGTAAGTAAGCACAACCTCAGCAATATCTTCGAAAAAATAAACAGAAAAAGTAAATCACGAACAATTGTAAGCAATGCCAAAATATATTTTACTAAACATGCCGTGTCCTTAGAAATTTGTTAAAAATTATGTTTTTATGTGCATAAAATCTTATTTTATTACAAAAAATAATGAAAAAAACATCATATAACATATAAACTAAAATGTTTAATAAATTTAAAACGAATTTCCTAGAAAATAAAACCAAGTATTTTCAAATCGGTAGTCATGTAGCAAATCGGTTTTAAATCGCGTGATTTCAATATTTTTTGTGCGCACTTTGGCCAATCCAAATCCAAATTTGATGACGAATCAAATCAGGTGCAGAAAATTTAAACACTTTCAATTTGCTGCAACTCCTTCTCGATTTCCTACACTTCTTAATGTAGCATTTTATGCCACCGGGCAAAGTATATTTTAGTCCGTCCGCTCATTGTGTGTGATCGCATTGACATCGTAAAAAAAGGCTCAGAAAAAAAATTCAATACAAAATAATGTTTACAACAGTGGTGGGCACCGTCAATGCATTGTTAAATTGTGTATGTGTTGAGCTTGCGAACTACCCACCAAGCAAAAAGCCAAGCTTTTGAAGGATAATGGTACATTCTATATATATATATATCTATATATATATATAAATATAAGTATACATATATATATATATATAGGTATATATATATATATATATATATATATATATATATATACCTATATATATATATATATATATATACCTATATATATATATATATATATATATATATATATATATATATATAAGTATACATAAGTACCAATATTTTTTATTTAAAAAACTTTGATTTCGTAAAATTATTAATTAAAAATAAAACTTTTTCTCAGTAAACAGTCAAATGAAAAAAATTAAAAAAGATGGGACAATAATTTGTTTTGTTTTCCATTCAAGAAAAAAATATAAAAGAATGGTTGCTTGCTGAAGCATAACACTGAATATTCGCTCAAAAAAAATACGCGGTTGGATGTATGAAAATTAATAAGTTTTGATAGTTGTCGGCATGGAAGATCATTTTCATATGGGAACATATTCAAAATATTTTTGATAAGATTTTGCACAGACTAATTAATAAGACTAAGTGAATTACTAATTTAGGAGAATTACTATAGTCGGTTATTAGAGAAAAATTGCATAAAATTCATTGTATGTTATCGAAAGCATTGTCATAATATTTTTCGCATATCATCGTGACTGAAATTGTTTGCTGGACAAATATTCTGGAAAAAAATATAAAAAAATTCTTAAACATCCTCCTAATATTCATTCGTCGCTGTCTCATCGACGACTAAATTAAAGAGGGTAAGAATACGTGTGAATGATCGCAGAACAATTGTGCTATGAAACGCTCGTATCTGGTTTACATTGTAAACTTTACAACGAAAAGCTGTAGTCAGGGTTGCCGTTGAAAATTTCGAAAAAGTGTCATAAAAAGGGTATTTAAGAAAACAAAGGGTCAAAAATAGGGTACTTTAAAGTAAAAATGGGTCAAGTTTTTTTTAACAAAAATATAACATTTATTTCAATTTAAAAAAGCAAAAACTAATTTTAACAAAGGAATTTATTTGTTGGTGGTCAAGCAATGTCTATATGCATTTCATTGGTGCTTTACCAAATCATCAGTAGAATTTAACCACAGTTTTGAAAAATTGAAAACCCTTTATCTTATGCACATACTTCTGAAAACCATCTGAGAATTCACAATTTGTAAATTACAAATTATTTTCAAAAATCACAACAGAATAAGCATAGTAGGCTTTGAAGCTCATACAAAACTAACCCAACAAATAAATTATATTCGGTATGAATCTATTTTATATTTCTACACCTTTATACAATTATAAATCCATTGGATGACAAGAAAAGTGTTTATAAGGCAATATGAAAAACAAAATCTAAACTAAACTGTTATGAATATTCTATTTTAAATTTTTTTTTTTTTGATACACACCTATATTTATTTATTGTATCTTCAAATATGAACTAACAATAAGTAGTCAAATCTTAAATCTAAATATAATTATTAGGCCCGACCAGTATCGGACATAAACTTAGTGATAGTAATTAATAATACATAAATTTCGTATTAAGCACAATATTTTAAATGAAATTTATTTATAAACATATATGTATATGAGGGGCACTCTAAACTAAAAAATTAAATAGAAATCCACAAAAAAAAACTGTCCATACATTTTTAATATATATAAGAGCTTTTGCTGCCAAAGCTTAAGCCGGTACACATACATAAAAGGGCTATTAGACACGCATACTTCTCTGCAGACATGTGTGATGGTATACTTTGTGTTTTCGGTAGGATCTGCGAAAAAGATGCTTAAACGAACTTACAACACAAAAATAGTAAATTAAAAACTCTGCGAATCCCACGGGACCCTCCAGATTTTTTTTTAAAATACAGTGAACTCGCACAAACATGAACATTCAGTGTAAATTCCTTTTTCCCTGAAAATTAATGGAAGAAATTCTTTCAAATTTGGAGAGATTAACAATAACCAAAGAAGTCAATATACAAAACAACATGGAACAACAAAAAAACTGCATAATTCAAAACTTGAAGCTTATACAACCCTTCACTGGACAACGAGACAGATTATGCCTATACATAAACGGCATAGAAAGCATTCTGCCGAACATATCTCTACTACCAGTAGAGGACAGGATATTATTCTTCAACTGCATCCTGAGGACCATAGACGGGGAAGCGCTGAACCTAATAAGAAGGGAACAGCCAGGAAATTGGACCAACCTCAAACAACTACTAATAGAAGAATACGGTGAGCGACAACCAATTCCAACACTAATTTTAAACTTAAGTAACATTAGATTTAGGGGTAATGTTAGAAAATTATGTGAGGAAATTAATGAGAATATATGTAAAATAAACGATACTATCAATTTAAGTACTGAAAATAGTGAAACAAAAACCTTTTATAAGAATGAAGCTAATTCTCAGAGTCTGAGGGTTCTAAAAGGAGAGCTACCCAATCATTTAACGGCACTCGTAAATGCCAACTTAGCTGGAAATCTTTAATCAGCAATTAACATTTTAAGACAGAATAACGAACTAGATACCGGACGGGAATTGACAAAACCACCCACACGTAATTATTCTCGATACCATCCCCAGATAGTAAATAATGAATATAGGAATACAGTCACCCCAAATAGAAACAGAAATAATCTCAACGACTCACATTTTATAACAAACTCTTACCATTTAGGGAATTACCAAATGCCGAATAATAATAATTCTTAAATGATTCCGTTCAATCCCGTATTCGACGATTTGGGCCTGGCGAACCTATGGAAGTGGAAAATTTTCACTTGTCAGCCTCCAACAATTACGCTCCATCTCAATGAAAATTTAAAACAAACCCTATAACTTACTGCTATACACCGGCTCATCTATAAGTTTAATCAGACCAAACACTTTACCAATTCAAAGCAAACGAGTTAATTCGATTAAAGTAAAAACAATTAAAGGAGACATAATTTTAGATAAAACACAAGAAGTTACCAGCCGTCAAACAGGTACTAGCTTGATTTTCTTTGTTCATGACTTTTGCCAGAATTATGACGGACTACTAGGTTATGATAGCTTACAAAAGTTGAATGCAGTCATAAATATTAGTGAAAATTTTATAATTTTAAACAATATAAAATATTATTTCCTGGATAAAAACCAAGAAAATCAGAACCAAAACGCACTGTTGAACTTAAAAGAAATAAGGAATAATGGAACAAAAAATTCTGACATTGGATCACTATTTAGATTGAATCACTTAAACAAAGACGAAAGTAAAGAGATTAAGAAACTACTTGAGAACTACAAAAATATTATCTATAAAGAGAACGAAAATCTCACCTTCACACATAAAGTTAAACATAAAATAAGCACGTCCCATGAGGATCCAATCTATGTGAAATCCTGTAGATACCCAGAAGTACATAGAGAAGAGGTTGATAGGCAAATAAAAGGGATGTTAGAACAAAACATCATCTGCCATAGTAAATCACCTTATTCAGCACCAATTTGGGTAGTACCTAAGAAGCAAGATGTGTCGGGCACACAAAAATGGAGGATTGTTATAGACTACCGAAAGTTGAATGGCATCACGATAGACCATAAGTACCCAATCCCATTGATGGACGAAATCTTGAAAAAATTGGGTCCATTTACTTTACTTTAGATCTTACAAAAGTTTGATCTCACCAGATAGAGGTAGAGCCTAGAGATAGGCATAAAACTGCATTTTCAACACGAAACGGACATTACGAATTTCTACGAATGCCCTTTGGATTAAAAAATGCATCAGCTACATTTCAACGACTGATGAACACAGTATTGGAAGATCTGCTCGGAAAAGATTGCCTAGTTTAACTGGACGACATTATAATCTTCAGTACTTAGCTTCAAGAACATATTGCATCACTAGATAAAGTGTTCAAAAAGTTGTCCGAAGCAAACTTGAAAATACAAGTTGATAAGTGCGAATTCTTGCAAAAAGAAGCAGAATTCTTAGGCCATATAATCACACCAGAAAGGATTAAACCAAACCCTAACAAGATTAAGGCAATAATTAGCTACCCAACACCAAAAACAGAAAAATAAATCAAACAATTTCTTGGATTGGCAGGCTTTTATAGGAAATTTATCCAAAATTTCTCCAATATCACCAAACCATTGACCCAATGCCTTAAAAAAGGAAATAAAATTAATTGTAATAACAAAGATTATATTAAAGCTGTGGAAACCATTAAAATCCTAATTACAAAAGAACCCATATTGGCCCATCCAAATTACGAAAAACAATTTACACTAACAACAGATGCATCGAACATTGCATTAGGTGCTGTCCTAAGTCAAAATTCTCACCCAATTTGTTTTGTAAGCCGTACACTTAATACTCACGAGACAAACAATTCTACAACAGAATGGGAATTACTTGCTATAGTTTGGGCAACAAAGTATTTCCGACCAAATTTGTTCGGATGCAAGTTCATAATCAATAGCGACCATCGCCCTCTGCAATGGTTACATAACTTAAAAGAACCTAACGCTAAACTCCAGCGTTGGAAGATAAAATTAAACGAATTCGATTTTGAAATAAAATATATTCCAGGAAAAGAAAATCACGTTGCAGATGCACTTTCACGTATTAAAAACGGAGAATGTTACTTGAATGCATCAAGATAGTATGGCTAACACAGGAAGCGAAATATGCGAGGAAAACGCCATAGACAACCTTGAAAATGTAGAAGTTGCATTAGTTGCAGCAACCTGTCACTCAGCAAACGAAGATAACATGAATTACATTCCAATAACGGAAAGGCCCTTGAACATCTTCAAAAATCAAATAAATATTCTGGATGGAAATCAGAACAAAGTCTCTTCAAAGAAAGTATTCTCTAACAATGTTACCACTATAATTTATAAGGATTTCAATGAAAATTTAATTAAAGATATAATTAAAACATATCTAATAAACAAAAACGTTACCATATATACCCAACGTTAAGAACTTTATTATGCTACAAAATTATTTTAGCAGATTGGTTCAAAATAACTATCATAAAATTTTGAGAGCCACAAAGATTTTAGAAAATATAACAGATTTTTCTGATTTTAAAACGAAAGTTCTGGAGATTCATATGTATATCCGGCCTTCACCAAGGAAAAAAATAGTTAAAGTATTTAAAAACAAATATTATTACCCAAATTATGTAAAAGAAATATCGAAAGTAATAAATGAATGTGAGCTATGTAATAACTGTAAGAACGACCATATTAACAATAAGATACTCTTTAAAATCACACCACCTGTATATGAAACGAGAGAAAAATATGTGATCGATTTCTGGCAGTGGGGTAAAGAATACTACTGCATCTATTTTTACTCTAAATTCGCGACAACAGAACCCGTAAAATCTCTAAATTGGATAGAAACAAAAAAAGCACTTTTAAGAATATTTAACACCATGGGTCCACCCAAAACCCTGAAGATAGACCAGGATCAAGGAATTAATAACATTAACATTAAAAAATGGTGTGAAGAACTGAATATAAAACTGGAAGTAACTACTGGAAAAACGGGAATAAGTGATATAGAAAGACTGCATAAAACATTAAATGAAAAGTTGAGAATCATAAACACGTCAAAAGATAAAGAGTTAATTTACTTACAATTTGAACAGACACTATTCACATATAACCATAATATAATCCACTCAACCACGAGGGAAACCCCCTATAATATATTTTTTAATAGACTTAAGCCCCAATCAAATCCGCAGGAAATTAAAGAACACCGAATTAATAACATTAATAGAAGAAGACAAGAGGAACCAATAGACACAAATTATATAAAAGCAGAAAATTCTAGGAAACGACTACAAAAAATTAACAACTCATTTAAAAAAGTAGCAGTAACACAAATAGAAGAGGATAAAGAGCACTACATAGTGAAATGCAAGAATAGAAACGTTAGGAAATATAAAACACAATTTAAAAGAAGGAAAAAGAAATAATAATGATAATAAGAACACTTTTAGGCTTAACAAGGACCAGTCAACACAAAAGAACAGGACCATTAATAATAACTATATTGATGATTATTTCGACAATCATAGTGGTTAACGGACAAACGATCGAAATAAACAACATACATGACGATTATGGATTTACTATTATCAACCAAGGAAATCTAGAGGTACCAACAGAATATAAATATCAAGTACTACCTATAAACAAAACTCACCTTGACATAACTTATGATATACTTATGGAACAGTTTAAATCAGTAAAATATTATCAAAACAATATGACAAAAAAATACCTAACAATGGCATTCAAAGAAAAACAAATATTTTTAAAATCGTTTATTCGACATATTGTCTCAATTAAATTAGTGCTTTTTTTTGCTATGTGGTCAAGTATGTCTATATGCCTTCATTTCATTGGTTCTTACACCAAATCATCAGTAGACTTTAACCTAATTCCAAAATAACAAAACCTCTTAGCTTATACATAAACTCCCAAAAATGAATTGAGAATTACACAAGCAAAACCATAGGATTTGAAATTCAAGAAAACACAACAAACAAATTTTATTCGATATAAATCTATTTTGTTTTTCCACCTTCATACAATTAGTCTGCCGTTGGCAAACAATAGAAGTATATCAAAAAGGCACAATGAAAAACAAAATCTACACAAAACGTTTTTAAAATCGTTTATTCGACATATTTTCTCAATTAAATTAGTGCTTTTTGTTTGTTATGTGATCAAGTATGTCTATATGCCTGATTTCATTGGTTCTTACACCAAATCATCAGTAGACTTTAACCTATAGTCAATATTATTTGTTTAAGTACTGCCATGAATACTCGTATGAATTTAATTAACAAGGTAAATGTAATTGAAATAAATAAGATATTTGAAGATTATAGCGATGTGTTTACAGGATTAGGACTATTGAAACGGTCTTGCGAGTTACAATTAAAGGAAAATATCACTCCAGTAGTAGATTCTCCGAGAAGAATACCATTTAGTCTACAAGGAGAATTGAGGTTGGAATTGGATCGTTTAGTTAAATTGCGGGTTATAGCACCAATAACTGAACCTACTGAGTGGGTCAGTTCGATGGTTTTGGTTTAGAAACCGAATGGTAGACTTCGATTATGTTTGGATCCGAGGCATTTGAATAAGGCCATTTTGAAATGCTTCGGCATCTCTTACGGATGCTCAGATGAACTATGCGTAGATTGAAAAGGAGCTATTTGCAATCTTGTTTGGCTGCACTAAATTCCACCAATACATATGTATATGGCTCGAAGGTTGTGGCTGAAACGGATCATAGGCCTTTAGTTAGCCTTTTTAACAAACCTTTATTTAAAATACCAGCAAGATTGCAACGCTTTATGTTAAGGCTTCAGGCCTACAATCTGAAGGTTACATACAAAGCTGGAAGATATCTTTGTAAAGCGGACACACTTTCGTGCTCCTCTTCCAAACAAAATGAGGCATATGGACTGTGACGTTGACTTACATTGCAATCTGATATTGTCACGGATAGTTCAAACAAACTCAAATTACAACATTGACGAGATAAAGGTTGAACAGGATAATAATAGTTTAGTGAGGAGGATCAAATGGTATTAGATGGAGGACTGGCCAAGGAATAAGAAGCTTGTGGAACAGGAGGTCATGCCGTATTATGCGGTCAAGGATGATTTGAATATACTTGAGGGTATACTTTTAAAGGGTAATCATCTGATTATACCAAGAAGCTTGAGGGGCAAAGTATTAAATAGGATACATGAGGGACATTTCGGGATAGACAGATGTCAAGGTTTGGCTCGACAGTCAGTATATTGGCCTGGGATGAATAATGACATATTTAATTTAGTCTCAAACTGCGAAGTTTGTATGAAGTGTAGGAAGTCGAATTCTAGAATGGAGATGATGTCGCATGACATTGGTGAGGTACCTTGGTTTAAGGTAGGAACGGATATATTTGAGTTTAGGAGGAGTAGATATTTATTAGTCGTGGATTATTATTCAAAGTTCATAGAAATTGAGCTGTTATCTAATGGATACTCTACTACTCAGGTAGTTAATAGGTTGAAATCTATATTTTCAAGGCATAGAATCCCACAGGTTTTGGTATCGGATAATGGACCACCTTATAACTCCAGGGATTTTCAGGATTTTTGCCTGAAATGGGATATTAAACACAGTATCTCTAGTCCATATATGCCACGATCGAACGGATTAGCAGAAAGATCTGTACAGACTGTATATAATATGTTGATGAAGTGTGAAGAGGATAACTCTGACCCATATATTGCTTTACTCCACTACAGGACAGCTCGGAAGGGATATCTGCCTAGTCCTTCACAGTTATTAATGTCCAGAACATTACGAACAAGGATACCAACAATTGACGCGACTTTTGACCCTAATTTAGTGGACAGCGGGTATATAACTAGAACATTGGCAGGATGAAGGCGAACTCTACGAGCTATTATAATAGACATTTGGGGCCTTGAGTGGTCGGAGAAGGGATAATGTTTCAGAAGACACCGGCCTCCTACTCCAAGGGTAATAATTCAGAAGTGTAGGGAATCAAGATCATATATTATAGACGATTGCAAGGGATCGGTATACAGCAGGAATAGAGAGCATATTCGGAATAAAGGAAACAGTAATGGCCCGAACGGTACTGGGGAAATAGGCTTTCATGGGCAGGAAGGAGGAAAGGGTACTGTTGTTGTTACGAATGACAACTCCATGCAGTATGGTGCTGAACAGGATACTTCTGGGTTTGATAATACAATGCAGGATGAGGTGGAAATGGATGATACTGTGCAGAGGGGCACAGGGGAAGATGATGGGGATCACGACATTTCTGAACGGGAAAATACGACAGGTGTTGATCAGGGTCAGGATGCTTCTGAGCGTCCTTACTAAGTCATTACTTAGTAAGCTATATCTGTAAGTTTAGATTAGACCAATTTATAAATATTTATGTACTGCGTACATATCCCTATACATTATAAGTGTATCTCCCGCTGGGAATGTAAGAGATACGAGTGATCTCACCAACACAATCGTATTTGACATCACTGGTTTAGATATTGATGTTAAGTAAAGACTTTTTTATTAAAAAAACCCTCTTTGATATAATTTAATAACAAGATTTTTTTTGCAATGTAAACTGTCTGAAGTAATAAGCTTCAAACTAATATCGGTATACCGATATTTTATTCTTGGTAACGGTATGTACCGCTGATAAAAAATATCGTACCAAAATGATAAAAATATCGTTACTTCAGCAACTCACTTCAAAATAGAAAACATAGATTTCAGATTACGTACCGTATGATCTCTCAAGGGATATTATTGGTAAAAGCAACTATATAGCATGAACGATATTAATTATCTCGAATGTCTCCGATTGCCAAGTACTACCGCTCTAAACTTCATATACTGACCAATTTGTTACCATTGGAACTGCAACTGATTAACTGAATAGTTATGTTAAATAAACATAAATTCAAGCTTAGCACAACGTGTTGACTATAGGTACGAAATATTTAATGATTTTATATTACTAATTTAAGTTGTTCACTTAAAATAACCAAACCTTAAATTTGTAATTAATTTCAGCTTACGGGTTAGGTTAACAATTTTGGTGAATTTTTGCTTGCATTTGTTGCCTATTTTGTTGTTTGTCTACATTCAGGAATTGTTGTAAAAACTAACATAAATGTACCTTAGAACAATTGTTGTTTGACTTTCCTTAACGTCGTATTTCAATCAATATTAATATAACCATTTGAAGGAGACCATTATGATTAATATACGTTTGCCCATGTTTCAGTTTTTACATCTAAATAGTGGCTTTATGGTCGGACAACGCCACTGATTTACAACAACAACAAAAATTATTTCATACTTAATGCTTACTGGCGACTCTTTTGATTATTGCAGTGGAAATCAATTCATCATTTTTAAAATAGGTATATTTTGCGTGAAATAAATGACTGTATTCCAGTTCATATGTAAGTATATAGAGATATATGTATGTGCAAATATGAAAATGTTTCTGTCAGATACATATTAAGCATTTAATGTTGGTATGTTTATGCACTATTTTTTAGCGCAACGTATGTATATGTACAATGTATGTACTAGTATTATCTCTCAAAAAATTACATTTTAATTGTAAGTTTACATAACTATTGGACCAATTCGTACTACTACTAACAAATAAATCGCAGATGTGAAATTATTGTAAATGTGTAGTGTGTAGAACTTTTTGTTTAAGTAGATGTGATTTATATACAGATATCATATAAATAATTATTTGTCCAATGAATATGGTACATACATATGTTTTTACATTAGACTGATTCAATATATGTATATATACTTTAATTAAAAAAAATTCAAACAAGTTGAGCAGCCCAACGGGTTTTACAGGTCGTAATATACACACAAGTAACTACGATTGCTCCTAGACAGTTATTTAATTTGTTAATAATTCTTTAATTTTTGATGAATCGGCTAACCTATTAATTAATTTTAATAAATAGCACAACAAATGTAATTAATTATTTGGAATTTACAAAACAACAATAACATAAAACAAAGAGAATCTTATATATACACAAGTAACTACGATTGCTCCTAGACAGTTATTTAATTTGTTAATAATTCTTTAATTTTTGATGAATCGGCTAACCTATTAATTCATTTTAATAAATAGCACAACAAATGTAATTAATTATTTGGAATTTACAAAACAACAATAACATAAAACAAAGAGAATCTTATATACACTGGAACCATCAATCTAATCTAAAACACGTTTGATTGCAAAAGAAATTTGTGTTATTTGAATTATTAATTATAAGTTTATTCTTCCTGAAGCATATTACATAATTAAAACTGTATTAATAAAAAACCAAAATTAGTAACCTATTTATTTACTTTCATTTACCAAAAAATAAAGTTTCAAATGTACATACAACCTTGGAAATCTCGTTTTTATTTTTATACCCTTCACAAAGAAGTGAAAGGGTATATATAGGTTTGTCATTCCATGTGTAATTTCTTCGATATAAACATGGGACCCCATAAAGTATATATTCTGGATCCTTATGAATAGCGATGACGATTGAGCGATGTCCGTCTGTCTGTACGTGAAATCGGTTTTCCCAACCCCCCGGAAAAGCTACAGCCTTCGTTCTTGGACCGTTGGATTGAAATTAACTTAAATAGAGTGGTATTGAAATTCAGAAAGATCAGAAGTATGGTTCCAGAGCTGGGAAGCTTAAACCTATTTCTCGACGCAAAATTTTTCTTTAACAAAACCTCTTTATACGTCAATTGACGTTGTTTTTTTTTTTTGCTAAAACTATTTTATATTTTTGGAAGAACTAAACTGGTATCAAAAATTTCTAAAACAAAATAAAAATTTCGAATCCAGGGTTGGACAAGTGCAATACTTTATAGTTCATGAAGGTGACCAAAATGGTTTAAAATTGTAAATTTTTCTTAAACAATACTTCTTTATACCTCATGAAGAGTTGCATTGGTAAGAAAATTTTAATTTCGTTTCCAGGGTTGGGAAATTGAAATATATAAAAGTAACCAAAAAGGCAATTAACATTGTTGTTTGTGCTAATTAAAAGTATTTTATAATTCAGGAAGAACAAAATTGGTATTAAAATCTTAAAAATCAAAATTTCGACTCCAGGATTTCAAATGAAATATTTTATGGTACATGAAATTGACACAAAATTTAAAAATTAAAATTTTTTTGTCAAGTAAAACTATGTTACACCTCACTAAGAATTGCATTGGTAAAAAATAAAAATTCGCTTCCAGAGTTGGAAAATCGATATATATTTGGTACATAAAAGTACCCACATAAATTCCAAATTTTGTGTTTTTAGTGAATTAAACCTATTTTATATATCAGAAAAAAAAATAAATTAGTACCAAAAAATTAAAAATTCGGTTCCAGGGTTGGAGAATCGAAATTTTTTGGAACATACATTTGGTACCCACATAAATTCCCAATTTTGGTTTTTTTCAGTGAATTAAACATATTTTATACTTTTGCTAAGAATTAAATTAGTATTAAAAATTTTTAAATTAAGAACTCGGTTCCAGGGTTGGAAAATCGAAACTTTTTGGTACATAAAAGTAACCATAGAAGTTCCCAATTTTGTTTTTTTTTCAGTGAATTAAACATATTTTATATTTTGCTAAAAATTAAATTGGTATTAAACATCTTAAAAACTAAAAATTCGGTTCCAAGGTTGGAAAATCGACATTTTCTGATTTATTAAAGTAACTATATAATTTGCGATTTTTAATTTTTATGGTAAATTATATCTACTTTACATATCAGGAAGAAAAAATTGGTTTTAAAAACCAAGAGAATCTAAAAGATGATTCTACGGTTGGACAATTAGAACATTTTGAGGTACATGAAACGGATTTTTTCTCTTTGTTTGTTAATTAAACATGTGTAATATTTTTGAAAGACGTTCAGAGGTATTAGAAATAGCTTCCTAGCCGAAAATATGTAAACGAAAAGAATTACATCTGTGAAGGGTATTTAAGATTCGGCACTGCCGAATATAGCACTTTTACTTATTGTTTTTCTTTTTTTTTTGTATTCTTTCCAAATTATAAAACGTGTTTAATTTACGAAAAACAAAACAACAAACTTAGTTACCTATTTGGTTACTTTTATGTACCAAAAAATGTTTCTATTGTCCAACTATGAAACCGAATTTTGAACACAAATTTAATTCTTCCGGAAGTATAAAATTGGTTTAATTACCAATAACAAAAAATTATTAGTTTTTGCTATTTTATTTTATGCACTAAAATAGGTTTAAGCTTTCCAGCCCTGGATTTTGCTTGTTTTCAATATCACTTTATATAGGATCATTGCCAATCTATCATCCAGAAAACCGATTTCACGTCCAGTCTGACGGACGTCACTTATCCGACGTGCCTATTCATAAGGACCCAGAATATATATACAATATAGAGTTGCTTATTAATACTGATGAAATTACACACGGAATAACAAACCTATATATATATATATATATATATATATATATATATATATATATATATATATATATATATATATATATATATATATATATATATATATATATATATATATATATATATATACTTATATATCAGAGTTAAACATTTCATAGCACAATTGTGCTAAAACAATCACACGTATACTCTTACGCTCTCGTATTCAGTCGTCATTTAGATATTGATGACTACACATGTGCGGATGCTTACGCATTTTTTTCAGGTTTTTTGTTGTTGTTTAGTAATTTTTATTCAGCGAACATTTTGAAGTCAGAATGATATTTGAAAAATATTTCATAATAAATAATGCATTTGGTAACATGCAATGTCTTCTTTGTTACCAAATGTTTAAAGAAAATAGGGAATATGTTATTAAAAGACATTACGATTCTTTTCATAGTGACATGAAAAGTTTCGAAGGTAAGAAAAGAAAGGATCATTTAGATATGGTAAAAAACATTTATGTAGAAAAAATAAAAGAATGGCTACTTGAAGTTGATGAAAACAAAGCAAGGACAGAAAATAAAAATAAAAAATTGGAGGTATCAAGCTTAATAAGCTTAGATATTGTTAGGCATGGTAGGCCTTTCACTGATGGGATATTTTTTAAAAACTTATTAGAAAAAGTTTTTGAAAAGCATAACTTTAACACTAAGTTTATAAAATCTCTTCCGTTGTCGGCCCCAAGTGTAGTACGACGTATTGGTCATATAGGAAATTTGGTGGAATCTGCTATTAGGGAAAAATTAATAAATTGTGAGTATGTTTCTTTTTGTTTAGATGAAAGCACGGACATTAATGATCTTTGCCAATTGGTATTATGTATTCGCTGCGTGAATAGCAACTACGAGGTTTTTGAGACAATGTTTTCTCTAGAAACATTTCATGGAAATGTAACGGGCAAGCTTTTATATGAAGTAGTCAGTGAAAAGCTTTTTGATATTATAGATAGAAAGAAAATTGTTGGAGTCTGTACAGATGGGTCAAATGTAATGACCGGAAAACACGAAGGCTTCATAGGTTATCTAAAAAAAAACCAAATTTCAGTTTTAAGCTTTCACTGCATTATTCACCAGGCCGCTCATGCATCCAAATTTTTATCTAATCATGCCAGTATGAAGACTGCAGAGTTTATAATTAATAAAATAAGAGGAGGGCATCATGCACTTACTCACAGAAAGTTTGTTAATTTTTTAAAAAGCAAAAACAGCGCATATAATGACCTTAAAATGTATACTGAAGTCCGCTGGCTTAGCCGTGGTGATTGTCTAAATAGGTTATTTAACTTGAGGGAAGAAGTGCTGCAGTTCTTAGAAACTGAAAATATAGCAGACTGGGCAATACAGGCTTTAAGAGATAAAAAATTTATATTAGATTTAGCATTTTTGGCCGATATAACCACTTTTCTGAATGACTTTAATTTAGAACTGCAAGGAAAAGAAAATAACTTGTGTGATCTCTCTAAAATTCTATTTAATTTTAAAACAAAAATATTTTTACTCATCTCTGAAGTTCAAGCTGGTGACTTTTCAAGTTTTCCAAAAACTTCTCTAATATATGTCAAACAGGACGATGGCACAACATTTGAATATACAGCAGTACTTGAAAAAAATTGTTATAACTTTCAGGACAGATTTGTAGATTTTGAAAATATACAGCAATTTATTGATCTTTTTGAAAACCCTTTTAACTGCGATATTACCAAGTATGAGTTTGATATACAATCTGAACTGATAATACTACGAAGTGAAATAAATGCTCCGAAGGTAAATAATATATTAGATTTTTGGAAAAACTTGGATAAAATATCATACCCCAAAATTACAAAAAATGCCTTAAAATATTTGTCATTATTTCCCTCTACTTACCTCTGTGAGCAAATTTTTTCAGACTTGAAATTTATTTGTACAAAGCAGCGAAACAAGTTAAGCTCGCTCGGTACACTTAAAAAATATTTTGTTAATAAGAAACTGCCATAAAAGCATAAATATAGATAACTTTGTAGGTTAGTGGAAGCCTTCGTGTTTTCCGGTCATTACACTTGCCCCATCTGTACAGACTCCAACAATTTTCTTTCTATCTATAATATCAAAAAGCTTTTCACTGACTACTTCATATAAAAGCTTGCCCGTTACATTTCCATGAAATGTTTCTAGAGAAAACATTGTCTCAAAAACCTCGTAGTTGCTATCCATATGAAAAGAATCGTAATGTCTTTTAATAACATATTCCCTATTTTCTTTAAACATTTGGTAACAAAGAAGACATTGCATGTTATGCTATGAAATGTTTAACTCTGTGTTATTACGATGTTTGGTGAACAGGATCGGCGACGGTTTTTGTCTCGTGCCGAAAGAAGACTTTCCATAGATTTTTTTATAGACTCTTCCTCAGAAGTCCATATGTTTTTACTGGCGGAGCTTAGCTCTTTTTCTGAATTACATCGGATTGGAATACTCATACAATATTTTTTCTTTTTTTATGTTTAAAAATAAATGTTTGAAAAAAAATTCTTAGAATTTCACTTTTTATGTCTTTTTTATTTTCTACCTATTACGGTTTATTCAGGTTTTTTTTATTAAAGTTTTTTTCCACCTGTTACGCTTTATTCAGCCGCACTAAAAATAACACGTCCGTACTAAACTATTATAACGTATTTATGCAATTTATACAATAAAAATACGTATCTGTTTAATTGGAAAAGGGTAAAATAATTCTTAAATAAATTATATTTGAAATGATTCACTTTGTGTTTGTTGCGTAATTCTCTCTCACAATACAACCTCATTTTTAGTTTTGTTCACCCCTGATATATATATATATATATATATATATATATATATATATATATATATATATATATATTATATATATAAATATATATATATATATATATATATATATATATATATTATGAAATCTTCTTATTTGACACATTGTTGTCACAATACCACTATATATAAATGAAATTTATTTGTTGGTGGTTAAGCAATGTCTATATGCATTTCATTGGTGCTTTACCAAATCGTCAGTAGACTTTAACCACAGTTTTGAAAAGTTAAAAACCTCTTATCTTATGCATATACTTCCGAAAACCATCTGAGAATTCACAACTTGTAAATTACAAACTATTTTCAAAAATAACAACAGAACAAGAACATAGGCTTGCAACTCATACAAAACTAAACCAACAAATAAAGTATGTTCGATATGAATCTATTTTATTTTTCTACACCTTTATACAATCAGAAATCCATTGGATAACAAGAAAAGTATTTATAAGGCAAAATGAAAAATAAAATCTAAATTAAACTGTTATGAAATCTTCTTATTTGACACATTGTTGTCACAATACCACTATATATAAATGAAATTTATTTGTTGGTGGTTAAGCAATGTCTATATGCATTTCATTGGTGCTTTACCAAATCGTCAGTAGACTTTTGGAAGTATATGCATAAGATAAGAGGTTTTTAACTTTTCAAAACTGTGGTTAAAGTCTACTGACGATTTGGTAAAGCACCAATGAAATGCATATAGACATTGCTTAACCACCAACAAATAAATTTCATTTATATATATATATATATATATATATATAAATATATATATATATATATATATATATATATATATATATATATATATATATATATATATATATATATATATATATATACATATATATATATATATATATATATATATATATATATATACTATTTCACTTATTTGTGAAGGGTATAAAAAAATCTCAATTCATGATCCAAGTCAGAAAAAAAAATTCATAAATATGTATCAAATAAAATGTAAGTGAAATCCTTCTTTAATATAATATATGTATCTAACATCTTAATTTCTTCTACAATATATGGATAAAATGTTCAGTTTAAAATATTCTTTCTTAAGCTAAATATAATTTAGATAATTCTCAAGCAATCTATTTCTCAGTATTTTTCCCGGGCTTCTCTAAACATATAAAATATTTCACTGTCCCATTGAATTCCCATGTTGATTTTTTTGTGGTCTATACTCTTCTATTAGTTTTGGTTTATTCTGCTACAATATTGTTTGCACTGAACATTACTTATTTCCAACTTTCTGGGATTCTACTGTAAGTATATTTTATCGAACTATTTATTGCTGTATTAAATAACGTGCGAAAGTCAACATCAGTCTTATTGTACAAATTAAACAACAGGGCAGAACAGCTGTTTTCGAATGCCACTACAGTTTTATCATAAGTACACATACGATTTTTTTATTACGGCTTATTAGAGATGCCTTAGTTGAAAGTGATAACAGCTTAAAATATTTTTCAAATTCCATGTATTACTAGAAGGAAATATTCTCGAATTCGGAAATAAGGTAAGTGAAAACAAATTCCTTATTATATCTAATCCTTAGATTTTTGTTAACATCATTTGTGGTACCGCTATTGGATTTTGAATGACTACTTAATAATTTTTACTAAGGTCTTGTATAGCTACGTAAAAAACACAACACAATTCAGTTTTTGAAAAGATATATGTAAGTAACTAAACACATCAACCATGGAATTCAGTCCGTGTTGTGGTTCGTTAGAAATCGAAACAGTTATTCGAAATAAAAGTTAAACCAAACAGGCTGAGCATTGAATTTTCTCAAAAAGGACCATAAACAGGGAATTTAAGAAAATAAAGTAGATCCAAAGAGGGGAATTATAGGAATAAGGGGACAACTAATTCCAAAACGGATTAACTAAAACAACTTTCTGTATTATGCAATAAGTTCGTGTTAGCGCATCAAGGGAACACCATTTTGTTATCAGATAATATGCATTTGTGAAGGGAAACTCCTTCTTAAACTCTTTTCTTTGTCTCTTCCAAGAGCTAAATCTATTTTCCGAAGCTTCTTAACGTCTACATCTTTTTAACTTTTTATCTACAAATTTATTGTAGGTTTTAGTTTATTCTCATGTACGAGCATAACAATTTTTAATCTTATAATATTGTTACAAAGTTTAAAAATAGATTCAAATATACCTACATTGTGGCTATATGTACTTGGCAGCACTGCCAACTCATTTCTAGTTGTCAAAATGTTACAACCCTCGTCAACACAATGCAGATAATATTTGAGTTAACGGAAATGGAATATTCCGGATAAACTCGTCGAGAATATACAAGATCATTTGAGGCCGTGCAACAGTGTTGTCAGATTAGGGGTTTTCCCCCTAGATTTAGGGTTTTTTTCTATTTAGGGGCAGATTTAGGGGTTAATATTCTTTAGGGGGAAATTTGGGGTTAAAAAATTTTATTTAGGGAATTTTCGAATTTATAGTTTGGTACATAATAGTACATAATATAACCACTGAGCATGTCGAAGATATTGTATCGAAATGACGATTTAGAAAGTAATCACGCAAATACAAACATTAAAACATTTTTCTCTTTAAATCAATTTTGTTGGTTTTCCTTGAACTGCAAAATATAAATTTTAAAAAGTTGTTCATCTTTACAATATATTACCAATATGCCAAAAAAGGATAACATATATAAACAAATATATAAAAAGGAGTGGGAAGCAGATCAGCAGTTAAAATAAAATTTTAAACACAATAAATGCAAAATTAAATTTCAGATTGGTTAGCCCCAGTCCAGGGAGACAACTACACAGCTTTATGCAAATATTGTAAAAGCATTATGGTGGCTAACTTATTACACAACAAAATACGAAAAAACATGTTGGATTTGCATCCCAAACAAAAGAAGTACATGTACCCGTAACAAACTTCCTCAAGCCGTCTCTTACAAAAGAAAGACAGATTGCAGATATATATTTTTTGGGGGCTTTTTATAAAAAAAATAAAAATTTTGGCTGTTTTCGTGCTTTTCGCGTAAGAATGATAGTACCTCAATTCAAATTTAATAGAGATAAGAATGATGAAACCAAACTACTACTTAAACTTTTCTGCTTTAGGGGGTTTTTTAAGAAAAAGTGTAGAATCTAGGGGGTTTCTAAATTTTTTTGGGGGGAAGAAAAAAAGTATCTGACAACACTGCTGTGCAATAATAAGTGTAAATAACAACAACGAAAAACCTAGCAACATCAATGCTAAGAGATGATGATGTTATTCTTAATGATCTTGTATGCAAGTATTCGCTGCTAATAAAAGCAAATATACATACAAATATACACAGCAACATACACACATAGCACAAGAAGAAACAAAACTACGCAACACTCAGACCACTCGTGCATACAACCACAAATAATTACAATAAACAAAACACACAAGACAGCATTGCCATATATACAAAAACACGTTAAGTAAAGCACAACCATGACCAGATCCTTCACGAAGTTACCAGACGACGTCACTTTGCTGCCAGAGATCAGCGGGAGGAATGTGATTTTAAATCTAGACGTGTTAACATCGCTTAGTGTTTAGTAGTACAAATACTCGTGTTAATTAATAAGTAAATAAAGTGTTGCTGTATTATATTTCTAAAATTAATTGTCTGTGTTTTTAATTAGATGCAATTAAACGAATCCTTGAAGGATAAGTGAAAAGCGTTTTTACGAAAAGGTCTAAAAACGTAACAATATTGTAAAGTTTTCTGTTGTATACTTTCAACCGTATATGGACTAGAAGGGCTCAGTTAAATGATTAAAAAAATAATTAATTTCAAAATTTATTTAAAGTTCTCCCTATTATGAATAGATATCAAAGAATTGATTTTACTTTAAAATATTGAATTTCCAGAAAGTGAATATATGTTTATAGTGTAAAACATGGGAAACGTAGATCTGTCTCATATGCGTTTTTATCGCCATATGATGAACTGCCTATTGGAAGATAATAAAGTATAATGACGGTATCCTCCAATACTGAAAAATATATAAAAAAATCTCATCAGTAACTTTTTGGATTGAAGTGGTTAGTGACCGACAATGATGCAGCATGCTGCGCTATTGAAAAAAGATTTGTTTTTATACCAATTAAACAAAAATTATATTATTTTTGTGTTTAAAAAATGTCTTCAGCCCGAAGGTCTGAAGTGTACTTTATTTATTTAGAGTTGAATAATCACTGAACGTTAATTACAATATTTTATTTAATAATAACTATTGCTATGCTAACAAAATGCAACCTCAACAATGTTCTACATATATTATTGGGACAGCTAATTAAGCGGAAGTATTGCAACACCAATTGCTTATGTTGCATCGCAAGCGTTTTATTTTGGCGCGTGCAAGTTTATTAACCTAAATGTTGATTTGATGGAACTGAATATATTTATTGTTGACTCCTCCATCCTTAAATTCGATCGTCCTCGATCGACTAAAAATAGGGCAAGTCATGTACTCTTGTGATAGGTATTTCCATTTGATCCTTTGGTACCTGGGGAATATTTGACGACTGTAGTACTATTGTTGTTGAAGGTTTTTTTTCGTAAAAATGTTAATGCCAAATATGATAGCATTGCTGTGAACAGAAAGATGATAAATATAGCGATGTTTCTAACCCATGCCTCTTTCCTAATATTGCGTATCTCTTTGATATTACTGAAATGTAATTCCTGTAATGATTCCAAGGATAATAAATTCAGACTTTTTTCTTCTATTGGTGTTTCTTATAGCATGGCCGGAATAGGCATCATTTGGTTTGCTTCTAAGTTTTGATATATTTTATCATCCACTGCTATTGTTGTGTTATCGAACTTGATTAGGAATGTATCTTTTAACTTATACTTCATTGTATCTGTTGAAATGATTTTATTAACATCATTTAGGAATAGGATTCCGTCTGAAATTTCTTCAATGCGAGGTATGTGATGAACATTGCTTTTTATGCATGAGGATTGTTGACTAAATATAATGTTTTTTGCGCAGTTATCTTGGCTTAAATCTAATAAATAGCTTTTGCTACAAATTTTAATTTTATTATAAGCTCTACAATTTCCTTTTATTGCATAAATTTCCTTTTCATTTAAAAGTATTTCTTTAAAATTTACATTAATGATAGTATTATTTTTTTTAATTGGTTTTACAACCATGCTTTTATAAAGAATCGGATTTGTTATAGGAATTTTAATTACATACAAAAGATTTGAATTATCAGTTAATATATTAAACTTTGCTAATTATAATGCCTCTTCAATATTGTCAAAAGGCATATGTTCCTTTTTTAGTTGATTAATTGCTATATTCATTTCATTTTTATTTAATAAGAATGAGTTTATTACATTATTTTTGGCCCATTGTATTGCATATTTAATATTTATTATTCCTTCTTTAGCTAATCTTATCTTATTTGATAATATTGCTATATTTTCATTCAAAAAATAGCTATCTTTCCGTATGGAATTCGAAACTTTATTAATTAAATTTGTAATATTTTTGATTTGATTACTGAAATCTGTATTAATTATTACATGTTTATTATTATTACTGGTTAGCTCATCTAGGGTCTTATAAATATATTCTGCATCGTCGTGATCAGGAGATCCGGCGATAAATTTTCAGATCTTTCCTATAGTATTAATTGATCTGGGCTGTCTATTGGGGATGTAGTCCTTGTAGTTTCCAATAAGTCTATTGTCTGATGTAATTCATAATGTAACGTTGGATGCAAAGGATTAGTTTCGGGTATATTTGATTGACTCAATGTATTTTTTTGTCTTTTCCAAGAAGTCATTGTATGAATCAATATTTATTTGGTGAATAAATTTCAATGTTCCGTCCTGTATTTTCCCATGACCATTCCCTATCGTAAGCATGTGCGAATCGGTATAGTTGAGAATTTGAATTTCTGCTTGTAGCAGTGGGAATGACAGTCTGTAAAAGATTATTAAATTTTTAGTTTTTAATGTGGTCTTTGTGTATTATTTTGTCTGAATTCGTCAAAACAGTGCTCCTTTTATTTTCTTTAACTATTTCTTCTTTATACCTGGGGGACAATTTTGAACCAAACTTTTACTGATTTTTACATGTATTTTCTGTCCTGGGGCATAGTCTTTAAACGGGTTTCCTGATTTGTTATGAAATTTTAAATCTTTTTCCTGTTTTTGCACTAATTTCTCTATGTTTTCCTTTCTAGCATTTTCACACTGTTCCGGGTTCGTGCTGACTCTTCTGCCAAAAAATACTTCAATCGGTTTCCTACCCGTGGTGGAGTGAATAGTGTAGTTGTATTTATAAACTGATCTATCTAATAGCTCATGAAAGCTTCTATGTATTTTATATGTTTTAAGGCAACGCATTATTTCTGATAAGGTAGATTGGAAGCGTTCTACCTGACCGTTTACAGTACTCTTGTAAGGTGGGGTTCTGAAAATTAGTATATTTAATTGGTCTTCGAGCATGAACTGAATTGAAGCTGAGTTTAGATCCTTTTCGTTGTCTATGACAACCATTCTAGGTACTTCGAAATTAAATAGTATTCTCCTTAGCGGTTTTCGGATGCCTGCGACTGATCTGGAATTGATTGGGATAGCTTGAGCATATTTTGTGAGTTTATCTATTGCAGTTAATATAAAATGTTTTTCGGTGGACCAAATATCTATGTGTAGTACAGTGGTGATCAAAAATAAAAGAGAAGATGTATTCGTGAGATATTTTGCCAGCAAACATAATGTCAAACGCTTAAAATAAGAAAAAAAAATACAGAGTTAAGTGAATGTAATTTTATTTAAAATATCTGGGGGCGTAAAATACAAAAATAGATCTATTTAAACCAGTTCTTTATGTAAGATTAAAACTTGTGTCATTCCTCATTATAATTTTTAAAATCGCTTTGAAATTTTTAAATTAAACATTCAATGTTCATACTTGCATGTCAATTGCGAATTAGTAAATATTTTTTAAATTCAAAGAAGTTATTTTATTTCGCTGCTTGGAAAAAACATTTTTCATTTTTCAAATTGTTCACATAAATAAGTAGTGGAAAAAAAATGATAAATATTTTAAATAAATTTTTTTGAGCTGAGGAAATATTCCAATATCTAAATTTTTCCAAAACTCCGGACCACTAATTTTCTCAAAATCTTTTACTTCAGATCTAATTCAATTTCGACTTTAATTTTCGTGTTCAATTGTAATTGAATCGATTGTGTTTGCTATACTTCGTCTAACAAGAAGCAACAACAATGCTTAATAAATTTCTGAAATAAAGTGACAATAACCATCCGCATGTGTTCTCATCGCTTGCTCAACGACGACTGAATGAAAATTTTTAAAAGAGCGTAACAAATGTGTGTAAATTTTTTAAACAATTGCTCTATGGGCTGAACACCACTGGTGTAGTATTTCTCCGGCATATTGAGGAACCGGGGCGTGTGATATGTTAGATTTATTGCGATGACGATCGTATTTCCATTCTTTGCAAACTTTACATTGGTCTATTATTTTTTTTAGTTTTTCACCCATTTTTGGAAAATAATATTTTTTCAGGAGTTGTATTTTATTTTCTCTTGCATTCCTATGACCTCTTTTATGTATCTTTAGTGATTCTTCCTCTTGTCTTAAAGGATCTGTCAAATCTTCTACCTTTGTTTGTGTAGATCTAACTTTATAATTTGAAAAATTATTTGAATATGTTGATTCAATTTGTCCCATAATATTTTCATTTGTTAACAACCCGTTCACTATATCTGGGTTAAGATATTTCTTTAGGATTGCTATAAGGTCTTCTTCTAAATAATTTCGGGCTGTAATAATATGTCTATGAAATGTTGGGAAGCGAAATTTAAACTGATAATCGCTTGTCTCTCCTATCAGTATAAAAATTTGGTTTTTATAAACGTTAGTAGGACATTCTACTGATGGAATTAAATTTTCCCCTGAACTTTGATTGCTGTGTACTGTAGATGTTAAGGCATTAATATTGGTAATTTTATTACGTGGACGTCTTGAAAGAGCATCTGCTACAACATTACTTCTGCCAGCCTTATAGTGGAGTTCATAATTATATTCTTCCAGTATAGCTTTCCAGCGTTTCATTTTCGAGTTATTATTTTTATTGCTCATAGCATAAGTAAGCGTTTGATGATCTGTGTATATGATCACTTTAGCGCGGCCATATAAGTAGTTTCTAAGTGAATTCAATGACCAAATAATAGCCAACATTTCCCTCTCGTTAGCTGCGTAGTTCTCTTCGGTTTTATTAAGAGTTCGAGAGATAAAAGTTATTGGTCTATTTTCCTGACTAAGAACGGCTCCTATTGCGAAGTTTGAAGCGTCCGTTGCTAAAATCTGGGTATGTCAAGATTACATCTCTTGATGACAATATCTCTTTTAGTTTTTCAAATGCTTTTTTCGCAGGTTTGTCTAGATCAATCGTTTTCTTACTAGATTGGTTTCGGGATACTCTTCCCTCTTCCTCTCTTAAGAGGTTTGTCAAGGGTTTTGCTATTTTCGCGTAGTCCTTGACAAAGCGGCGATAATATCCGGTTAGTCCAAGAAAGGATCGAAGATCTTTTAAAGTATTGGGATATGGAAAATTGATGATGGCCTCGACTTTCTTTGGGTTTGTTTGTATGCCTTGGCAAGAAACGATAAATCCAAAAAATTCAACCTTATCCTTAAAAAATGCACACTTATCTAGCTGAACTTTCATGTTAGCTTCGTGTAAATTCCGGAAAACTTGCATTATATCAATTATATGTTGATCCTCTTCTGGGCTAAAAATGATTATGTCGTCAATATAAACATAACACCTAACTCCAATATGAGAACGGAGAATATCGTCCAGCGCACGTTGGAATATGGTTGGCGCATTCTTTAGTCCAAATGGTAAACGAGTGAACTCGTATTTCCCATTGTTAATTGAAAACGCTGTCTTTTTAGGTCTAAAACCGTAAAATACTTGCTTTTACCCAATTGAGCTATTACCTAATCAATCTCTGGTAAGGGATATTTGTCCGCTATGGGGACTGTTTTAAGTTTACGGTACTCTATCACCATGCTGTACTTTTTTTCTCCACTTGCGTCGATCTTCTTGGGTACAATCCACACTGGTGAATTATAGGGAGATTTTGATGGCCTAATAATACCATCATCTAGTAAAGTTTTCACCTGGGACTCTATTTCTTTTTCCAAGCTCATGGGATAAGGATAAGTTTTCGAATAAATCGGGTCTTCAGTTTTCGTCCGTATTTCTCCTATGATATGGCTAGTTCGAATAGACGTCATGTTTATGCTGTCGGTTAAAAATTATTTTAACAAAACTTTCTTTCCGTTAGGTTAAAAAAGGTTAAAGGTTAAAAGGGCTGCCCGCAGTAAGCGAGAAAAACACTCGGAGGCCATCAAAAGATGGCAGGACCCCTACCAAGGGTGCCAACGGCTGTTTCCCAAAAAACAGAAGTTGCCTAGTCCTAGCTCTGCTAAGCGAGGGCCATAGAGTTTTGGAGACCCTACAGGTAGTAATACTTGACCACCTGCTTGTCACCTCCCTCCTTGCCCACCTCTGAAATCTGCCCAGCAGCTCAACTGAGGGAATGTCAATGTCCCTACGCGATACTGCTTCGTCCAAGGCCGAACCCGCTCTCGCGCATTCGTCCGCCATCTCATTCCCCTGAATGCCTTCATGCCCTGGAACCCAAACCACATTGACATCATGCCCCCTAAGTCTGACCAGAGATTGAATGCATGCCAGTACACATCTCGACTTTATCATCTCCGAGCCCAGGGCTCTAATTGCTACCAGACTATCTACACAGATGTCAATAGTTCTTGCCTCCAAATTGAGCCCATCAATCCTTAATGCTGCCTCGGTAATGGCATAAATCTCTGCTTGGAAAACTGTCGAGGTATCGGGTAGCCTGAGCGATACCAAAAGGCCGAGACCCTCGGAAAACACCCCCGAACCAGTGCCAGTGTCCATCTTCGAGCCGTCCGTAAAAACCAAAGTTGCATTACTACGAGTCGCGGAGTTTTCCATCCAGTCCTTCCTCTCCGGGAATGCGACTGAGAAGGATTTGTCGAAGCACATGACCGGAGTCATATAATCAGTCCGTCCCCCCAGGACCTGCCCTCCTACCTTTTGTAGGATAATGCCATGTCCCGTACGGTCATGCCTGAAACTGCCCGACTCCATGAGCCTGAGGGCAGATCTGGCAGATATGTACTTGATGTATATCTCAAGGGGGGCCAAATCAAGCATTCTCTCTAGATTAGCCTGAGGGTCCGATCTCATTGCGCCAGTCACAGCAAGACATGCTAGCCTCTGTACCTTGCCCAGTATAGAGAGATATGTACTCTTGTCCACAGCCCTCCACCAAACAAGTGATGCATAAGTAAGAATGGGTCTGATCACTGCCGTGTACATCCAGTGCAGGATGTACGGTTTCATGCAGCGCCGTCTCCACTGACCTACCCTTCTGGTAGGCATGCTGTGCACCGCAGAAATTCTCTGGCGAGAGAAGTTCCCTGACATACAAATCAACCAGTCTCTCCAGTGTTTTTAATAGAAAAGATGACAGAGTGATTGGTCTGTAATCTTTAGCGGTACCGTGGTTTATCCTCCCCGCTTTTGGAATGAATACCACAGTAAGGAATGCACCAGTAAACGAGACTTCCCCTAAAGATGGTTAGCAGCCATGGTAAAATCGCCTCCATGGCATGCTTCATCAGCGCTGGGAAAATACCATCTGGCCCCGCTGAAAAGATGTCACTGCCCATCTTACCCTGGCTGACTGTACAATGGAGTCCACCAAAGCACTCCCTAGGATAGCTGGTTGCACGGGGACGACAGTACCACGTATGTCCGCCCCGTCCTCGCAATCCGGAAAGTGAGTTTCTATTAGTAGCTCCAGGGTATCCTCGCTGCTTTCAGTAAAAGTCCCGTCAGGCCTCATAAGGGATCCCGGCGTGCCAGGCTCCTTAGAGAGTAGTTTTCTTAGGCGGCAAGCCTCAGATGTGCCCTCCAAGTCACCACAGAAACGCTTCCACGATTCCCTCTTTACCTTCCTGGTTTCGCTCTTGAAGACATTGAAACCCCTACGATAATTATCCCAGTCTATGGGATTTCTGTCGCGCTTCGCCTTATTAAAAAGTCTCCGGCAGACTGTCCTGAGCTGCTTGAGTCTCGGATTCCACCACTTCTGATGGACTTTCGTTGATGGTTGCCGCTCCCGACAAGATGCGTGATAGGCGTCCCTCAGTGTCCTTGACAAAAGGACTGAAAAGTCCTCCAGCTCCTGAATGCTGCCCACCTGCTCCGCTACTGGAGGTGGTAGGGCCTCCACGAGCTTTCTGAAACTTCCCCAATCCGTTTGCCTAGAGTTCCTGTAAGGCTTGCCCCCGCTCGGAATAAGATCGATCGTAAAACTGATTCTGTTATGATCAGAGAATGAGCACTCAAGGCTCACCCTCCAGTCAGATATTCTAATAGAATCCCTAGCACTAACCAAAGTTAAATCAATGACCTGTTGCCTGATCCTATTGAAAAACGTTGGCCTATTGCCCTTGTTGCAAATCCTAAGATTGGGTGACAAGAGAAATTGTAATAAATCCTCACCTCGTTTATTTATATCCGTGCTCCCCCAGAGTGTGTGATGCGCATTTACATCACAGCCCAGTAGAAGGTCATGTCCACGTGTCCCGCACCAGTCAATGAGTATGCGCACCGCACTCGGAGGAGGGTCATCCACCTCATACGGTAGATACGCCGATGCCAGGATCACCATCGGGAGATCCTTGCGTTCAAGCGCAGCTAACGTTAGATCGCCAGAGCTGTAATGGGATAAAAGAAAAATATTGCTGTTTTTCCTAATCAGAATACAACTTCTAATCTTACCTTCCGTGGTAGGAGAGAGTAGAGTAAACAAACGTGACCGAAGGCCCCGAACCTTATTCGCAACTAACCAAGGCTCTTGGATCAAGGCCACGGATATGCACTCCCTCTCCATAAAGCGTAACAGCTCGTCCGATGCTGCCTCGGAGTGATGCAAGTTAATTTGCACCACCTTTATGCCGCTCGGAGTCGCCATTTTGTGAGTCCTTCTTTGTAGGCAAAATTAGTCTAAGCTGATTTAGCCCATATTTGATAACGCCCTTTTTGGGGCGCAGGAGATGGAGGGATTCTGAATCAATTTTGATCCAGAGATCTTTGCCATCCCCCTTGTCCCTGGCACGTCCACGTTCAATCGTCCAGTTCTCAGCACCAAGGTTCTTATTCTGGCGCTTAATGAGTGTAAGTGTGGCCTCATCCTCCAGAATAGGAGGAGGAATCCACACGCGCACCGTCACCTGAAAAGGAACTTGGTCCAAGGGCACGATTTCAATTTTGGCTCCTGGCCAAAGCTCGCCAACTTCTTGGATGCTGTTTTTGAGAAAACCGATAGCCTTCTCATTACCGCAACCAATTATTTTGACGCCTCTGGACCACTTTGCCCCATCAAACGTAGTGAACGAGTCATCGTCACAAGTGGCGAGCGCGTCCACTAGTCTGCGCAGAATTCGTTCTTCCAGAAGCAGCCATTGATCATTTGTAATTTTTCCCCCTGGCTACCTGTAGCTCAGGTGCTGATGTCAAGCTAGTTGATGGTTTCAACCGCTTGCCCTCAAGCATCTGCGTCTCACCCGGCCTTTGCCGTTTGCCACTAAAACCACCTGCAGGGTCCCCTTTGCCAGCCCCGGAACCTCGTTTGGAGGAGATTGGAGCTTGCCTTGAGGACTCCTTGCCGGGGACTTTCGCTTTACCGCGTAGGTCATCACCTCTCCTTGACTTGGACGACACCCCTTTCGATGTAGAAGGGACATCATCCAATTTCTCCGAGCCGGTGATCGTGCTCGGTCCAGGTTTAGTTGAGGGCCCGGCTGATGCCGAGATCGCTTTCCTACCCTGGTTTCTGGCCACGTTCGTCCCCGTCTCTGGCCTTGCCTCCACGACAGAAGTATTCCGAAACTCCTCATACTTCCGAACATGGTAGGCATGCTTGCGCCGCAAAGCCTTCTCCCGGGGAGTCAAGGAAGTTGGATCTCGGGATTCCAACGACCTTAAGAACCGGAGAGAACGCTTGTAGTCTGCCAGCTTTTTGCGTTCGTCCGGTCTTTTCTCTACTCCTTCCATCACCTGTGCCTCTGATACCTTCCTGTCCGCCCCAGCCGATTGTCCGCCCTTGGTATCAGAGGAGACCATGGTGACGTCATCCTCGTCCGTCTCGTAGATGTTAAGTCCGTCCAGTCCTGGAAATATGTCTGAGTCATCGTCACTAACTGTCCTGTCTTGTCTTTTCAGATACCTGTCCCCTACTAAGTCTGACCCCCCCTTGGCCCTTAGCCTTGTCCGCCCCCCTTCTATAGGTCCCTGAAAAATACTCCCCATTTGGGTCTGTTGCCTGTCGTCCCTTGTCGTACTGTCCGAGTTTGATGTTTTTGTTTCTTAGCTTATTGTTCCCACGAGTGTAGGGGAGAAAATGTCCACCATGTTTTAGCCGCCAGTGACTAGGTAAGGGCTTAATTATTTGCTGAGGCGCCCAGGTATCAGCAAGGCTCCGTAAGAATACAGCCGGTTACCCCTGACCGCAAACCAGCCGACAGGCACGGGTCGCATAACACCTCGGCTTATGGGGGATAACTATTTGCCATGCAAGCCTTTAGAGCACTTGCCACCAGAAACAGGCAGAAACCCTAAAAAGGTCATCTTACTCCAGGTTCTGTCTGAATCAGAGACACTTGCCACAGCCAGCACTGAGCCACCACATCGCGCCAAAATTGTTATCCACGTGATGGCTTCTTTCCGTTAGAATTTTAATGATTTGTCCATTGTCCATCCTGCATTCGAAATATGGAAGGGGGGACGAATTTAATCTAAAAAATGAATTTCTTCAACGTTATCATGGTTGTAGTCAGTATTGTCATTTCTTTCGTTGTCCATATAATCGTACAAAGTCTGTTCGAATGATTCGTCCTCAACTTGTGTCTGCTCTAAATATGTGTCAATGTCTTCTGTATCTTGCCTATCTACAGGATTATTCTCCTCAGCTTGTAAATTAAAATTTCTGCTGTGTTTTCCCGCTTCTGGGTGCTGTGGTGGTGGTCGCTTTCCATAAAGACCGTTGTCTGCTGGTCTATTCATGTAGTTAATATTACAAGTCCTAATACTCTGGTCAATGTCCATCAGAACGGTTTTGTGCAAGAGGTCTCGCAAGTGGATGGTTGTGATATTTAGGAAAAGCCCCTTGATTTTGGTAATTCTTTCTATATGTTTGCATAGGAAGCTGTCTCTGAAATTAATTATATGGTTTGTTTGGCCTTGGTGGTGGTGGAATGTTTGCCAATTCCTGGTAAAATCTATCATGACCACTTCGTGGTGGGGAAGTTCGAAAATTTAATGTAGTAAGAATTTTAACGAACATTTATATTGCTATATTAAATTGAATTAAGATTCATAGGCTAATTGTTCGAAATTTGTTTTTAAATCTCAGAAAGACATGATAAATATTCCAAGGCACAAAGGAAAGTCAACATCAGTTTTATTCAACTTACACAGCAGAGCGTCTTTCGAAAACAGCTGTTCTGCTCTGCTGTGTATGTTGAATAAAACTGATGTTGACTTTCCTTTGTGCCTTGGAATATTTATCATGTCTTTCTGAGATTTAAAAACAAATTTTGAAAATTTTGTTTTGATTTAACGTTTTGGGCATAATTTGTTCGAAAATTCTGGTTTTCCCGTTTTAGGCATAAGTGCAAGGCTTTAGGCAAATCGGTTGGCTCTTTCATTGCCAGCAGTCTGGGGAAGTCTCCTTTTAACCCTCTAATGAAGGTATCTAAAGCTTTATCCCTATATGTTTGGGTCAAGAGGTGTAGTGATTCTTGTCCTATGTCCATGGTGCTAAGTTTGTTGAGTATTAGAGATAGTTGGTTGTATACTTTTTGATAAAATTCCTGAACTGTTTCTGTACCTTGAATCAAAGATGTTAATTGATATTCGAGGGTGCTAACATCCCTCTTGTCTGCGTAGTGCAGAGTTAGGCAACGAGCAATACTTTCCCAGTTCAAGGGGCTATTATATGACTCCAGTATGGCGTCCGCATTGCCAACAATTTTATTCCTGATTATGCTAAGAATTCCGAAATATTTTGGTGTTCCTTTTAAATGTTTAAAATTCGCTCAACAGACTTACGCCAGGAGCTATATTCGGCTGGTTGTCCTGCAAACTCTCAAACACTTAACTACATCTGGTACCCTATCTAAATCATTCAACTGAGCTACGTGTTGAGGATCAATTGCCTGATCTTGCTCGATTAGATGGTTCCTACCATTGTCTGCTACATTTCTAGCCTGTTCCTGGATAGCTTCAGCAACCAATCTTCTTATTTCTGCCTGTATATCTCTCATATTAAATGCAACCTGATTTGGCTGATTTTCCTGCGCATTTGTTATAGCTGATCTGATCAAATTACTTGGATTGGACATTTTCTGTTTCACTTTTCAAATACTCTTTGGAGTACAAAATGGCTAACCTTAACTTGTTAATATTTATTAACTTATTTTATTAGTAATGGTTTATTTTTTTGAAACTAGAGGGTCCCTTAGGAATCGTAACTTCTTCTTTAATTAAAATTTTAATATATGTTTTTATGTAATTTTTAGGCTAGTAAATTAATTTATTAATCTGGAGGGTCCCGTAGGAATCGCAGATTTTCATTCAGTTATACATCTTAGTATAGCACTTGTTTTCTTTTAAAAATTCATTTATATTAACTTAACAAAAGGATTTTTAAAAAAGGATTTTTTCCTTATTTCTTTTAAAATATCTTTTTGATTACTACATTTAAGCAATATTTATATATTGTTTTTTCTTGTTCACAATGATTGTTTTATTTAAATTTTTATTTTGTAAAAATTTTATCTAATTTCTTTACTAGGAGCAATGTATTTTTTTTCACAATATTTAATTAATTGATTTAATATTTGCAATATAAGAATTTACTTAATTTTTTAATGAAAATTAATACATTATTTTCTTTCGTTCACTTTTTAATGATTTAAAATTATCTTATATTCACTTACCATAATAATATTAGTTGCATCCTTCTTTGTGTTTGTAGCAGCGGCTGCTGAATTCCTCAGCTCCTTTTCGTCTGTTCCTGTTTACAGTTACTAAGGGGCCCTTTTGTTTTTGCTACCTGGATATGGATTGAATTTTTTTTTTTTAGGAGTAGGACCAGCACTTAGGGGATAACCCCTACATATGCAGTGCATTGCGCTGGAACTAGGAAAATAGGGTTTGGGAAGGAGGATAAAGGGAGTAGTGTCTGTGGATATTCGACTTGAACCACCTCAAATTGTAAGTGGCGGGGAAGACATCTGCAGGTAGTTTGTTCCACATACGGACTGTTCGGCCAAAAAACTAATTTTCTCTGTAATGCGTATCTTCGGTCGGATGTAAGTGGTGTAAATATTAAGAAGATCAGAAGGGGTGAAGTATCTCTTGCACCGTCTTAAGAAGCCAAGGCACTTGAATGTTTCTTTTGCGACCTGAAAGACATGTTCCGTCCATCTGACATCACACTGCACTTTCATGCCCAGAACATCAAGAGCCCCTGACTCCATAATACTTACACCACCCATAGAAACAGATGAAGCAGCATGGTCATACGTACGTCGATGAGTAAGCATACAACACTGGGTCTTACGGGCATTGAAATCGACCCTGTTCGCCTGACCCCATTCGGAGATCTTCGCGAGGTCAATATCCAGAACGTCATTCATAAACTGCCTCCTCGTCTCGATTTCAGACGTTGACGGCCTGCAGTTAAATGAATAGGAATGCGAAAGGCTGCTATCATCTGCGAAAGAGTAAATAGGACAGGAAGTTTGGGAAAGTAGATCGTTAAGAAAAATTAGAAATAGAGTTGGAGAAAGAACGGAGCCCTGCGGTACCCCTGAGTTGATTCTGAACTCATCGGATGAGACCCCACCTATAACAACTCGTATGGAGCGATCCCTGAGACAGCTCGATAAAAACCGAGAGAAGGTGTCTCCGACACCAAATGCAATAAGTTTGAACAGGAGTGCTCCATGCCACACTCTATCGAACGCCTTAGAAATATCTAGAGCCACCACTTTACTTTCGCCAAAACGGTGTATGGAACTACACCAGTTTTCCGAAAGAAGGGCCAATAGGTCACCCGTTGAGCGGCCTCTGCGGAAACCATATTGGCGGTCGTTTAGTAAACTGTTGGACTCCAGATACTTCACAAGATGGAAGTTAAGCATAGTTTCCATCACCTTCGATATAGCAGAACATATTGCAATCGGGCGGTAATTTTCAGGGTTAGTAGCCACTCCCTTTTTAGGGATTGGCGTTACATTAGCAACCTTCCAGCACATTGGAAATCTACCGGAGTGGTATAGTGTACTGAAAAGTTTGGCTAATGGACGTGCTAACGTCGAAGAGCACTGCTTCAGGACCAGTGCAGGGATTTCATCCGGCTCAGGAGACTTCCTTGTGCTGAGTTCCGCAAGAACCCTTTTAACTGCACGCGCTAGAAAAAATATCTTAGGCATAGTTACGGATACTCTCTCGAGCGCGGGGAGTGGTTGAGAGCTATCAGGCAAGTGAGAGTTACTTGCAAATATTTCAGCCAATATATTAGCTTTATCAACCGGGTCTGTATATATTTGGTCATTCCTCAAAAGAGTCGGAATTGAAGAACTAACACTTTCCTTAACACTTTTGACGAATGACCAAAAACTCTTACTACCCCTGGGGGCAGTGAGAATTCTAGTGCGAATACGCCTTTTCGCGTCTTAACACTTTGGCACACGAAGATCTTGCCTTCTTGCGTAGCAAATCAGTATTGGCATTTTTGCTATTACGCCAAGTACTGAATGCTGCCTCTCTGGATCACAACACATCTTTACATGCCTGGTTAAACCAAGACTTCGCCCTAGGTTTAACCGAAATTTGCTTACAGGGAATAAAAGCTTTCATCCCCAGTAGAATTGTGTTTTCAACCATTTTCGCCATGGAATCGATATCATTGTCAAGAAAACATAGTTTCCAATTAAAATTCCGAAAGAATTCGTTGAGCTCGGCCCAACGACCCTTTTCGTAAATATATTTACTACGCTTCGTGGCTGCACGCGAAACGTTGCGAAGTTTGGAGAACGGAAAGGTTGCGGAAATGGTGCAATGATCCGAGTTACCGAGAGGTGCATTGACAGTAACTTCGTACTTTTCAGGATGTGAAGTTAGATAAAGGTCAAGAGTATTATGTTGGTGCCCTTCAACACATGGAATATGTGTTGGTTCATTAACTAATTGCACAAAGTGGTTGTGCGCGGCGAACAACTCCGAAAATTGGCCCTCTGAGGTTGTGTGGCTCGAATGGTGAAGCCAAGATGTGATATGAACATTGAAATCACCAGCAACAACAATTTCACTGCTCGGACAACAATCAAGAATCTTCGATATGGAGTCGGAAAGCCATGTATGGTGTCATCTCTTTCCGCGTTTGGACTTCTATACCCGAAATGTAAAAAGTGTGTACCGACTTTGAATTTAACCCTAAGATAGCTAAATTCTGCGTCAGACATGCCTAATGGTTGCTGGCATTGGTACACAACCTCATTACGTACGTATATTGCAAGGCCCCTATGAAGAATAAAAAGCGACAGGAGGTGATACCCGGGCAAATGAAAATCCTGTGGATCAGCATCCTCATGTACCTGGGTTTCACTTAAGGCGAAAACATCCGGCCGATGGTGACAAACGTGAGCATATACAGAAAAGAAATTCGCTCTTAACCCACGTATGTTACAGAAGTCGATTCTAAACTTACCCACCAGCACAAGATGAGAGAAAAAAACCGAAATCCAAACTGTAGATTAGCGGATACAATGCAATGACAACAACTGCAGTGACCATTCACTAGTCAGTGTTATGCCTTCACTAGTGAATGATCCAGCCGCTATCAGTACACCGCACCAATAAAATAGAGTCTTATTTTATTTTATTTATGGGCAGAGAGATGGGAGGCGCCTAATACTGCAGAAACACAGGTCATAAAAGCCCTGGTCTGGTCCACTTCCATTTTCCCATAGTGGCTCATAGTGCCAACACTGGTATGGGGTGTCGTCACTGGTGGTGAGGAATGTACTGTTTATTTTATTGTCTGTTGTTTTCTTGTTTTGTTTTTTTTTTCTTGTTTAAGTTATTGATTTTGTATTTTATTATTGCAGTTGAAGATATTTGTTGCTTTTATTTAGTATTTGGTGCGTGCTTATTTAAAATTTAATTTATTTGGTTTTATATTTTTTGTCTATTAATTGGTTTGATTTTTGTTCTTTGAATGTTTGTGATTATATATGTTTTATTTTTTTGCTTATGTGCTTTCAATTAATTCAATTTTTAATTTGTATTTTTCTTAAATAACTAAAACACAGCCCGGGCTGACAGACACAAAGACGAAAAACGTGTTAACGGCACGAGAGACAGAACACACACTTGGGGACCACGCGGATAGGCGACGTGCTATCTTGTAGGACGATTTACACTTTTTTTCACTTTCTACCGGTTTAAGGGCTTATTGTTATTTAAAGAATTTGTGTTACCGCGAGGTCCCTACTCGGGCGCCAATTAAACAAAAATTATATTATTTTTGTTTTTAAAAAATGTCTTCAGCCCGATGGTCTGAAGTGTACTTTATATATTTAGAGTTGAATAATCGCTGAACTTTAATTAAAATATTTTATTTAATAATAACTATTGCTATGTTAACAAAATGCAACCTCAACAATGTTCTACATATTTTATTGCGACAGCTAATTAAGCGGAAGTATTGCAACACCAATTGCTTCTTTCTTATGTTGCATCGCAAGCGTTTTATTTTAGCGCGTGCAAGTTTATTAACCTAAATGTTGATTTGATGGAACTGAATATATTTATTGTTAACTTACCATCCAAAAAAGAATTGGAGGGTATATTCAGTTTGTCATTCCGTTTGTAACGCAGCGAAATATCCATCTGAGACCCTGTAAAGTATATGTATTCTTGATCAGTGATGAAATGTAAGACGATCTGAGCATGTCCGTTCGTCTGTGGAAATCACGATTCAGTCCAAGCAAAAAGAGCCAGACTCTTGAAATTTGGTATAAATATATCCTGAAGGATAGCACAGGTCAAGCTCGGAAATGGGCTAAGTCGGGCAAGAGGGAAAAAAGTTTCCCTAAGAAACCCTAAGCCAATCTCTAAAAAACAACATACTTTTTTAAGTTTTAAACCAAAAAAATGATTTTTTGGACCCAGCCCCCTCTAGTGGGCTTTATTAAATGCAAATATAGTGTAAATATTTATCAAATTGTTTTACTTAAATCTACATTCCTTAAAAATAAAATTTTTAAGCTTTAATGGCGAAGCTGAGACGTAACCTGGTACTCCTCTGCCTTACCCTCTCCTCCCCCTTTACCCCCTAAATGAAGTGAAACGTCTCCCCTACGTCCCTTCCCGTAATGACTTTGCTAAAATACATATTTACAATTGGGTACAGAGATGTCTTAAAGGAACTCTGTCCCACCAAGTTAAACATTTTAAATTTACTTACTAAATATTTGGAGCGTATTTAAGATTCGACGCTTTTGCTTCTAATTTTTCACACATGCCTTTAAACGAAGAATTTGTATATTTATATAAGAAAAAAATTTGTTATAACTGTACTTCTGTAAATACGAAACAAGTTTCTTACATAAAATAAACGCATGTAAGAAAAAATCGTTTATTAGAAACTTTTTTGCTGCATTTTGACTGTTTCTTATATCCGATAAATACTGTACAACAATAAATAAAATTTGTTCAAAAATAAAAGCACCAATTCACAAACAACTTGGTAATATAGTGTGCGAAATAATGTTCAAATGCAATGAAAACAGCAGCTGTGATATGATATATGTATATTGGAGCTATAAAACGAAATTTAAAAGCAAGAATAAGAAAACATAAGAGCGACATAGAAAGAAACAAGACTCACAGCTCATTTTAAAGAAGTCGCAATCTTGTAAGGAGAAAATTTAGAAAAGAAAAGGTCCACAATAGAAAGCTTAAGAATTCAACAAAAAATTAAAAAACGATGAATTTAAAAGAAGACACTGCCAGCATTAGCATAAACTTAAGTTTAAGTTGTATTTTGTTCGTTTTGAAACAAGTTTCATTTGCTTTACGAAATTTTAGATTAGACCGTATTATTTAAATGTTGTTAAAAATTTTAAACTTTAACTAATTATAATGCATTTTGTAAAAATTTAAGAAGTGGGACAAACTGAGAAAATGATTTTTAATAACAAAATAGATTTTTTACCTCTTGCAAAAGTCAACAAATAATTGATGACACATCGGGAAAATGGAATAAATAACCTGTCTTGTTTTCATAAAAAATTTTAAGGTAATAAACATACCAACTACAAATATACATAATTTAAATAATATTTAACTTCCTTTAATATTTAGAGCTGTAAAGGTAAAATTGCTAATTAAAGGATGTTTACCAGTACAGAGACTGTGGTATTAAAGTGTTAGTATGTTTAATACCCATGTTAACTATACTCGTATCTGTCTACTAATTATACAGTTCACAAGAAATGGAAAGGGTATATCTAGGTTTGTCATTCCGTGTGTAGTTTCTTCGATATTCACATGGGACCACCTAAAGTATATATATTCTGGATCCTTATAAATAGCGATGACGATTGAACGATGTCCGCATGTCTGTACGGGACATTTTCCCAAGCCCCCAGATGAGTTAGAGACGTTGTTCTTGGACCGTTGGATTGGAAATGAACTTAAATTCCGAAGTACGGTTCCAGAGCTGGGAGGCTTACAACTATTTCTCGACGCAAAATTAATACCAAAAACATGAAAGTGACCAAAATGGTTACAAATTTTAAGTTTTTCTTAAATAAAACTATTTCATACCTCATTGAGAATTGCATTGGTAAAACAAAAAATTAAAATTTCGTTACCAGGGTTGGGAAACTTAAATATTTTTCATGCATAAAGGAAACCAAAAAGGCAATTGACGTTATTGTTTTTTCCAATTAAAACTATTTTATAATTCAGGAAGAACAAAATTGGTATTACAATCTTAAAAAATCAAAATTTCGAATCCAGAGTTGGACAAATGAAATATTTTATGGTACATGAAAGTGACCAAAAAGTTTAAAAATTTTAATTTTTATGTCAAGTTAAACTATGTTACACCTCACTAAGAATTGCATTGGTAAAAAAATAAAAATTCGCTTCCAGAGTTGGAAAATCACAATATTTTTTCGTACATAATAGTACATACATTCCAAATTTTGTGCTTTTAGTGAATAAAACCTATTAGATATTTCAGAAAAAATTAAACTAGTATCAAATTCGGTTCCAGGGTTGGAAAATCGAAATTTTTTTGGTAGATAAAAGTTCCTAATTTTGGTTTTCTTCAGTGACTTAAACCTATTTTATACTTCGCTAGGAATTAAGTTGGTATTAAAAATTTTAAAAACTAAAAATTCGGTTCCGGGGTTGGGAAATCGAAATATTTTTGGAGCATAAAATTACATACATAAATTGCAAATTTTGTGTTTTTAGTGAATAAACCTATTTTATGTATCAGAAAAAATTAAATTAGTATTAAAAAATTAAAAATTCGGTTCCAGAGTTGGAAAATCGGCATTTTCTGATTCATAAAAGCAGCCATATTATTTGTTATTTTTGATTTTTATGATGAATTATACCTACTTTATATATTAGAAAGAAGCAAACTGGTATTAAAAACCAACAAAATCTAAAAGACGATTCTACGGTTGGACAATTAGATCTTTTTGGGGTACATGAAACGGATGTTTTATTTTTGTTTATAAATTAAATATATTTAATATATTTGAAAGAGGTCAGATGTATTAGAAATTAGAAGAGCCAAACATATATTGTAGCTTCCCAGCCAAAAAATTTAAACGTTTTCTTAAATAACTGATAACATCAGTTTTTTTAATTAAACTTACTTTCTGTTTTAGCAAGAAAGAAAGAAAGAAGAATTACATCTGTGAAGGGTATGTAAGATTCGGCACATCCGAATATAGCACTTTTACTTGTTTTTTGTTTTTATCTCGGACCAGCATCAGGGAATGACCCCTTCATTTTCGGTGCATTGCGCGGGGTCTAGAAAGGAGGGGATATTATTGAGAGGACAGATGAGGAAAGATGAGAAGAATTTTTTGTAGCAATATGAACCTTTTTAAGTCGCCGGCTAATTTTTTGCTACAAGGGCGACGAAGGAGAGTGCAATCCCTCTGCTGTTTAGTAGATGATTGTGTCAGTCGCTGCCAATTATGTTCACTGAGTGATCAGTACTATGCCTTCATCACTGAAACAGGCTGACATAAGCTAACAAAACCATGCTGATCAGAAGAAGTCGACACACTATTCATTACTGAGGGCGGGGTTGAACTCAGGACCCTCCGCTTCATAGTGTCTTGTTAATTACTTCAGCCAACTTTATATATATATATATATATATATATATATATATATATATATATATGTGTATATATATATATATATATATATATATATATATATATATATATGTATATTAATATATATTTATCCATGAGCCCCTATGTTCATGACTATTTTCTAAAGACATTTTTGAAATTTTTTTTTTGTCACAAATCAGGTAATTATACTGGTGGAATGTCAATGGCAAACACATGATATATGTATTTGGCACCATTGTATGGGATGCAACTAGGTAGTAGAGCTGGCGACAAAGTTAAAAGCAAATCAGCAGAATTTCCCTATTGGAATTCAGTCAGTGGATGCATGCAATCGAAAATGCCCAACTTGCCACTTTAATCGGTATAACGGTCACGCCGTAATGAAACAATTTAAATTGCAATAAAGATCTGGAAGGGGATACAGAAGGTTAAGTGAAAATTAAATCTGATACTGAGTTTTAAAAATAAATATTATATATTTAAACTGCAACGTTACCTATTACAAATCTTGAGCTTCATCGTATATTTTAACTTCACCAAAATAGAAAATATGGTCAGATATTATGAATTCTACCAATGTATAATTGAAGAGGAAATAAAAAGAAAATTTAGAGGTTTAACCGTGAACATCACAACGTTTCTGAGTAGGAACGTTAAAATTGAAATAATGGTGGAAGTCAACACCGATTTAATTTTGAATATTTATTATATATGTATGTATATAGTTGAATATGATTACAGAAATGTAAGAAACATATAAACGATTTTATACGAGTACCATATGTACATTGCCTTAGGAGCAGAAGTAAAGTTTTTTTTTAGATTTTTGTAGCCGAAGCGAACAAGTGGCTAAAACTAGTAATTAATAATGGTACAAAATTGTGTAATTTTATATATTGCGGTTAAATATAACATCAATTTATATAAACAAACTGATTATTTGGGTCATTTGTATTAAATCTGTTAATCCATCGAAATCACAGAATTTTATTGGTTATCGAATATACGCCGTTTTATGCAAATCGGTTAACCGTTTTAAGATGCATAGTTTTGAGTAAGTCTAATGTACATAAATATTTTAATAAGGATATAAGTTCAAGTGTGTGCTTAAATGAATATTCTGATATGTACATATATAAATATGTATGTATATAAATTAAAACGTATACATTTGAAATAAATAATTTTTTTATGGCAACGTATTTGATGTTTGTGCCATATTCATTCATCTAGTTAGTCAACCGTACATCCTACTTGTACAATAAATTTGAATATGTGAATAATGTGTTCCTTATATTTAAACCCAGCAAAGATTTTGTGCTGAATAAGATAAAAAGTCTACACAAATTTTTAATTGCCCAGATACTAGTTGATTGCATTACTAAAGAAGAAAAAACAATACAAAAAGTAACAGGTAATTTATGTAAAAGATGTCATAATTTTGTTTACAACGTCAAAAAAATACTGCGTTTGTAGGTTTGTCATAATACGTCTCGAATCCACAATATATCGCATAGTAAACCCTTCAAAAAATTATATCAAGAGTTGCATTGACCTATTTGTCCAGCTCGTGGCCGAAGTCGTTTAGAAAACGTATCGAATATTATGTAAATCATTTGTCTGCAACGATTCTAAAGGATGATGCAATATGTCATAAAGGAATTTTCGACTATATATATGAAGAATGTCTGAAAAATGCATTCGACGGTGCTGTTGGCTGAAGTAGTTAACACGAGACTATGAAGCGGAGGGTTCTGGGTTCAACCCTGCGCTGAGTCGTGAATAGTGTGTCGACTTCTTCTGATCAGCATTAGTGCATGGTTGTGTTAGATGTTACCATCCTGTTTCAATGATGGAGGCATAGCACTGATCATTAAAAAAAATTGGCAGCTATTGACACTATCATGTACTGAAGAGCAGATTAACAGCACCCTCCTTCGTCCCCCCTGTAGGAAAAAATTAGCCGACGATGTAAACAGGCTCAACTAGCTGCACAAAAAATCTCCTCATCTTTCTTCATCTGTCCCCTTAATACCAGCCCTTCATTTCTAATTCTGGCACAATGCACTGCATATGTTGGGGTCATCCCCTGAGTCCGAGATAAAAAAACAAATATTATAAACATAAACCTTGTGAAGTAAATTTTTGATATCTAATTTTATAGTGCACATATTTTTAAAGATATTAGGGTATATTCATAAATCATAAGCAAAGTCAGAATTAATAACTAATCGTCTAAATAATTCTTCATAAATAGTTATAGATTTTATTCAGAATTCATAAATAGCATACCAGCTACTTTCAGCTGTTAAAAGATCTATGTTTGATTTAACAAAATAGTAAAATTGATTGATTGCTAACTTGGCTTGTGTAGTGCGCTTGGCTATTCGTTCTCCACTTGGCCTCAGTGACCACTTGACTTCGTTGTATATAATGCTCTAAACATTTACAGTTCAACCTAAATTACGACGCAAAGCGCAACATAATTTAGCGCTTAGCTTTTACGCTGAAATGAGTAACCTAAATTAAAGCGTTAACGTTCCGCCAAAATCAGTAAAGGTTATTCACTTTGGTTAATAAAAACCCTAATTAGAAGTAATAAATAGAGATGAACACGCTAAATTGACCTAAAAGTAACTAAAGTTCCTTCACTAACACTTCAACAATATAACCAAGAGTGCTTTTGCAACAAACTTCACTTCTTTACGCGCTGTCAAAATTGGATTTTCCAATTGCAAAGCGTTGACGCCGCGTTATTTCGGTTGGTTTCATACATTTTGTATGGGCATGAGAAATTTTGACAGCGAAACAACGCTTTGCGTCGTAATTTAGGTTGGTCTGTTAGGCGACAGCAGGCTACCGACTACAACCTGTCAGAAATGGAATACATGTGTTTATATGGGAATGATTATTTTCACGGCTACACGGCAGGTTGTCGTCCGTGCTACTTTTGCAGCTGTAGTCGAAATAAACTAATTTTTATTTTCATAGGCGACAATAAAAAAATTAGTGCTGACAACACAGTGAAACATTTTTAAAAAAATAAGCGTTTAAAAATATTTTCAAACTGGTCAAGAATATGAAAATTGTTAAAAATTAAAATGTAATAGCCCCTGAAAGAATAAAAATTACTTTGTAATTTTTATTTACTTGTTTTTGGCGAACTCTCTCGGCTTTTGGTATTTATATTTTCTCTTTATTAATTTTATTATCTTTTGGTTATAACTACTAGACGCTAATAAACGACATGTACAAATTCAATTATTTCGAAAAAAGTTCCATGCAGACATTTAAGCTCTAATTTTGTATATACTAGACGTGAATTACGTCACAAATGAATTAACTCAAGGCCGAGACATATAGAATCCGTCAAACGTTATACGTGGCCTTTTTCAACTGACATGAACGTACTGACGGAAAAGGCTGACACAATGAGTACTTTGTTGACGGATATTAAATCAATTGTATGTCCCCCATTTTATTTATTTATGTTAAATTTATATATTTTATAAAATTTTTTTTGTATATTATTTAATTTTTCCTGAACACACAATACAAAAAATTAATTAAAACAATTTGAAAAAAAATATCGATTTCTGTCAAAGTATTCAACGTACGTCAAAAGTTAAAAGTTGCCCAACTTTCGTACTTTGCTTTGATGCAGAAGTACTGAATGTGACAAATCACATAAGAAAGCATGTACTATATTTCAACTCAGCTGTCAGTTGAAAAAGGCGACGTATAACGTATGACAGATTCTATGTGTCTCGGCCTTCATAAACTCATTTCTATAGTACCATAACAAAAATAGGACATCAAAATGAATTTATTACATATGCAAAAACAATAAAGAGCTATAAACAAATAAAGTCTCTTTATTATACCCTCAAAAAATAACATTTTTGAGCTTTACTGACGAAGCTGAGACGTAACCTGGTACTCCTCTGCCCTACCATCTCCTCTCCCTTTGCCGCTAAATGACTCAATAAAAAAAATAATGTGGGATAAAGAGGTAGAATAATGGACGGACGAAGAACTAATAAATAAGTAGTCAGTTGTCAGTGGTAAACTAAGTTGTCAGTTGTTAAGTAACAATTCAAGTTGTAAAGTCGTTTCTTTTCAAGTTGTTTTAAGGCGGACGGACAAAATTACACATATATATTATTAAATAATTTTTAATAACTACTTACATACTTTTTCACAATAAAATTTGTGTAAATAGGAACTGTTATCAAATGCAATTAAGCCACCTAATAAGTGGTGACAAACACAATACACATGAGCACTGATGATGAAAGGGTTGCGTCTTTCGAAAACAGCTGTTCGAAAGTTGAATAACAAAAACTGATGTTGACTTGCCTTTGTGCCTTGGAATATTTATCATGTCTTTCTGAGATTTAAAATTAAAATTTCGAACAATTAGCCTATAGAATCTTAATTCAATTTAATATAGCAATATAAAATGTTCGTTAAAATTCTTACTACATACTTACATACTAGTTTTTTTTTTAATTTCTTAAAATAAAATTTAATTTTTATGAATGAAACATATTCAAATATTAAACGAGTTAATCAGTGCTTAATTTAACTTTTACTAAATTTGGGGGCTCGTCCTAGGGAAATTTGTTATTATTAATATATTATGAAAATACCAGCTGTACGACCCGGCTTCGCTCAAAAACTATTTGCTAATGATTAATATTTGCTAATGATAAATCGAGTTAGAAATTAAAATACAAAAATTTCAGTACAAAGAAGAAACAACACAAATTTTGCTCAATTTAATGCTTAACTAGTTCTTAAGGTAATTCATTAAAAAATAAATAAACAAAAAAGGTAGGTATATAATTCATTTTAAAGCTTGATAGTAAACAATATATTTTGTTTTGTGTACCAACTCTCGAGCATGCAACATACAATTGACCGTGGGAAAATTTTTGAGCTTCAAGGTTTAACCCACACACGAACGGGAAATTGGACACGTTGGCTGATTCAGGTTACGTAACATGACTATTACCGCTCCAACCTTAAGCTGTAAATTATGTTGTGGCATTCCCGGTAAGTCCAATGAATTCAGGAACTCTAAGGGGTAGTTAACAATATTATCAGGATCGGTAATGGAATCAATCGATTTATACGAATACAATTCGCCATTAATTAAGCTTTGGATTTTCAAATTTATTTCATCAATGTCCTTATTTTTTGCAGCTAAAATTGCTCTTTCACTTAACCAAGATTAATCGCTGTAATTTTGAGCAAAATGTGGGAACACTTTAGCAATTAGTTCGTCTTTAGACGTTGTAAATTGGCAAAAGCCCATTGGAAAGGAAATCTGGCCTGTTGTAGAGTCAGTCGGTATTTTTCCACTGCCAATGTCTAACAATTGCTTTGAAAAAACATAACCTGATGGATAATTTTCAATTACAACTCCCATATTTTCTGTTAATTTGAGCGTTGTCACTTTTTTCCATAATATTGATGACTTCAGGCAAGCATTAATTTGATCGGCAGGTGTTGTCCTTGGAATGACTGGCAGTGTTTGCCGAAAGTCTCCGGACAATAGAACCAGCAGCCGTCCAAATATTTGCTGATTATTTCGCAAGTCTCTTAGCATTCTATCAAGTGTCTCTAATGCTCGTTTGTGAGCCATTGTGCACTCAACCCAAATAATCACTTTGCTGTTTTGAAGTACTTTTGCCATCGCGGATTGCTTCGAAATGTTACACGTTGGCTCATCTACCGTTTGCAAGTTTAAAGGCAGTTTTAGAACGGAATGAGCTGTTCTCCATTCTTCTAATAGGGTAGCGGCAAAGTAGGGAAAGTAAGAACGTTTGCCTGTTCCGCCAGGTGCGCCGAGAAAGAAGATTTCTCCATAACCAGCGTTAATAGCTGTCATAAGAGTATCATACGCCATTTTTTTGCTGGTGGTTTAAAAGCTGGATATTTATTCGTACTGATTCATATTCCGATGATATTGCCGTTCACGTTCAAATTCTTCGGTAAATGATTCTTGTGCAGGACGATTTGGAGCTGGCATTCCTAATTCGTGCAACATTTTTCCAGACATTCTTAAACATAAGTCGTGAACTAAAATCAACGCCTCATTGAAAATTACAGCATTGAAATCAATTGCGATATTTATTGCGGTTGTACGAATACGATGCAAAATGTCATCAGCCATGTTTTCTTTATACTTGTTCCACAAATTGGATGGATTAGATGGAAAACATGTATATGTAATTGTAGCAAAAAGGGTTCGAATTTGTTGGGGTGTAGAAGAAACAACAGCATCTGCAATGGTCGTCATTACGTTGTTCACAATACTCCATTGACAGTCTGTTGAGATTGGAAAGACGTTGGTCCACGAACATTTACTAAAACGCAGGTAAAAACATTCATCGTTGCACGGATGGACTGAAGAGACACGACCTAGTGCATCATATGAGTAAACATCTATATAGCCAGGAACGGGTTTTCCCCATTTTCTACGCTCAAATTTTCTTGATGAGTTATTCCATATAAAATATCTCGGCATTTTTGAGTAAAGCAGCGTTCTTGCAAAGGTATCACTTGAGCATGTCTTAAAGAAACTTGTTAAAGTTGTTGATGATGGTCGTTCTGCCCTCTGCAGTGCATTTTCTTCCGTTAAATAGACTCGTTGCCCATTCTCTAAGTGTACAGCTAAATGGGTCACAGTGAATTAACGTTCATGTATGGAGAACGAAAAAATTCTCCGAAGTGCTTTATTGCTGCTGATATATTTTCCTATCTGATACTGAGAAACCTCATCGTCTCTATCTGCAGTCGCAATACCAAAGCCATATCACTTCCCTTCGTGACATATTTGCAAACGTATTTAATTGATTTTACAGAGTTGCAGTACTCAACATTTCAATGCGCTTTAAATATTTTTGAAAGGAGCGGTGAATACGGCACAATCCAGCTGTTGTTGACCACAACGCTTTTATTTTTCACTTTAAATGTACCGGTTTTGGGGTGCGCGTCGGTGATACAAAGGATATCCATCATTTCCATTGACTGTTTCAGCTAAAAGAGCTCGCGGATATCGTTTAGAGCACTTATTGTCTACTATACATGGTGATTCTTGATTGTGGGTGCCGCAAGGGCCATGAACCATATTAGCAGTCACGATTTCATACAACTCTAAGTCCGATGTACGATCAGGAATTTCGGCGCAAATGATAGCATCAATTTCGTCTGGTCTTATTTTTTCAGCCATCCACTGTAAAATGTGAGCATGAGGTAGCCCCTCTTCTGCCATTCAACACAGTACATCCAACAACGCACACTTCCATAAACTTTACACATAACAATAAAGTCGAGATTTCAGCAACTAAATTTTAAAATTATAATTGCGAAATTTGTGTTAATTGGTTTTTCTGTAATTTGATACTTTAATGTTTGTGTGTTTCTTTTCCCCACGGTTAAATGGGTATGTTCACATTGTTGTTTTTTTATAATGTTGGGGTAGGCGTGGGAATTTTTGTCTTACCATATGAGACCTTGGGAGTTTGTGTCTGGCCATATGAGACCGTGGGAATTTTTGTCCGTCCATATGTGGGGGGAGTTTGGTGGAGGGGTGTAGTAACCAAAACTAGTTTGTATATGTGAGCGTGAGACCGTGGGAATTTTATTCTCTCCATATGAGAGCTTGGGAGTTTTATCTGTCCATATGTGACCTTGGGAATACATGTCCGTCGGTTTGTGAGCGTGGGAATTTATGTCTGTCCATATGTGAGCGTAGGAATTCTGTCTGTCCATGTGTGCTATGGTCTAATAGAAAATAAGAAATTTTTAGTATCTGACACAACATTTTTTATGAAGTACAATATTTCAAAAGTGTGTGTATGTTTGTGTTCTGAGTGGCGATTGGAATGTCTGCCTGTCAGACAGGCTTTGTGTGTGACGATTGGTGAGTCTGTATGACAGTCCGCTTTTTTGCTTTCCTGGATTTAGCGCAAGTGGTCAGTATGAAATGTGATAAGATGTACATATTCATGCGTACATAAATATCTACAAATTTATTTCATTTACGCATATACATACAAATAAATAATAAGCGTTTTTCCTTTGTGTCCAAATATTCCCTTGACCATTTGAATGAATGAAACATTGAGTTTCTTTGTTTGTTTTGTGGTCTCTGAAATAAATATATATGTAGGTTTTTACTTGAAATAAAAAGACATTTATTTTAATATTAAATTGAATTAAGATTCTATAGGCTAATTGTTCGAAATTTTTAATTTAAATCTCAGAAAGACATGATAAATATTCCAAGGCACAAAGGCAAGTCAACATCAGTTTTTGTTATTCAACTTGCACAGCAGAGCAGAACAGCTGTTTTCGAAAGACGCAACCCTTTCATCATCAGTGCTCATGTGTATTGTGTTTGTCATCACTTAATGGGTGGCTTAGTTGAATGTGATAACAGTTCCTATGTACACAAATTTTATTGTGAAAAAGAATACGAGAACTGTATTAGTGCGTGGTTGTGTTAGTTGTTGCCAGCCTGTTTTAGAGATGAAGGCATAGTCACTGATCACTGAACAAAATTGGCAGCGACTGACACTATCATGCACTAAAAGCAGAGTAACAGCACCCACCTCCGTCGGCCCTGTAGCAAAAATTAGCCGGCGAAGTAAAAAAGGTTGAAAAAAGCTACAAAAATAAAACTGTCTATCGTCTCATCTTTCCTAATCTGTCCCCTCAATACTGTCCCCTCGTTTTCAGTTCCGGCGCAATGCATTGCATATGTAGGGGTCATCCCCTGAGTGCTGGTTCTACTCCTAACAAAAAAAAAGATACCCGTGTTACCGTTTGATTATTTTTCTTCATGTTCCATTTTTCTGAATTTTTTGTTCCATCATACCTAAGTCAAACTTTTTTGGTTTGAATTTTATACTTAAGTACATGTGAACGTTTTTCCAATTTATTATTGGTAGCTCAAGTCATAGCTTAAATTTGTATGTAGTAAGAATTTTAACGAACATTTTATATTGCTATATTAAATTGAATTAAGATTCTATAGGCTAATTGTTCGAAATTTTTAATTTAAATCTCAGAAAGACATGATAAATATTCCAAGGCACAAAGGAAAGTCAACATCAGTTTTTGTTATTCAACTTACACAGCAGAGCAGAACAGCTGTTTTCGAAAGACGCAACCCTTTCATCATCAGTGCTCATGTGTATTGTGTTTGTCACCACTTATTAGGTGGCTTAGTTGAATGTGATAACAGTTCCTATTTACACAAATTTTATTGTGAAAAAGAATACGAGAACTGTATCAAGCTGATGTTAACATGTTATTGTTATAATACCCGTTTTACCGTTTGATTATTTTTCTTCATGTCCCATTTTTCTGAATTTTTTGTTCCATCATACCTAAGTCAAACTTTTTTGGTTTGAATTTTATACTTAAGTACATGTGAACGTTTTTCCAATTTATTATTGGTAGCTCAAGCCATAGCTTAAATTTGTATGTAGTAAGAATTTTAACGAACATTTTATATTGCTATATTAAATTGAATTAAGATTCTATAGGCTAATTGTTCGAAATTTTTTGTCAACTTACACAGAAGAGCAGAACAAAAAATTTCGAACAATTAGCCTATAGAATCTTAGTTCAATTTAATATAGCAATATAAAATGTTCGTTAAAATTCTTACTACACACATTTATTTTAATGTTTATAAGCATTTATTTAAGAGTTTGTTAACATTTTAATTTTTAAGTTAAATTGCATTCGTTAACGCACAAACGTTTTGAAATGAGACTGATCCATCATTCCAGTTAATATGATGATAGTTTTTTGTTAACCAAACTGTTTCTCTCTGTTTTTTGGCTAATAAACATGCGATATCAAAAGGAGGTTTTATGATAAAATTGAGGCATTCGTTGTTGCTGAAAACTACAGCTAGTTCTTTTGCGATGAAGTCATTTGAATTATTTTTGAAACCTTGCAAGTCTACAAAAACAATATCAACATCCATTTTATTTAATTTATAAGACTTTCCGGACTTGACCTTTTATTGGTATGTATTCTATTACGCGTTCATGAATAAGAACACAGTAAGTTGATGTCATTGCTGAAATATTTGTTGCTGTTTCAAACTCATTTTTATATAAATCGGTCCGATATTATCTGATTCATTCTGATAACTTACATCTACTACAATAATTGGAGCGTCGTCTTTAAACTCCTGTGCAGTTAACAATGATTGAGGCTCTTTCATATAGTAGCTTTGTTGAAATCTTACATACATATCATATAGAATTGCACACCGTTCATTTTTAAATTTTATGTTAAGATCCTCATATGGGTAAGAGGTTGAATTTAAATGTACTTTTAAATTAGTCAGGTCACAGTGAACAAATTTGTTATCTCGTTGAAATGCGACCAATACAAAGCGTAGACCGACCACGTTACATGCAGCTAATTTAACATTACAAATATGACTTGTCCCTGTATTTAATTGTGGATTCATATGCCATCCGTATAGAAGCACCATTGTTAATAATTTTAATCATATTCAACTTGCTCTGATCAGATAATTGTACGTGTGGAATTCTCCAGGAGGTGAGTGATATTGTAAGTTTCGATTTTGCTGTAGAAACGCTCGAGTGTACAAGAGCTTCATCATTTTTATTGCGCAAGAGTATCAATTCATGTTTTCCATTAAGTATAACTTTGTTGTAGTCTTCAGCAAATCCCAAAAGCATTTTTAGTGGTACATAAAAATTAAAATATCCATTCTTAATGGTGTTTTCTTTTCTGAAAAAAATGATGTGCCTTTTGAATATGTAATATTGTTTTCCTGTTACACTCACCCTTACAAAGAGGTCCATTTTTCGATTTCATAAAGGAACAAAGTATTTAGTTGACTTTGCACTTAAAAAAATGTATAGGTAATTGGCGTATTGAAAATGGAAAATGAATAAGCAAAATACTCACTTGTATAAAAAAGTACTAAGCGCAGCTGAAAAAATGGTATTATCTCACCCTCAAATATAAACAGGTGTGAGACTTGCAATATATTTACCATTTATTTTTGCAACATATTTAGAAGGGAAACCGGCAATTTTTCACGTCTTTACATATATTTTTAGAATGGTACATAAACCCGAGTAAATGGTAACATAAGTGGAACATTTTTGTCTGAACAGAAAACACCATAAGATTCAAATCATCAGTTTTATGCCATCCACCATTTTGCATTACAAAGCTTTCAGTTGGTGATAGAGATACGAATTTTGTATTGTGGTTGTTGTCCCATTAAGCTCGTAGCGGATTTCATCAAATAAATGTGCAACAAAGTTGTTTTTCAATTTAAAATTTTCTGAAAATTTTCCAGTTTTTTCATCTACAACGAAACCTTCCACATATATGTATATAGCTCTCACTAGGTAACACGTACAAATCTTGATTTTGTATTGAGATTCGAATCTCATCATAATTGTTGTACGATTGTAGATATGGTATGTAGGTATGATAGTCCTTTTTTATTATATTTTCGTTAGACAATGGCTTATCCAAAACGTTTATTATTGAGCTCATTTTGTTTTCAGTTTGAAATTCAAAGACTTGAGAAAACTTTTGTTTGCAGTTGTAAGTGACCTTTGAAGAGCAGATTTTTTCAATTGTCGTTTAGGTTGTAATATATGTGAATGAGACGTGACTGCCGTATATTGTGATATACTTGTGTTGTATATTATCATTACTTAGTTGGCCTTAAATGTATTCGTATTGTAATTTCCTCTCCACGAAAATTAATTAAATCACCGTTCTGATCAACCACGCGCAGTGATAGAGAACTTATCTCTTTGGTGTTTACAGGTAAATAAATGAGATTCCTTGGAATCTCATCTATTTTATAGCCTGCAGGTACATTAATCGGAAACTCATGAAGTGTATGTGATTTTGAATTGTTCATATATGTATGTATTTTTAGCGATACTACTTTCAATTCGCAAGAGATTTACTTTAAAAATATTAACTGGAAGATCTGAGTAATGATCATCGATCGGTATTAGGATTTTGGTATTGAATTCTAAAAGATTCCCAATTGTATTTTCTTTATTAAAATATATCGGGTCCTTAGAACTATTTATTTAATATGGTCTCCAGGACTAAGTCGTTTGTATTGCTCTTCTATGTAGTCAACTATATCTTTCAATTCATAAGATCCAATTGGTATTTCAATTACATGTTTCCCTATATGAAACATATTGTTATAGGAGTCTACATTTGGAATACTGTTGTCTGAATCAAAATCAGTTAGCGCACACTCATATGCGTCGTTTAAATCAATGGGAGGAAAATAATTAGCATATAGCACTGATGAGTTAGAGCTCAGAGTAAGTGTTATTGACATTGTAACAGCCTGTTCACAAATAAATAAAGTTTACTACACAGCATGGTTTATAAGAATGATTTGCATATATATTTCACAATCTTATTTTAAAATTAACATCAGTTATTAAAAATATTGATGTTATTGTCGTTGTTATCATTGCGGGTGGCGATTTATTTCGTTTTCCAACTATAGTATTTCATCAATCCCAACCATTTAACTAATGCTTTGTCCCCTTTCAGTCGAATCACCTTTTCAACTAGATATGTATTTGGAAATCTAGTTCTTGGCAGTTCTTCCGTATGGAAGCCACCTTTAATAGGATTTCCAAGATAATCTCCTAATATGTATGTAGTAGGATATGTATTTTGAACTCTTTTGATTGTGAAAATTTCTGTTGTCCAATTCGGAGTATAGCCTTTCTCAAAAATATGTTTATATTTGCTAATACGTACATGCTCAAATGCGCTACATTTTGACATTTTGTACATCTTTAAATGGCTGTATACTGTATTTAGAAGGTTAGGTTAGGTTAGGTTAGCAGGTTGCTGGTTAAGGAAAGAAAAGAGAGTCCAGCCCACTTGGGTCCAATTATGTTGATCCCTTTGTGATACCTGTATTAAGGAAGAGTGAAAAGATAAGAGATGAGGAAGAAGTAGGGATAGTCGAAGTTAAGGTAAGAAAGATAGTAAAGAAGATAGTAAAGAAGAAAGTAAAGAAGAGAATGGGATACATAACCAACAGCTATGGTCGTGCATACACGTCCCAGGGGAGTCAGCTGCCGAACCAGCCACTGCTCCTAATAAAGAGACTCAGGTATCTTAGCCCTATCTCTGATATGTCCGAAATGTCTCCAAAGCGTGTCCTGCCCAGAGACTGCAGGCGCTGCTCCTCCAGAGCAGGGCAGAAGCAGAGGAGGTGTGCAATGCTTTCTTCCTCCTCCTCATCGTTGCAACTGGAGCAGTAGTTATTATAGGGAAGACCCATGCGCCTGGCATGGACCCCAAAGGTGTAGTGACCAGTAATTGTGGCCACCATATTGCGTAGATGACCTCTGGCGAAGTTCAAAAGATCCCTCGTCCTCCTAGAGTCCAGGCGGGGCCATAAGACTCTTGATATTTCGCAAGTGGATTCTCTGAACCACCTGTCCTGAGCTAATTCGAATAGTGCAGTATCAATGCGTCTCCAGCAGGATGAGAGTGGAATCCCACTTAGTTGGTCAATGTCGGCCTCCTGAAGTGTGGTTCCTCTCCCCGCCAGTTCATCCGCCTTAATATTGCCCATGGTGTCCCATGTCCCCGCACCCAGTTCAAGGTGATGCGTGAATGTTCCGCAAGTCCGTCAAGGGCTCCGCGGCATTCCTGGACAAGTAGGGATGTGCTATACACCCCCGTAAGAGACCTTATTGCATTATTGGATCCGTGCAATGGGGAGAACCCTTCCGCCAGAGAAAACCTAAATTTCCTACTTAGGTAGGGTACCGGAGTGCAGTAGTCGATAAGATGCGGTAGATTACCCATCTTGTCCAAAATGCTAGCATGACCCCATGGTCTATGGGTCCATGCGCCTATTGTGTCCATTCTGACTGCGGTGCGTAGAGCCAGCTTCCTAGCAGTCAGGTCCGCCGGAAGCCAGCACAGCACGGCAAAAAGCGCCCTTGTTGGCGTCGTTCTAAGAGCACCCGTTATCATAAGTGCCATTCTGCGGAGAACCCTCTCCATGTTGGATCGGTTCCTCGCCACGTCCAGTGCTTTCCACCAGACCACAATACCATAGAATAGTATAGGTTTTATCACAGTCTCTAGTATCCAATTTACCCCCTTTGGGCTTATGTCCCAGGTAGGGCCAATTGCTCTCCTACAGACATAAATTGCCATCGAGGCTTTCTTGACTCTTTCCTGGACATTAGAAGTCCATAATAGCTTACTATCAATCACAACACCCAAGTATTTGACTTTATCCGAGAGGTCCAAGGTAATGCCATTCAGTCTTGGGTGGATGAATGAGGGAATCTTGTACCTTCTCGAGAAGAGTACCAGTTCCGTTTTTGTAGGGTTGACGCTGAGTCCGCTTCACAAACACCAATCGTTAACCCCTTTTAATGCTGTCTCCAGCCTCCGTGACATAGTGTCAAGATGGAAACCCGATATTGCCACTGCAACATCATCTGCATATGCAACAGTCTTAATATCCATGGTCTCCAGACTTCTAAGCAGCAGATTCATCGTTACATTCCACAATAAGGGTGACAGCACCCCACCCTGCGGTGTTCCCCTTTGGGCCCTCCTGGTGATGGTGGCTGTACCTAAGGTGGAGGTAATAATTCTGCGTGAGAGCAAATTTTCAATAAGCCGAATGGTCGTCCGGTCAATACCCAGCTCGCCTAGAGCGTGAATAATTGACATCGGATCAATGTTGTTAAAGGGCCCTTCAATGTCCATGAAGGCGGCCATAGTATACTCCTTGTGCTCCAGGGACTTCTCTATATGTCCCACGAGAGAGTGAAGGGCAGTCTCAGTCGACTTGCCTTTGGTGTAGGCATGCTGAGACGCGGAGAGGAGAGAGTGATCTATGGATGTTCTTATGTGAACATCTATAACCCTCTCCAGTGTTTTCAAGAGGAAGGATGTCAGGCTTATGGGTCTGAAATCCTTCGCCTTAGTGTGCGAAGTCTTCCCTCCCTTAGGAATGAAGATCACGACGCATTTTGTCCAGTTTGTTGGAATATTTGACCAAAGGATACAAGCTTTGTATATAGCTAGTAGCCATGGAACTACGAGAGCTGCGTTCCGTTGCAGGTCCGCGGGTATAATGCCATCCGGTCCTGGAGATTTGAACGAATGGAAACTATTAATGGCCCAGCATATCCTTTCCGCATCCATGTCAATGGAAGCAGAAGGCTGGCTGTGTGAGGGGTATACCTGCGGTACTACCACATCAGATTGGGAACCCGGGAAGTGGGTGTCCATAAGAACCTCTAACGATTCGATACCATTAGTGATCCAGCTGCCGTCATCCTTGTGGATGTAGCCGGGTATCGACGGCTGTTTGGCTAGGATCCTACGCAATCTGCATGTCTCGGAGGTAGATTCTACACTGGTGCAGAAGCTCCTCCAGGTCTTGCGTTTTGCGTTCCTGACCTCATTCTTGAATCTATTCAAGGAGGCTTTATAGAGTGTCCAGTTTCCCGTTCTCTTTGCCTCGTTGAAAAGCTTGCGGCAGTTCCTCCTGGTGACTGCTATATCATCAGTCCACCACGGAGGTCTTTGCTTGTTACGCTGTACAGACAGCGTACAAGATAGGCCTGTGGCCATCTCAAACGCATTCGTCAGTGTGTCCACTGCCTTGTCAATGTCCGCAGCTTCCCCTATGGTTGGAGGATGCGCAATAGAATTGGTGAGGATAGAGCTCTGTTCCTCCCAATTTGTTCTACGTCTGTTGACGCACAGTCTTATGCTACTACCTAAATTGCCAACCGCAAAGGTTAGATAGCGATGGTCCGAGAAGGAACAGTCAGAGGAGACCTTCCAATCTCGTATTAAATTAGCATGTCTTGCACTTATAAGTGTTATATCTAACACCTCCTGTCTGTTTGATACGATAAAAGTTGGTTCTGAACCCTGATTTGACACCACTAGTTTGTTTTCTAGAATGAAATCAAAGATACACTCACCCCTTTCATTTGTATTTGTGCTGCCCCAGATATGGTGGTGCGCATTTGCGTCGGCTCCAAGTATCATGGGAGTGCCTTTTGCATTTGCAACCTGAACCAAGCTGCGGACCAGTTTGTTTGGAGGTGGGCCCTGGTGATCGTGGGCCATATAGCAGGAGGCAAACCACACGGAGGTTTGTCCTGTCTCCCAGGCTGCAGTCACCGTGTCTTCATCACTATAATTAGATAGAATGAAGATATTCAGGTTGGCTTTCGCTAGAATGCAGGATCTAATGTTTTTTCATCATTACCTGAGTTTTTGGCATACAGCAGTTTGTAGCCCTTTACGCCGAGACCAAGAATTTTGCCTTTGGAGGTCCATGGCTCCTGGATCAGCGCAATATCCTCTCCGCTCTCAGAGAGCCGGAGGGTCAACGCAGCAGAAGCTGCCTTGCAATGGTGAAGGTTGATTTGGATAACCTTCGCCCTTTTAAATATCCGGGTCATAGTTGACGACGATTTCCGCGACCTCTGGATTTGGGTCCAGAATCGCGTTCTCGTCTTCCGCGAACTCCAGTCTCTCCAGGAGGTCTCCAAGCAGACATGAGTCTGCTTGGGAACATCCCGAAGTTACTGATTCCGCGGTGTCGACTATGCCCTCCATTTCGGTAGCCTTGGCTGACCCTTGCGACCCCTCCGTTCGGTCGGGGTTTTCGGGATCGGGTTTGTCATCACCCCGGTATATACGGAGCCTGATGCCCATGAACCCATAGTACACCAGGCTCTGCCTACCCCGGAGTAGAGACAACGTCTCCTTGTTAAGGACCACGGTCGCCTTCCTGCGGGCACCTACCGGCTCGAAAACCTTTACTACCCTCCAGTCACTGGTAGGTAGGTCTGGGTTTCCTCTCCGGAAGATGTCTAGGATTTCCGCAGGGTCATGTGGTTCCGCCGGAATGATCGCAATTGCTCTCGGTCGGCGGGGAATGTCGCTGACCGAGATCAATTCCAACCTCGCGCCCGACCACACTTCCCCTAGGGACTCAATCAGGTTCTTAAGCTGCGATGTCGACGGCTCGTCCCTACATGAGACCAGTTTGACGTGGCCCTGGAACCAGCCGGCATCTGTAAATTGCGGCGAGTGCCCTTGAATCCCCTCTGGATTCTGCAGGTAGACATTCAGTAATCTTTGACAGATCAATCCCCATTTTTCGTGGTTGATTGAGCCGTCGCTGTTGCTGCGGTCAACAATAGCCCTTACCAGCGGGTTTCTTGCAACTTCGCTGTAAGGCCTATTTATAACCGTAGCCTCCTGCCTGGGTCACTTGCTCGATGGCTGCGTTTTTTTCTGCTGTTGCGGCTCTTCCGGTGAGCGTTGCCTTTTCGCCGCTGAACTAGTGATCGCTTCAGCATTGGAGCCGCTTTGGGCAGCCAGACGGGCCTCGGCCCATGCCAGCGCGGATTTCTCCTCACTGGTTAGGTCCTTGGCTTGTTTTTTGCCTAACTGCTCGATATGGCGTCGAGCATCCCGCTCTTCAGCGAAGGCTTTCCGCGCATCAAATTGTCGATTGCGCCCTTTCTTATCATTTAAGACAGCTGCTCGTGCCTCAGCTGTGTTTGAGGCAGCCGGTGCAGCTGCTGATGTGGTTTTGGCGGGTGCTTGTGGCACTGCTGAATTTACTCCAGCTGGCGCACCCACCGATTTTAAAATTGGTGCTTGTGGCACTGCCGGAGTTTTTCCGGTTGGCGCACCTTTGCTGGCCTTAGCCTTTGCTGCTGCAGATGTACTTGGGCTTACGTCCAAGGACACGCTGCGCTGCAATCTAGCCTTCCCTAGTGGGAGGGCTAGCGGTTTATTTAGTTTTGTTTTTGTGTCAATTTTGTTCCCACGAGTTGCGCGTAACAGGTGGACCACCCACCGCAGTGACGGCATGCCGTGGGTTAGGCAACTATTTTTGGTTACAACCGACCCGTGCCCTGGCGTCGGAGGGGAGCTGTTAGAGACTAGTCCTCTTTAACCACTAACTAGCCATTCAGGTTCTCGGCACTGCTACCAACCACCTTAACCTTACAAGTGGTGTAGTTTTGGTCCGCGGGCTCCAACCAGGATTTCCTACATTCTAGAGGAGCATCATCCATGTCTAGAACGGTCCACGACCAACAGTGTTGTGTCGTGTAACGCTCTTGGGACTGTAGGGGCTGCTACCGCCACGAACCCAAACTAAGGAATGTTGAACGTGTCAGATAGCCTTCCCATCTCGGCCTCACCTTTAGTGGGGTGTCGACAGGGGTAAGAAGTAGCCCTGGATGATGCCCCTCATTTGGTTCTACCAGCCAAGGCGCCTCTTTGACTGGGTGCGCCCTAGCCGATGAGATCCTTTGAATGGGGTTGTCCTAGTATGGAGCCTGATCCGAGCCAACCCTGCGGGCCTTCAGTGGTGTGTGAAGGCCCGCAAGTTCGAGTCAGACCCAAGACCTAATAGTGACTCAGCTGACCACTTGTGCAGCGTATCAGAAGAGGCACCATGTCGGTCTCCCCCTATCCGCCACCTGGGGACGCGTCCGATGGGAGACTACAAGACTCCAGCACGGATACTGTATTTAGAAGCTGTTTTTCATTTTTATACCCTTCACAAAAAAGTGAAAGGGTATATATGGGTTTGCCATTCCGTGTGTAATTTCTTTTATATCAATATGGGACTCCATAAAGTATATATATTCTGAATCCTTATGAATAGGGATGACGATTGAGCGATGTCCGTCTGTCCGTCCGTCTGTACGTGAAATCGGGTTTCCCAAGCCCCCAAAAGTGCTTGAGACTTTGTTCTTGGACCGTTGGATTCGAAATGAACTTAAATAGAGTACTATTAAAATTCAGAAAGATCCGAAGTATGGTTCCAGAGCTGGGAAGCTTACACCTATTTTTGACGCAAAATTTATACCAAAAATCAATTATTATACACTTCACAAAAAAGTGAAAGGGTATATATAGATATGTCATTCCATGTGTAATTTCTTCGATATGCACATGGGACCCCATAAAGTATATATATTCTGGATCCTTATGAATAGCGATGACGATTGAGCGAAGTCCGTCTGTCCGTCCGTCTGTACGTGGTTTTCCCAAGCCCACAGAAGAGCTAGGGACTTCGTTCTTGGACCGTTGGATTGGAAATGAACTTTTATAGAGTGCTATTGAAAGTCAGAAAGATCCGAAGCATGGTTCCAGAGCTGGGAAGCTTACACCTTTATCTCGACGCAAAATTTATACCAAAAATCAATTAGTTTGTTTAATGTTTGTAAATTAAACCTATTTCGTGCTTTGGGGAGCCTCAATGGTCTATTAAAATTTAAAACATTAAAATTTTTTTCCAGGGATGGGAAATTAAAAATTTTTTTTCGGCCAATTCCGTATTTTGTAGTACATGTAGTAACTAAAATTGTTAAAAATTTCAAGTTTTTCTTTAACCAAATTACTTTATATGTCATAAAGATTTGCATTGGCAAAAAAAAAAAATTTTTTTAATTCAAATTTTGCTTCCAGGGGTGGGAAATTGAATATTTTTTATACAATAAAGTAATCAAACAGGCAACAGATGTTGTTTTTTTTTTGTTTTTTGCTAACTAAAACGGTCTTATAATTTAGGAAGAACAAAATTGGTATCAAAAATTCAAAAATAAAAAATAAAATTCCAATCCAGGGATGGCCAAGTGCAATATTTTATGGTACATGAAAGTTACCAAAATGGTAAAAAAAATTTAAATTTTTCTTAAATAATAGTACTTTATACCGCAATAAGCGTTGCACTGATAAAAAAAAAACAAAAAAAATTAAAATTTTGTTTCCAGGTTTGGAAAAATTAAATTTTTTTTGGTTCTTCCAATATTTTGTAGTATATGTAATAACCAAAATGGTTGCAAAATTCGAGTTTATCTTAAACAAAACTACTTTATACCTCATGAAGACTTGCATTGATAAAGAAAATTTAAAAAAATTAAAATTTCCCTTTCAGGGTTGGGAAATTGAAATATTTTCTTATACATAAAAGTAACCAAAAAGGCAATTGACTTTGTTTTTTTACTAATTTAAACTATTTTTTAGTTGGATAACTGCAATATTTTGTGGTACATAAAAATGACCTAAATCGTTACAAGTATTAAGTTTTTCTTAAATAAAACTATTTCATGCTTCACTAAGAGTTGCATTGGTAAAAAAATTAAAATTTCGTTTTCAGGAAATATTTATTCTGCATAAAATTAACCAAAAAGGCAATTCTTTCTGCTAATTAAATTAATACAAAATTGGTATTAAAATCTTAAAAAATCAAAATTTCGACTGCAGGGTTGGACAAATGAAATATTTTATGCTACATGAAGGTTAAAAATTTTAAAAAATTAATTTTTTTGTCAAGTATAACTATGTTACACGTCACTCAGAATTTGTAAAAAATAAAAATTCGCTTCCAGTGCATACATAAATTCCAAATTTTGTGCTTTTAGTGAATTAAACGTATTAGATATTTCACAAAAAATTAAACTAGTATCAAAAAATTATAAATTCGGTGCCAGGGTTGGAAAATCGAAATTTTTTGGTACATAAAAGTAACGATATAAGTTCACAATTTTGTTTTTTTCAGTGACTTAAACCTATTTGATACTTCGCTAAAAATTAAATTGGTATTAAAATTTTTAAAAACTAAAAATTCGGTTCCAGGGTTGGATAATCAAAATATTTTTGGAACATAAAATAAATTCCAAAGTTTGTGTTTTTAGTGAATTAAACCTATTTTATAGATAAACAAAATTAAAATTAGTATTAATAAATTAAAAATTCGGTTCCAGGGTTGGAAAATCGACATTTTCTAATTCATAAAAGCAGCCATTTTATTTGTTATTTTTGATTTTTAAGATGAATTATACCTACTTTATATATCAGAAAGAAGTAAACTGTAAACCAACAAAATCTAAAAGACGATTTTACGGTTGGACAGTTAGAACTTTTAGGGGTACATGAAACGGATGTTTTGTTTTGTTTGTAATTTAAATATACATATATAATATTTTGGAAAGACGTTCATAGGTATTAGATATAAGAAAAGTCAAACATTTAGCTTTCTATCTGAAAAATTTAAACGTTTTCTTAAATATAAAAGTAACCAATAACATCATTTTGATTTTTATACCCTCCAAAAAAGAATTTGGAGGGTATATTCACTTTGTCATTCCGTTTGTAACGCATCGAAATATCCATCTCAGACCCCATAAAGTATATATATTCTTGATCAGTGATGAAATCTAAGACGAACTGAGCATGTCCGTCCGTCCGTCTGTGGAAACCACGATTCAGTCCAAACGAAAAGAGCTAGACTCTTGAAATTTGGCATAAATATATTTTAAAACTTAGAGCAGGTTAAGTTTGAAGATGGGGTAAATCGGGCAAGAGGGAAAAAAGTTCCCCTAAGAAGAACTAAACCAACCCAGAAAAAACAACATAATTTTTAAAGTTTTTTGGTTATTTTGTTAAGCAAATGATATATTTTTATGTCAAATACAGTCCAACGCCTTAAACTTGGAGCCATTAAATAAAATAAAAATATTTTTTGACCCCGCCTACTTCAGTGGGCGTTATGATAGGCAAAAATAGCATAAAAATTTAACAAATTGTTTTACTTAAGCCTACATTCCTTAAAAATAACACTTTTAAGCTTTAATGACGAAGCTGAGACGAAACCTGGTACTACTCTGCCCTACCCCCTCCTTCCCCTTCGCCCCCTAAATGACCCTGCCAAAAAAAATTTTTTTTTTAAATTTTGTATATAATCATCCCAAGCATTTATCTTTAGAGTTTAATGACTGCCGATTTCTGCCCTACCCCCCCCCCCCCTTCTTCCTTTGCCCCCTAAATGACCCTACCAAAAAATTTTTTTTTTTTTAAATTTTGTATATAATCATCCCAAGCATTTATCTTTAGAGTTTTATGACTGCCTGTTGCTGCCCTACCCCCTCCTCCCCCTTTGCCCGCTAAATGACCCTATCAAAAAAAAGAAATTTTAATTTTGTATATAATTATCCCAAGCATTTATTTTTAGAGTTTTATGACAAAGGTGAAATGTTTCCCCCACAGCCCTTGCCAGAGCGACCCCGCCAAAATACAGTTTTTATAGCCTCCAAAGAGAATTGTGATGAAGTTTAAGGCGGTCTAGCAATGCCCATACGTTCGTCTGTGGAAAACATGATATTGTATATTTTAGAACCCCGCCCCCTTTAGTGGGCGTTGACGTACGATATTATATAAAGGAACTCTGTCCCACCAAGTTAAACATTTCAAATTCACTTACTAAATATTTGGAGGGTATTTAAGATTCGACCCGGTCGAATATAACGTTTTTACTTGTTTAATTAAACTTACTTTCTGTCTTGGCAAGAAAGAAAGAAAGAAGAATTACATCAGTGAAGGGTATTTAAGATTCGGCATAGCCGAATATCGCACTTTTACATGTTTCAGTTGACTTTAGTCGGTGGCATTTTAATTGTGCGATGAACTTTTCTATTGTATGCATTAAGTAAATCTTTCAGAAAATAAAAAAATTTTGCTAACAAAGCACATTAAATTACTAGCAGATTTTTCTACAAAACAAACATATGTCATACATTATAGAGTTCTTAAACAATGTTTGCAGTATGGTCTAGTTCTAAAGAAAGTACATCGAATTCTCATCTATAAGCAATCAACCTGGTTGAAAAGTTATATAGACTTGAATACCAAACATAGGGCTACTGCGAAAAATGTTTTTGAAAAAAATTTCTTTAAATTGTTAAATAATGCAGTATATGGTAAAACTATGGAGAATGTGGAAAAGAGAAAAGATGTACGAATAGTTACTAACTGGAATAGGACAAACTGTAATCATTTAGGAGCTCAAGATTGGATATATAAACCTAATTTTCTTAGTTCGTCACTATTTTCTGAGGATATGGTAGCAATTGAAATAAATAAAGTGAAAACCTATTACAATAAACCTATATATATATATATATATATATATATATATATATATATATATATATATATTTAGGATTTTGTGTATTAGAGCTTTCCAAATGGAATATGTATGATTTCCATTATGGGTACATGCAACCCAAATTCAAGACAAACCTATCATTAAACTACATGGACACAGACTCTTTCATTTACACAGTACAAACTGAAGATTTCTATGCTGACATAAAATTCATAAAATTTACACAAATCAAATAAATAAAGTAGTATTAAATTATGCAGATGACAAAAGAAAAACAAGTAAAAGTGCTATATTCGGCTGTGCCGAATCTTAAATACCCTTCACAGATGTAATTCTTCTTTCTTTCTTTCTTGCCAAAACAGAAAGTAGGTTTAAGTAAAAAATCAAAATGAAGTTATCGGTTACTTTTATATTTAAAAAAACGTTTAAATTTTTCGGCTAGGAAGCTAAATGTTTGGCTTTTCTTATATCTAATACCTATGAACGTCTTTCAAAAATATGAAATATTTGGAAGTGGCTATAACAAATCAACAAGAAATATGTTTAAATTACAAACAAAACAAAAAATCCGTTTCATGTACCCCAAAAAGTTCTAATTGTCCAACCGTAGAATCGTCTTTTAGATTTTGTTGGTTTTTAATACCAGTTTACTTCTTTCTGATGTAAAAAGTAGGTATAATTCATCATAACAATCCAAAAATAACAAATAAAATGGCTGCTTTTATGAATCGGAAAATGTCGATTTTCCAACCCTGGAACCGAATTTATAATATTTTGATACTAGTTTAATTTTTTCTGAAATATCTAATAGGTTTAATTCACTAAAAGCACAAAATTTTGAATTTATGTATGTACTATTATGTACGAAATATATTTCGATTTCCCAACTCTAGAATTCTTATTTTTTTACCTATGCAATTCTTAGTTAGGTGTAACATAATTTTACTTGACAAAAAAATTAAAATTTTTAAACTTTTTGGTCACTTTCATGTACCATAAAATATATCATTTGTCCAACCCTGGAGTCGAAATTTTGATTTGTTAAGATTTTAATACCAATTTTGTTCTTCCTGAATTATAAAACAGCTTTAATTAGCAAAAAAAAACAAAGTCAATTGCCTTTTTGGTTATTTTTATGCAGAATAAATATATCAATTTCCCAACCCTGGAAACGAAATTTAAATTTTTTTTTGCCAATGCAACTTTTAATGAGGCATGAAATAGTTTTATTTAAGAAAAACTTAATATTTATAACCATATAGGTTATAAATATAGTTTTAATTAGTAAAAAACAACGTCAATTGCCTTTTTGGTTACATTTATGTTAAAAAGAATTTCAATTTCCCAAAGCTGGAAACGAAATTTAAATTTTCTAAAATTTTCAATATCAAGGCAAATCTTCATGAGGTATAAAGTAGTTTTGTTTAAGAAAAACTCGAATTTTGCAACCATTTTGTTTATAACATGTACTACAAAGTATTGCATGTACCAAAAAAAAATTTAATTTTTCCAACCCTGGAAACGAAATTGTAATTTTTTTTTTGTTTGTTTTTTTGTCAGTGCAACGCTTCTTGAGGTATAAGTTAGTTTTATTTACGAAAAATAGTAAATTTTTTACCATTTTGGTAACTTTCATGTACCATAAAATATTGCACTTGTCCATCCCTGGATTCGAAATTTTATTTTTTATTTTTGAATTTTTGATACCAATTATAATGTTCTTCCTAAATTATAAGACAGTTTTAGTTAGCAAAAAACAAAAAAAAACATCAGTTGCCTGTTTGATTACTTTCATGTATAAAAAAAATTCAATTTCCCACCCCTGGTAGCAAAATTTGAATTTAAAATTTGTGATTTTTTTTGGCTAATGCAAATCTTCATGACGTATAAAGTGGTTTTGTTAAAGAAAAACTTAAAATTTTTAACAATTTTAGTTACTACATGTACTACAAAATACGGAATAGGCCGAAAAAAAAATTTTAATTTTCCATCCCTGGAAAAAAAATTTAATTTTTTTAGTTTTTAATAGACCATTGAGGCTCCCCAAAGCACGAAGTAGGTTTAGTTTACAAACATTAAAAAAAATAATTGATTTTTGGTATAAATTTTGCATCGAGAAATAGGTGTAAGCTTCCCAACTCTGGAACCATACTTTGGATCTTTCTGAATTTCAATAGCAGCCTATTTAAGTTCATTTCCAATCCAACGGTCCAAGAACGAAGTCTCTAGCTCTTCTGGGGGCTTGGGGAAAACCGATTTCACTACAGACGGACGGACAGACGGACATCGCTCAATCGTCATGGCTATTCATAAGGATCCAGAATATATATACCTTATGAGGTCCCATGTGCATATCGAAGAAATTACACACGGAATGACAAACCTATATATACCCTTTCAGTTTTTTGTGAAGGGTATAATAAGAAGTGATGATAAGAGTACATATGCATGGTATCATTTTCGAATCGAGGAAACCAATCCCGATTATGAACTTGATATGCTATTGTGGAAAATTTCAAGATTAGAAAAGGAAGAAGCAATCGAATAACTGCAGCTAATTTTTTAGGTAATAATTTCTATGTGTAAGTAGTTAAATCTAGTAATAAAAGAAAACATGTTTTATTTTTAAGTTAAATATTGTTTTATTGTTAAGAGAGAGAGAGAAAAAAACTAGAATTGTACAAATATATTATATATTAAAAAACATTCAAGATTTTTGATTTTGAAGTATTTAATCAGCTACTGGCCTACCGTGTTTTTATGTAAATAAAAATGCAATTTTTATTTAATGCTTTGTCCCGACGTTTCGTGAATTTTATGTTCACTTTCTCAAGGGAACTCGTCTATTTAATAAAAAAAGGAATGTATCAACTATTTTTTCATACATCAACAATTGTTTTAATTTATGACTTACATGCAAAATATATATATGTATATAAAAAAACTACATTAAAATTATTTTCCACAAACTTTAAAATATTTTTGTTCCCACTATGTAATATACAAATCACAGATGTTAAGTGACTGCAAACTTGTAGCTGGCGCTTAAATTATCGGTGTCCTCTTTGATGTTTATTGTTTTGTTAATTTTTTGTTGTATTCTTAAACTTTCTGTTATGTACCTTTTCTTCGTGTTGTTAACCTTATCCAATATTCGTATATTGTCAAAGTCTGGCTTGTGTTGTGTTTGTATTACGTGTTTTGAGAGAGCAGTGTTTTCTTTGTTTTTAAATATATCATTTTTGTGCTCGTTTACTCTTGTTTCCAAAGCTCTTTTTGTTGTGCCAATATATACTAGATCACAGCTGTTCATGTTATTGCCTTTGCAAGGTATCTCATACACTACGTTATTTTGTTGTAGTTTTTCTATTGGGGTTTTTGTTTTTGTGAATATTGCACTTAATGTTTTATTGGGTTTGTATGCAAAATTTAGATCATTTTTATCTATTGTTGTTTTTATTGTTTTGTTGTCAGTGAGGCCGGGAATATACTTAACACCAAAAAAACGTTTTTCTTGGTTGTAGTTGTCCTGTTTGTCTTCTAATGTGGGTTTGTAGGAATTAATAAGGGATTTTATTAACCCTGGAGGGAAACTATTGTATTTAAGAATTTGTGTGATTTTATGTTCGTTGTATGAAATTGTTTATCACTAATGTCTAATACTCTTCGTATAAAATTCTTTGCTGTATTTATAATTTGTGGTTTTGCTTGGGTGGTATTGAAGTTCATTATTCTACCGGATGACGAATTTTTTGCATACCAGTCGAATATTATTTTATTTCCAAACTTATGCAATTTCGTGTCAAGATTTTGTTTTATTTTGATTATTTAGTTTTAATGATATAATGCATAATATGAATTAATTAAATTGCTAATTGCCATTTTTCTTAAATAATATACCGAACACCGGCAGGTGTCTGGTCCCTCCACACAATCCGGATGGCTCCAAGGACAGGATTTGAAATGGCCATCGTCCTTGTCTTCATTTTCCATTATACCCATTTCTTCGTTTTGATCCAACATGTCTAGGAAATATTTCATCATATCCCGGTGTTCATGTAGTTGACAAACTTCAAAGTTGATTAGGAATTGTTCAATCTTGTCTCTCATTTTACTCATGTTTTTTTTATTTTAAATTTAATCTTTTTACTAGCAAAATTTTCTTGCGATTTGACTGTTACTTTGTAACTATAATTGCTCATTTCAATGAACCAGTACGAAGATGCATGTCATGAAATTTAAAAAACGAAGCCTGGACGTTTTTAATCCGAAAAATAATTTAAAATTTTGAGTGAACGACTCAAAAAAAGTGTACATATTTATATCATCTCTCCATCTTTCCACTACTTACAGCCATACCTAAATACGGGCGGCAAGCGTTTTTTAGCTGTCAAAAGTTCTCATGTCTATACATTTTGTATGGAGCATACCGAAATAACGCGGCGGCAACGCTTTGCTATTGGAAAATCCGATTTTGACAAAGCCTTTTCTAATGAAGTTAGTTGCAACATAAAACAATTGTAACCAAAGAAAAAAAGCAAAAATTTACAAAAGTGAAATAAATAATAAAAGAAAAAATGTGTGCACTTCGTATTAGAAAATGGAGATAAGAAAATATTTACAATATGACTATATACATACATATGTATGCACGTTTGTAATTTGTACAAAATTTCAATAACAAAATCACAAATATCGTCCGTCCAGCTGTTAAAATAATCAGGGTTGTTTAATTTGTTTGTTTGATAACCCTGTTTTTATTGTTTTTTGACATAACGTAGCCGCTTTTGTTTAGGTATGGCATTTCAGCGTTAAAGCTCAGCGGAAAAAAAGTTCCGCTTTCCGCCCGTATTTAGGAATGGCTGTTAGTTTCCTCACAGACCAACCTAAATTACGACGCAAAGCGTTGTCTGGCTGTCAGAATTTCTCATGCCCATACAAAATGTATGAGACCAACCGAAATAACGCGGCGTCAACGCTTTGCAATTGGAAAATCCAATTTTGACAGAGCGTAAAGAAGTCAAGTTTGTTGCAAAAGCAGTCTTGTTTATTTTGTTGAAGTGTTAAGGGATGTAACTTTAGCTACTTTTGGGTCAATTTAGCGTGTTCATCTCTATTTCTTATATCTAATTAGAGTTTTTATTAATCAAAGTGAGTAAACATTACTCTAACGCTTTAATTTAGGTTACTCAGTTCAGCGTAAAAGCTAAGCGCTAAATTACGTTGCGCTTTGCGTCGTAATTTAGGTTGAACTGTCACTTCGTCTTTTGTCAAAATAAAAGAAAACAATCATTGTATAACGATTTTCTGTTAGGGTTCTTACAGTCTAGAAAGCTAAAATCGAAATTAGTTTGCAATAAATGTTCAAAGCTATAAGTTGTGAAAATTTTCTACCGCAATGGATCTAGTGAAAAAATTTAATTCGTACAATATAAAAACCTTAATACATATAAAGGATCTAGATGATTCAATCAAATACAACATCCTACGTGCAAAGCGGGTAACAAGAAAGTACGGAGTAACAGTTCAACTTGAGCTGGAAAACCACATAATGTTTCTCCCGAACCGATATAATGCATTAACCAATGTAGAATTAGAAGATCTTTTGAATGATAAATATCGACTACAAAGAAAAGGAGAGCGAAACCTGATCCTAGGTAGCGAGATGCACGAGTTTTTAATACCAAACTCCCAGTACCCTGTTTGGCAGTAAAAATAAAAAATGTTATATATATTTTGTAACTAATACGATAAAACAACGAAAGAATTTTTTAAAATATACAAATATATGCTTGTGTTTTATTTCAACTCTTTAGTTGCTTCATAAAGAAATTTTAAACATAAATGACCACAATTAAATGTATTAAAGTTTTGATATTGATTGTAGTTGTATTCAATATTTCTACCTAGGTATTTGATTAATTCTAAAGGAGGTTGTAAATTTCCAAAGCTTTCGAAATATTGTTTTTCATCCTTGTTTCTATAGTATGCTACCCAATGAGTGAAATTAATTATTCCACATTCTACTGTCCTTGGCCGTTTTGGTAGAGAATCCAACATATAAACTCCTCTAAAGTGTGGAATATTTCTTGAAAATGTTCTTAGATCAAATTCTGATAATGGTCTGTTGGGTAGCATTTCTAATAGTTTTTTGAATGATCTTTACAAACAAGTCCATAACCCTTTTTATATGGTTTAATAGACTGTATTGCCTCATTGTGTCTGGTGGCTTCCTCAAGTTGTTTTTTTGCGTCCTTTGTTGCATTTACAGCCTTAACTATAGCGGCACCTCCAGTTGTTAGACTACCAAGTGCACCTAGAGCAGTTAGAATCGGAATTAGCGGTAAAAATCCACCAATTTTTGGAACATTGATTATGCGTGGTATTACAACGCGTGCCTTTTTTCCCTTAAGTGATTTGTTGATAACTTTACGAGCGATTTTTATGGCCGAGTTAATGTCTTGTGGTTTTTCCTCCCGTAATGTTTTTGTTGCTGCTCTAATTGAACTATTGAACAGCTTTTTGTCATTTAAATGAGTTCGTGGCGATAGTCTTTGCCTATTTCTGCTCTTCTTCTCCATACCCATACCAAATTTAGTTTTTGCTTTCATTGCATTGGTCACCATATATGCAAATGTTTTTTCTGCAAGATTGCTATCGTTTGAAAGAACTCTTTCCCAAGCTTTATTTTCAAGAATTTTATCAGCTTGGTGTCTACTGTTGAATTCTTTGTTTTTGGAGTAAGCTATATCGTGATTTTTGCCAGCAGCATCCAATAAATTAATTCCTTTATCTCTTCTAGCTAAACGCTTTTGTAATCTTGTGCCAGGTCCACAGTACTGATATCCAGGAAGATGTAATTCACAATGTAGAGAATTTAATGTTTTATTATTTAGTAAATAATACAATCTTTTTTAAGCTTAAGGTCTTTATGATATATATATATATATATTTTTCGATATTTCGTTAGCCTTTGGTTAACTTCTTCAGGAATTTGTTATAATTTGTTGTTTTCTTTCAATTGAAAAAAAAAAAAAAAAAAAAAAAAAAAAAAAATTTTTTTCAATTGAAAGAAAACAACAAATTATAACAAATTCCTGAAGAAGTTAACCAAAGGCTAACGAAATATCGAAAAATATATATATATATATCATAAAGACCTTAAGCTTAAAAAAGATTGTATTATTATATAAAAAATAGGTCGAAAAATTAGAAAAAAGCAAATTTATTTAGTAAACATTCTCCAACGATAGTTTTCTTATGACTGAATGTTTTTTTATAAAACGTAACCATATTATTTTGTTCTAGAATAAAAGATATTGTTTTGTGCATTTTATAAGTAGTTATTGAAATGCGCTTAGTAAAACAATACAAAAATATTTTAATTCGTAATGTGGATGTATCTTCAAATGACAGTATAAAAATAAGACATAGTTTCTTGCTACCAAACTCTATTAGAGCATTAATAGTTGGTCCCTCCAATTGTGGAAAAACTTATGTAATGATCAGTTTGCTAGAAAGTCCTAATGGTCTCAAATTTGAAAATATCTATTTGTACTCAAAATCTCTGTATCAACCTAAATATGAATACCTAAAGAATTTAATTTCGCCAATTAAAGGAATGGGATACTACACATTCGCAGACAATGAGTCCGTTGTTACTCCTAGCGAAGCTAAAAGCAATTAAATTATGATTTTCGATGAAGTTGTATGTGAAAACCAAAACAATATATGTACGTGCATATTTTTGTATGGGGCGTCATAAAAATGTAGATTCACATTACTTGTGTCTAACCTAAACAAGAATTCCAAAACATTTAATAAGAGATAATGCCAATTTAATTATAATGTTTAAACAAGATGCGAAAAATATGAGACAATTTTCAAAAGAAATTTGAAAATTGCTCACCACAGGATATTCTCGTTTTTAAAATAAACTCTAGAAATAGAGCATCATTCAAAATAATTGTACCGGAGGTAATGTTTCAGCAAATTGTTAGTCAAGAGTTTTGGCCTAAGAATGCTTTAATACGTGAATTCATTTATAAAAATGATAATAATGCTCGCTTGCCTAATTTAGTGCATCCCAATCCAAAAAACTAATATCTATTTTATACCAAAATGTCAGGGGTATTAATTCAAAATTGTCATCGATTTAACGAAACAGCTTTGGATATGACAACGATATTATAGCATTCACTGAAACCTGGCTTAATAGTAAAATTAATAATACCGAAATTATGTGTTCCAGATACCAAATTTTCAGAAAAGATAGAGAAAGTTGTCAAGCAGCCAATAATATTGTAAAAAAATCGGGTGGTGGCGTTTTAATTGCTGTCTCAACTATGTTTTCGTCGGAAGAAATTATACTGCATGATTTTTTGCACATTGAGTTTATATGCGTATTAGTGAAAATACATAAACAGCTTATGTATATTATTTGCTTGTATATTCGTCCTAACTCGCAATATTCTATCTATGAGGACTGCCTAAAAGCTATAAATGTTATTGCAGATAAAGTAAATTCAAATGATCTTATACTTGTGCTGGGAGATTTTAACATGCCAAATGTGTCCTGGAAATCTGTGCCTGATTGTAATTATTTGTCACCTCTTCAATCTTCGGAGTCATCACAGTATTTCATTAACAGTTTGCTGGAGTGCTGCCTTTTACAAATCAACTGCATCACAAATACTTCTGATAAATTGTTAGACCTTATATTTGTTAATGAACCGTCAAACTTTTCGATATTGCAGCATCCCCCGCTTTCAAATCCTGAGGATAGTTATCATCCTACGATTGAATTAACTTATATCTACCAACCTCTTCGACGGTCAAATACATCTCATCAAAATAAAATTTTTCGTTTTAAGTCAACAAATTACATTAAACTTCAACGTGAACTCTCTCAAATCGACTGGTTAAATGAATTATCTTATGGCAATGATGTAGACAAAAGTATCGAAAAATTTTACCAGATACTACACAAATGCTTCCTATCTTCAATACCTAGAGTACTACTTGCCCTCTGCCATGGTCCACCTTAGAACACTAAACAACTTTCAAGACTTAAAAACCGAAAGAGTAAACTACTTAAAAAGTACAAGCAAAATACATCTCAACTAAATTATTCTATGTACTCCTCAGCAAGATCTGCATATACCATTGCTAATCAAGTGGCTTATAGTGCTTATTTAAACAGGATAAAAAGTAACCTAAAAAATTATCCCAAATCTTTTTATATGTTTGTCAATTCGAAGAGACGTGTGTCAGATTTGCCTTCTGTTATGAAGTTTAAAGATTATGAGTCGTCAGATGATAAAGTTATAAGTAATATGTTTGCTGACTTTTTTGCATCAACCTATTCTTCGTCTACGTTTAGCAATATCGAGCAGTATTTTTACCATATCCCTGAATCAGTGAATTTTAATGTACCCAGTATTGAGCAGCAAACTGTTTTGACTTATATGAAAAATCTAAAACTTTCGTATGTTCCCGGTCCTGATGGTATTCCTAGTAGTTTTTTAAAACACTGTCCTCATTTACTAAGCACTCCATTGAGCTATTTATTCAACAAATCGCTCAAATTGAGTTATTTTCCTCCAATTTGGAAGAAATTGTTCATCATTCCGCTGTTCAAATCTAGATCTAAAGCTGATATATCAAAGTATAGAGGTATAGCTAAACTGAACATTATACCAAAGTTGTTTGAGAAACTCTTATGCGATACATTGTCTTATCAAGCAACATCTATACTTTCTTCTGCGCAGCATGGTTTCTGTAAAGGTCGATCAACTATTACGAATCTCTTAGAATTAACAACCTTAGTTAACGATGGATTTGTCACTGGCAAACAAACAGATGTCATCTATATTGATTTTAGTAAGGCCTTTGATAAAGTGAATCACAACTTACTCATTCATAAGCTTGATCGAATTGGATTTGGATCGTCTCTAATAAAATGGATCGAATCTTATTTGAAGAACAGAATGCAGTGTGTCAAGTTCCGCAATATGCTGATATAAATGTTTTATCAGGTGTGCCTCAGGGTAGTCATCTCGGCCCACTTTTATTTACTTTATTTATTAATGATCTTCCATCCGTTGTTGAAAACTCAAATATACTAATGTATGCAGATGACGTAAAATTATTTTTATCCTTTGATTCTATTGATCAACAGTTGCGTCTCCAAGCTGACATTATACACTTAACCGCTTGGTGCGCTAATAATTTAATGGACCTAAATGTGAAAAAGTGCAAATATATGATTTTCTCAAGAACAACTCCAATCAATGGACACTATAAAATGAATGATGCTGTTCTTGACCTAGTGGATTCATTTAATGACTTGGGAGTTATTTTAGATAAAAAATTGGACTTCAGGTGCCACATAACTTCAACGATTAACAAAGCTACTGGCGTTCTGGGTTTTATTAAACGCTGGGCTAAGGAGTTCTCTGACCTTTACACAACCAATATGTTATTTATTACTTTAGTTCGCCCAATACTTGTATACGGATCTGTTGTATGGGACCCACAATATCTTTCACATTCAAATAAAATAGAGTCAGTACAAGTGCAATTCTTATTATTTTGTCTTCGTGGTCTTCCTTGGAACTCTAATATAAGATTACCATCTTACGAGAGACGCCTAGGACTTATTAAGCTTCCAGCCTTAAGGAGCCGTCGGCAAATGCTAAATGTTACCTTTCTGCTGAAATTAACAAACGGCTGCATCACATCTCAATTTCTCCTGAGCAAAATAAACTTGAATATACCCAATCGTCCAACAAGGTATTATAGCTTCTTGAGAATTAAGTTTTACACTACAAACTATAGTAACTTCGATCCCTTTCGGAGAATTTGCAGTGATTTTAAAAGACTTTACCCTTGTATCGATTTCAACAAAAGTATTGATGTCGTAAAATATGATATAATTTTACATCTTAACTCATTACAAAATTGATTATAAATAAATGTTTAATTTGTTAAAGCCATATTTTTTGTTTTTGCTGTAATTTGTCTTGTTACTATTAAAACAAAGCTATATAGATTCCATCTATATATATGTACGTACTTATCATTTCTGAAACATTGTTATATTTTAATTGTATCAGTCTGTAAGGATTAATCCATAGACTAAATAAAAAAATAAAAAATAAAATAAAACAAGTAAAAACGTTATAATCGACCGGGTCGAATCTAAAATACCCTCCAAATATTTAGTAAGTGAATTTGAAATGTTTAACTTGGTGGGACAGAGTTCCTTTATATAATATCGTACGTCAACGCCCACTAAAGGGGGCGAGGTTCAAAAATATACAATATCATGTTTTCCACAGACGAACGTATGGGCATTGCTAGACCGCCTTAAACTTCATCACAATTCTCTTTGGAGGCTATAAAAACTGTATTTTGGCGGTGTCGCTCTGGCAAGGGCTGTGGGGGAAACATTTCACCTTTGTCATAAAACTCTAGAAATAATTGCTCGGGATAATTATATACAAAATTTAAAAAATTTTTTTTTTGGTAGAGTCATTTAGGGGGCAAAGGAAGAGGGGGGGGGGGGGTAGGGCAGAAATCGGCAATCATAAAACTCTAAAGATAAATGCTTGGGATGATTATATACAAAATTTAAAGAAACATTTTTTTTGGTAGGGTCATTTAGGGGGCAAAGGAATTGGTGGGGGGAGGTAGGGCAGAAATCGGCAGTCATAAAACTCTAAAGATAAATGCTTGGGATGATTATATACAAAATTTAAAAAAAAAAATTTTTTTTTGGTGGGTCATTTAGGGGGCGAAGGGGAAGGAGGGGGTAGGGCAGAGTAGTACCAGGTTTCGTCTCAGCTTCATCATTAAAGCTTAAAAGTGTTATTTTTAAGGAATGTAATCTTAAGTAAAACAATTTGTTAAATTTTTATGCTATTTTTGCCTATAATAACGCCCACTGAAGTGGGCGGGGTCAAAAAATATTTTTATTTTATTTAATGGCTCCAAGTTTAAGGCGTTGAACCATATTGAACATAAAAATATATCATTTGTTTAGTTCTTCTTAGGGGAACTTTTTTCCCTCTTGCCCGATTTAGCCCATCTTCGAACTTAACCTGCTCTAAGTTTTAAAATATATTTATGCCAAATTTCAAGAGTCTAGCTCTTTTCGTTTGGACTGAATCGTGATTTCCACAGACGGACGGACGGACATGCTCAGTTCGTCTTAGATTTCATCACTGATCAAGAATATATATACTTTATGGGGTCTGAGATGGATAATTCGATGCGTTACAAACGGAATGACAAAGTGAATATACCCTCCAAATTCTTTTTTGGAGGGTATAAAAATAGATCATCATGTTGCCAGCGACATTAACTTTGAAAAGTTTCAATATATATGTCAAGAATGTTGGAAGGATATATATGGATTTTTGATGATAAGTAAAGATAATGAACTAAACAATGGTCGCTATAGCAAATCATTTGATTACTTCATCATAATTACTTCATCATGAGTGTTTGTGCTTCGTCCCGTCCGCACGCGTTTTCTTTTTCTAGTCCGCACGTCTACTGTTTTGTTATTTATATTTACCAAAATTATTTGTGTTTAATTGAAACAAAAAACAAAAATATCAACATAAAACTACATGCACATTAATAAAATAAAACAATTTTACAAAGAAAAACAACATACATACCAACAATACCAAATCAAAAAAATAGAATTAAAATTTAAAACAAGAAAAAAAAAATCGATACAATTTAATAACAAATAAAACAACAAAAACACAATAGCAATAAATTGAAGGAAAATAAACGGCAGTTTTTTTCTGTGTTAATCAGTGACGGTCATCTGTAACAGTGATGGCACCGTGGAACAAAGTGACCAGCTCAGGGCTTTTATGTCCACTTCTGCGATTGTGCCTCTCCCCCTCCCCTATCTAACAATAATAATTTTGTATTGTTGATTCCGGCTTGGAGGTTCCTGTTTGGCTGCCTGGTGGTGAAGGTATAGCACTGACCACCTGGTAGCCACTGAAAAGCAGTAATCACCATCGTTGGAATCAATATTAACAAAATAGACGACTATTTGGATTTCCCTTGACTTATTTCATGACAGGTAGATTCAGAATTGACTTCTGCAACATACGAGGCTTGAGAGCGAACTTCTTCTCAGTTTATGCTCACGTTTGTCTCTATCGGCCGGATGTTTTAGCCTTAAGTGAAACCCAGGTATCTGAGGATGCTGACCCACAGGATTTTTATGTGCCTGGGTATCAACTTCTGTCCCTTTTTAACTTTCATCGCGGTCTTGCATTATATATACGCGATGATGTTGTGTACCAAAGCCAGCAATCACTAGGCTTGTATGATCCAGAATTTAGCTGCCTTTGGGCTAAATTCAACATCAGGGCACATAGTTTGCATTTCGGATTCCTTTATAGAAGTCCAAACGCGGGAAGGGAACAAACTTTATCGGGCTTCGATTCCCTTTCCGATTCTGTAGCAAAAATCCTCGAAAGTTTTCCGGACAGTGAAATTGTTATTGCTGGTGATTTCAATGTCCACAACTCATCGTGGCTTCGCCATTCGAGCCACACAACTTCAGAGGGACAATATGTTGAGTTATTCGCCGCGCATAATCACCTAGCGCAAGTAGTGAATGAACCAACACATATACCGTGTGTTGAAGGGCACCAACTAAATACGCTTGATTTGTTCCTAACTTCACACCCCCAAAAGTATGAAGTGAACGTCAGTGCACCTCTCGGTAATTCGGATCATTGTATCATCTCCGCTTCTTTTTCGTTCTCGGCACTTCGAAACGTTTCACCCACAGCCACGAAACGTTTAAAATACGTATACGAAAAAGCGGCAGAGCTCAACGAATTCTATCGTACTTTCAATTGGAAACTATGTTTCTAAGATAAAAATATCGATTTAATGGCGGAAATGGTTGGAAATATAATTTTGCTGGGAATGAAATACTTCATCCCATCCAAAAAAATTTCGGTTAAGCCGAGACAAAAATCTTGGTTTAACCAATCTTGCAAAGAGGCAATCAGATCCAGAAAGAAAGCATTCAGTACTTGGCGGAATAACAAAAACGCAAATACTGATGCGCTGCGCAAACAAGCGAGGTCTTCGTGTGCCAGAGTGCTAAGGCGTGAAAAAGCTTTATACGAGCAGCGCCTTCGTGCTAAAGTTCTTAGCGCCACGGGAGGTAGTAAAAGCTTCTGGTCATTCGTTAAAATAGTAAAGGATAAAGCTAGTTCATCAATTCCAACTCTTTTAAGGGATGATCAAATATTCACTGAACCTGTTGATTAAGCTAACCTTTTGGCTGAGATGTTTGTAGGTAATTCTTGCTTGCCAGGTAGCAATCAGCAATTGCCCGTGGTGGAAAGAGTGTCAGTTACTATGCCAAGAATATTCTTTCGACCACGTGCAGTTAAAAAGGTTTTAGCGAATCTCAACATAAACAAGTCTCCGGGGCCGGATGGCATTCCAGCACTGGTCTTGAAGCAGTGTTTTTCGACGCTAGCGCGTCCATTGGCTAAGCTATTTAGTGCATCGTACCATGCCGGTAAATTTCCGATGTGTTGGAAGTTAGCCAATGTAACGCCGATCCCTAAGAAGGGAGAGGCGCAATACCCCGAAAATTACCGCCCAATTGCAGTCTGTTCTACAATTTCCAAGGTCATGGAAAGTATGACCAACTTTCACCTGGTAAGGTATCTGGAGACCAACACCTTACTTAACGACCGGCAGTATGGTTTTCGCAGAGCTCGCTCTACAGGAGACCTGCTCGCTCTGTTAACAGAAAAATGGTGCAATTCGATTCACCATTTCGGTTAGAGTAAGGTGGTGGCTCTAGATATCTCAAAAGCATTTGATAGTGTGTGGCATGATGCACTTCTGTCAAAACTGACTGCTTTTGGTGTCGGTGATGATTTCTCTCGCTTCATAGCGAGCTTCCTCAGGGACCGCACTATACGGTTTGTTATAGACGGGGTCTCATCAAACGAGTTCAAGGTAAATTCATGGGTGCCGCAAGGCTCTGTTCTATCTCCTACTCTCTTCCTCATCTTTATAAATGACCTTCAATGTCAAACTTTAAACCCTATCTACTCTTTCGCGGATGATAGCAGCATTATCCATTCTTTCTCTTTCACCAGCCGGCCAAGCCTGGAGGAGATTGACGCCAGGAGACAAAGGATGAACGAGTCACTCACAAGTGATCTCGTGTGAATCTCCGAATGGGGCCTCGCGAACTGGGTTAACTTTAACCCTCATAAGACGCAGTGCTGCGTGCTTACGCATAGGCGGCTGGTCGAAGGTTCTGCGCCATCCGTATTTATGGATGGTATAGGTATTGGGGAATCAGAAGCTCTTGATGTTCTTGGTATGAAAATACAGTGTGACGTTCGATGGACAGATCACATTTTTCATATTTCGAAAGAAGCATTCAAGTGTCTCGGCTTTTTAAGACGGTGTAAGACATACTTCACCCCAACTGATCTCCTCACTATATATACCACCTACATCCGACCAAAGATGGAATACAACTCTCATGTATGGGCCGGTGCTTCAAAGTCTGTTTTGAAGTTGCTCGACCGCGTACAAGAGAGAGCGAAGAAGCTCATCGGTGACAGTAGGGTAGCCAACTCTATTGACTCACTGGAGCATCGACGCAACGTGGGGTGTGTTTCACTGTTCTACCGATACTACAACGGAATGTGTTCTGGTGAAATAAGGGAGCTTGTGCCGGATAACCGTTTATTTCTGCGAGCTACCCGCTCTTCACATAGGGCACATCCTTTTGTGGTTGAGTTGTCAGTGAATCGCACCACGCATTACAGAGAGAATTCGTTCTTTGGCCGAACGGTTCGTATGTGGAACAAACTTTCAGCAGAGGTCTTTCCTGTCAGTTTTAACTTGGGGAGGTTCAAATCGAACGTCCACAAACACTACTCCCTCTATCCTCTTTCCCATAACCAACTTTCCTAGTTCTGGCACAATGCATCGCATATGTAGGGGTCATCCCCTGAGTGCTGGTCCAAGAAAAAAAATTACTATTCATCAAGGGTATCGCTTAGTACATAATCTGACTTTCAACATTATACATGTGATTGTTATAACTGGACATCTAAGCAAAACTTGATCAGATACATAATAATCTGATCTGATACCTAATAAGCTGATCTGATAACCTCATCTAATAAGCTGATCTGACACCTGATAAACTGATCTGATACCTGATAAGCTGATCTAATAAACTGATCTGATACCTGATAAGCTGATCTGATACTTGATAAACTGATCTGATAAACTGATCTGATACCTGATAAGCTGATCTGATACCTGGCAAGCTGATCTGATACCTGATAAACTAATCTTATACCTGATCTGATAACCTGATCTGACACTTGATAAGCTGATCTTATACCTAATAGCTAAAATGAATGAAAAAAGACTGTCACAAGATATATATTGAATAAAAAGCTTCGTAGTATAAAAAATGGTGAAATATATACACATCAGCAATTAAAAGATACATTTAAACCCATAACAGAATCTTTAAAAATATTTATAAATAGCTCTAAACATATTGATATACATATTGTTTGCAAAATTTTTTTTTATTTTCTGAAAGATTTACTTAATGCATACAATAGAAAAGTTCATCGCACAATTAAAACCCCACCGATTAAAGTCAACTCAAAAAATTAAAAACAGCTTCTAAATACAGTATACAACCATTTAAAGATATACAAAATGTCAAAATTTTATGCAGGGGACCATGTAGGTATTAGCAAATACATATAAACATATTTTTGGGAAAAGCTATACTCCGAATTGGACAACAGAAATTTTCACAATCAAAAGAGTTCAAAATACATATCCTACAACATACATATTAGAATATTATCTTGGAAATCCTATTAAAGGTGGCTTCTATACGGAAGAACTGTCAAGAACTAGATTTCCAAATACATATCTAGTTGAAAAAGTGATTCGACTGAAAGGGGACAAAGCATTAGTTAAATGATTGGGATTTTCTAATCAATACAATTCGTGGATAAGCAACGATGAAATAGTATAGTTGGAAAACGAAATAAATCGCCATCCGCAATGATAACAACGACCATAACATCAATATTTTTAATAACTAATGTTAATTTTATAATAATATTATGAAATATATACATATGCAAATCATTCTTTTAAACCATGCTGTGTAGTAAACTTTACTTATTTGTGCACAGGCTGTTATAATGTCAATAACACTTACTCTGAGCTCCAACTCATCAGCGCTATATGCTAATTATTTTCCTCCCATTGATTTAAACGACGCATATGAGTGTGCGCTAACTGATTTTGATTCAGACAACAGTATTCCAAATGTAGACTCCTATAACAATATGTTTCATATAGGGAAACATGTAATTGAAATACCAATTGGATCTTATGAATTGAAAGATATAGTTGACTACATAGAAGAGCAATACAAACGACTTAGGCCTGGAGAGCATATTTTTATATAAGCTAACAACAATACGATGCAAGTTAAAATAAATAGTTCTAAAGATACGATATATTTTAATAAAGAAAATACAATTGGGAATCTTTTAGAATTCAATAGCAAAATCCTAACACCGACCGATGATCATTACTCAGATCTTCCAATTAATATTTTTAAAGTACATCTCTTGCGAATTGAAAGTAGTATCGCTACAAACACATAGATGAGCAATTCAAAATCACATACACTTCATGGGTTTCCGATTAATGTACCTGCAGGCTATAAAATAGATGAGATTCCAAAGGAATCTCATTTATTTACCTGTAAATACCAGAGAGATAAGTTCTCTATCACTGCGCGTGGTTCATCAGAACGGTGATTTAATTAATTTCCGAGGAGAGGAAATTACAATACGAATACATTTAAGGCCAACTAAGTATTGATAATATACAACACAAGTATATCACAAAATACGGCAGTCATGTCTCATTCACATATATTGAAACCTAATCCACAATTGAAAAGATCTGCTCGTCAAACGACACTTACAACAGTAAACTAAAGTTTTCTCAAGTCTTTGAATTTCAAACTGAAAACAAAATGACCTCAATAATAAAGGTATTGGATAAGCCACTGTCTGACGAAAATATAATAAACAAGTAAAAGTGCTATATTCGGCTGTGCCGAATCTTAAATACCTGTCACAGATGAAATTCTTCTTTCTTTCTCTCTTGCCAAAACAGAAAGTAGGTTTAATTAAAATATCAAAATGATGTTATCGGTTACTTTTATATTTAAGAAAACGTTTAAATTTTTCGGCTAGGAAGCTAAATGTTTGGTTTTTCTTATATCTAATACCTATGAACGTCTTTCGAAAATATTATATATATTTAATTTACAAACAAAACAAAAATTCCGTTTCATGTACCCCAAAAAGTTCTAATTGTCCAACCGTAGAAATAGTCTTTGGTTTTTAATGTTGTTGGTTTTTAATAACAGTTTACTTCTTTCTGATATATAAAGTAGGTATAATTCATCATAAAAATCAAAAATAACAAATAAAATGGCTGCTTTTATGAATCAGAAAATGTCGATTTCCCAACCCTGGAACCGAATTTTTAATTTTTTAATACTAATTTAATTTTTTCTGATATATAAAATAGATTTAATTCACTAAAAACACAAAATTTGGAATTTATGTATGTACTTTTATATACCAAAAATATTTCAATTTTCCAACCGCAGAACCGAATTTATAATTTTTTGATACTAGTTTAAATTTTTCTGAAATATCTAATAGGTTTAATTCACTAAAAGCACAAAATTTGGAATTTATGTATGTACTATTATGTACTAAAAATATTTCGATTTTCCAACTCTGGAAGCGAATTTTTATTTTTTTACCAATGCAATTCTTAGTGAGGTGTAACATAGTTTTACTTGACAAAAAATATAATATTTTTAAACTTTTTGGTCACTTTCACGTACCATAAAATAAATCATTTGTCCAAACCTGGAGTCGAAATTTTGATTTTTTAAGATTTTAATACCTATGTATTTTGCTCTTCCTGAATTATAAAACAGCTTTAATTAGCAAAAAAAAAAAAACAACGTCAATTGCCTTTTTGGTTACTTTTATGCAGAATAAATATATCAATTTCCCAACCCTGGAAACGAAATTTAATTGTTTTTTACCAATGAACTTTTAATGAGGCATGAAATAGTTTTATTTAGGAAAAACTTAATATTTATAAGCATATAGGTTATAAATATAGTTTTAATTAGTAAAAAACAACATCAATTGCCTTTTTGGTTACATTTATGTTTAAAAAAAATTTTAATTTCCCAACCCTGGAAGCGAAATTTAAATTTTTTTAAATTTTCTTTATCAATGCAAATCTTCATGAGGTATAAAGTAGTTTTGTTTAAGAAAACTCGAATTTTGCAACCATTTTGGTTATTACATGTACTACAAAATATTTCATGTACCAAAAAAATTTAATTTTTTCAACCCTGGAAACGAAATTTAATTTTTTTTGTTAATATTTTTTTATCAGTGCAATGCTTCTTGAGGTATAAAGTAGTTTTATTTACGAAAAATTGCAAATTTTTTACCATTTTGGTAACTTTCATGTACCATAAAATATTGCACTTGTCCATCCCTGGATTCGAAATTCAATTTTTGAATTTTTGATACCAATTTTGTTCTTCCTAAATTATAAGACGGTTTTAGTTGGCAAAAAAAAAATAAATAAACATCAATTGCCTGTTTGATTACTTGCATGTATAAAAAAATTCAATTAACCACCCCTGGAAAAAAATTTGAATTTAAAATTTTTGATTTTTTTTAGCTAATGCAAATCTTTATGACGTATAAAGTGGTTGTGTTAAAGAAAAACTTGAAATTTTTAACAATTCTAGTTACTACATGTACTACAAAATACGGAATTGGCCGAAAAAAAATTTTTAATTTCCCATCCCTGGAAAAAAATGTTATTTTTTTAGTTTTTAATAGACCATTGAGGCTCCCCAAAGCACGAAGTAGGTTTAATTTACAAACATTAAAAAAAATTGATTTTTGGTATAAAATTTGCGTCGAGAAATAGGTGTAAGGTTCCCAGCTCTGGAACCGTACTTCGGATCTTTCTGAATTTCAATAGCAGCCTATTTAAGTTCATTTCCAATCTAACGGTCCAAGAACGAAGTCTCTAGCTCTTCTGGGGGCTTATGAAAACCGATTTCACGTACAGACGGACGGACAGACGGACATCGCTCAATCGTCATGGCTATTTATAAGGATCCAGAATATATATACTTTATGGGGTCCCATGTGCATATTGAAGAAATTACACACGGAATGACAAACCTATATATACCCTTTCACCTTTTTCTGAAGGGTATAAAAAAGGGCTTATATACACTTTTATAGCACACATGTGGGTGCTGTTGGCTGAAGTAGTAGAACACGAGATTATGAAGCGGAGGGTCTTGAGTTCGAGCCCGCGCTGAACCCTGTAGCAAAAATTAGCCAGCGAAGTAAAAGGTTGAAATAGCTACAAAAAAACTACTGTCTATCTTCTCATCTTTCCTAATCTGTCCCCTCTATACTATCCCCCCGTTTTCATTTCCGGCGCGATGCATTGCATATATAGGGGTCATTTCCTGAGTGCTGGTCCAAGATAAAAAAAAGATTTGTACGTGTTACCTAGTGAGAGCTATATATATGTGGAAGGTTTCGTTGTAGATGAAAAAACTGGAAAATTTTCAGAAAATTTTAAATTGAAAAACAACTTTGTTGCACATTTATTTGATGAAATCCGCTACGAGCTTAATGGCATTGAAATCGATCACACAGGGTGTTTAGGAACAACAACCACAATAAAAAATTTGGTATCTCCATCACCAACTGATAGCGTTGTAATGAAAATGGTGGATGACATAAAACTGATGTTTGAATCTTAAGAATGGATATTTTAAATTTTTATGTACCACTAAAATGCTTTTGGGATTTGCTGAAGACTACAACAAAGTTATACTTAATGGAAAACATGAATTGATACTCTTGCGCAATAAAAATGATGAAGCTCCAGTACACTCCAGCGTTTCTACAGAAAATTTGAAACTTACAATTTCACTCATCTCCTGGAGAATTCCACACGTACAATTATCTGATCAGAGCAAGTTGAATATGATTAAAATTATTAACAATGGTGCTTCTATACCGATGGCATTTCGTAGCTGGGATTGCCATATGAATCCACAATTGAATACAGGGACAAGTCATATTTGGTATGTTGAATTAGCTGCAGGTAAAGAGCGACCACGTTTTGTATTGGTCGCATTTCAACGAGATAACAAATTTGTTCACTGTTACCTGACTAATTTAAAAGTACATTTAAATTCAACCTCTTACCCATATATTAACATAAAATTTAAAAATGAACGGTATGCAATTCTATATGATATGTATGTAAGATTTTTTGAAACAGCAACAAAGATTCCAGCAACGACATCAGCTTACTGCGTTCTTATTCATGACCGCGTAATAGAACTCATACCAATAAGAGGTCGAGTCCGGAAGGTCCTATAAATTAAATAACATGGATGTTGATATTGTTTTTGTAGAAAGGTTTCAAAAATAATTCAAATGACTAGTTTTCAGCAACAACGAATGCCTTAATTTCATCATAAAACATCCTTTTGATTTCTCATGTTTATCAGCCAAAAAACAGAGAGAAGCAGTTTGGTTTAAAAAAAACTATCATTATACTAAGTGGAATGATGCATCAGTCTCATTTCAAAGCGTTTGCAAGTTTTTAAAATTCAATATAAAAAATTCACAAATATATGTTAAGGGAGGGAGAGAAGAAAAAATGGCTAGAATAAATGATTCATCAAACAGTTTATAACATTGAAGACATTGGCTGCATAAATTTTTAGCAAATGGAAACTAAGCATTCAAAATATCTCTATTGTATCTATCACGACTATGATGTTTGTGCCTTAAGGAATGCAATTTTACTTAAAAATGAAAATGTTAACAAACTTTTAAATAAATGCGTATAAAAATTAAAATAAATGTATTTTTACTTCAAATAAAAACCTACATACATATTTATTTCAGAGAACACACAACAAGCAAACAAACACAATGGTTCATTCATTTAAATGGTCAAGGGAATATTTGGGCACAAAGAACAAACGCTTATTATTTGTTTGTATGTATATGCGTAAATGAAATAAATTTGTAGATATTTGTGTACGCGTGAATATGTACATTTGATCACATTTCATACTGACCCCCTTCCGCTAAATCCAGGAAAGCGAAAAAGCGGACTGTCATTACAGCCTCACCAATCGTCACACACACCAAAATTAAAAACAAGCAAAAAGGAAAAGAAGAAATCTCACTCCAGCAAGAAGAAACGAACCACAAACATTAGGGCCATCCATTTATACAACACTTTGGAAATATTGTACTTCCTAAAAAAATGTTGTGTCAGATACTAAAAATTTCTTATTTTCTATTAGGCCATAGCTCACATGGACAGACAGAATTCCTACGCTCACATATGGACAGACAAAAATTCGCACGCTCACACCGACGGACATGTATTCCCAAGGTCACATATGGGCAGACACAAAATCCCAATGTCTCATACGGACAGAATAAAATTACCACGGCCTAACGCTCACATATACAAACTCGTTTTGGTTACTACAGCACCCCTCACATATGGACGGACAGAAATTCCCACAGTCTCATATGGACAGACACAAACTCCCAAGGTCTCATATGGACAGACAAAAATTTCCACGTCTATCCCAACATTATAAAAAAAAACAACAATGTGGACACCCCTATTTAACCGTGGGAAAATACACACACAAACATTAAAGTATCAAATTACAAAAAAAAAAAAAACAAATTAACACAAATTTGGCAATTAAAATTTTAAAATTTAATTGCTGATATTTGAGTATTTAATTGTTCTCGCACATACAGTTCCTAACTACTTGTATTCGTGCAAATGTCTTGGACTTCCACATAACTCGTTGATAAAATAGTATCTCGGCTAACATAGCTTGCATTTCCATCAGTATTTAAACATAATTAGGACCAAAAAATTTCGATTTTCCAACCCTGGAAACGAGTTTTTAATAGTTTAATGCCAATTTAATTTTTCCTGAAGTATAAAACCGGCTTAATTCACTAAAAAAAACAAAGTTTGGAATTTATGTGGAAGCGAATTTTTATTTTTTTATTAATGCATTCATTGTGAAGTAAGATGTTGTTTTACTTGACAAAAAATTTAAATTTGTATCCTCTTTGGTCTTTTTCATGTACCACAAAATATTTTGTTTGCTCGACGCTGGAATCGAAATTTTTATTTTTTTAAATTTCAATACCAGTTTTGTTCTTACTGAACTACAATTTTTGATTAGCAAAAACTACAAGGTGAATTTAGTTTTTGGTTATTTTTATGTTTAAAAAAATTTCAATATCCCATCCCTGCAAGCGAAATTTTAAATTTTTTTTTGTTTTTGTTACCAAAGAAATTCTTAATGAGGCATAAAAAAGTTTTATTTAAGAAAAATTTGTAATTTTGTAACCATATTGGTCACTCTCATGTACCTACTACAAAATATTGCAGTTGTCCAAAACTGAAATCGAAATTTTAATTTTTTTTTAATCTCTGATACCAATTTTCCTGAATTATAAAATAGTTTTAATTAGTAAAAAATAACAACGTCAGTTGCTTCTTTGGTTACTTTTATGTATAAACAAAATTCAATTTCCAAAAACTGGAAGCGAAATTTTAATTTTTTGTTTCTTTTTCCAATGCACCTCTTTATGAGGCATAAAGTAGTTTTATTTAAGAAAAACTTAACATTTTTAACCATTTTGGCCACTTTCATGTACTACAAAATGTTGCACTTGTCCAACCCTGGATCCGAAATTTTGTATTTTTTTATTTATTTTTATACGATTTATGTTCTTCCTAAATTATAAAATAATTCCAGTTATCAATAATAAATATAAGGTCAGTTGCCTTTTATCATATTTTTTTTACCAAAGCAACTCTTCATGAGGTATAAAGTGGTTTTATTTAAGAAAAACTTAATGTTTGTAGCCATTTTGGTCACTTTGATGCACTACAAAATATTGCATGTACAAAAAAAAATTTTAATTTCCCTTTCCTGGACAAAATATTTGTAGTTTTTCATACTCAAATATGAAATATGTTTAATTAACAAACAAACAAAAACATAATTGGTTTTTAACCAATGAAATGCATATACACATTGCTTAACCACCAACAAATAAATTTCATTTATATATAATAGTATTGTGGCAACAATGTGCCAAATAAAAAATTTCATAACAGTTTGATTTAGATTTTATTTTTCATTTTGCCTTATAAATACTTTTCTTGTTATCCAATGGATTTCTGATTGTATAAAGGTGTAGAAAAATAAAATAGATTCATATCGAATATAATTTGTTTGTTGGTTTAGTTTTGTATGAGTTTCAAGGCTTACTATGCTTATTCTGTTATGATTTTTGAAAATAGTTTGTAATTTACAAATTGTGAATTCTCAGATGGTTTTCGGAAGTATATGCATAAGATAAGAGGTTTTTAACTTTTCAAAACTGTGGATAAAGTCTACTGATGATTTGGTAAAACACCAATGAAATGCATATAGACATTGCTTAACCACCAACAAAAAAATTTCATTTATATATAACTGGTTTGGGTAGTTAATTTTGCGTCGAGAAATAGCTGTAAGTTTCCCAGCTCTGGCACCGTATTTCGGATTTTTCTGGATTTCAGTACCACTCTATGTAAGATCAATCCATCATTCCAAAAATGAAGTCTCTAGCTCCTCTTGGGCCTTGGGAAACCCGATTTCAGGTACAGACAGACGGACATCAGTCATTCGTCATCGTTATTGATAAGGATTCAGAATATATTTACTTTATGGGATCACATGTAAATATTGAAGAAATTACAAACGGAATGACAAACCTATATATACCCTTCCGCTTTTTTGTGAAGAGTATAAAAAGAGCATTAATGTAAAGTAAAAGCAAAAGGAGTTTTACTTGAACTCTGGTGCATTGCATTAAATAGCTGATAGTTCAGTTCTACAATATCTACAAAAACAACTTGAAATTTCCTGAGTTGACTTTGGTTGTTTTTAATTATTGTATAAAACTGTTAGCACATTCAATAATTACTATTAATGTTAACAATGTTTACTTTAAAAACATCTCTGATATTAAAATATATCTCTGATATAATCTGCTCCAGCAGATGACAGTTTTGCTCCATGATTACTGGACTAGATTGATGTCAAGTCTTATGCATTAAACATATTCACGACAGTAGGCGACCGACTACATAAATAGAACTCATGTGTTTATATGGGAAAAGTAGCACGGACAACAACCAGTCGTGTAGCCGTGAAAATAAGCATTCCCATGTAAACACATATGTATGTTCTATTTCTGTAGTCATGTAGTCGGTAGCCTGCTGTCCTGGGAGCACAACCTTGTTTAATATTACAATAAACTGATAAGGTCAATAACAATAAATCAATATATGTATATGTATGTATATATATATACAATACATATCTATATATATATTAATATATACATATATATAAATATATATATATATATATATATATATATATATATATATATATATATATATATATATATACATATATATATCAGGCCTGTCAGAGAAATTCGTTTCGATCGAAAGTTATTTCAATTCCGAAAAAGCTTCTTCAGAAAATCAAAATCGACAAATTTCCTCGAAATGAAACCATTTTTAATTACATGATCGAATTCGTATGTTTTGTATGTGATAGTACAAAAACAAATTTAAAAATTTCTTGTTTCAATAAAGAAAATAATTTGTTAAGCTTCTACCTCAATTTTTTTATTTAATTTTGAAATAATTGAAGCAATTTTTCAAGTTTTAAGTGAAAAAGTAAACAGATAACAAAAACTTAAATTAAGTGCTACCAGTATTTTTTTAAGGGAAACCACTTTAATTCCTCAACAAAAATTTTCATTGTTCAATATATTAACATACTGGCATCATGAAAAAAAAATAAGAACACACCTGTTTGTGTCATTTTTTATTTTTTTAACATATACATTTCTAGGCGTAAACATAGAAATTCCCAGCAAGAAAAAATATTCCTAGAATTCATGGAAAACCACCAAGCCATTGCTAGGGGCTATGTAAAAGGTGACCGAGTGGCAAAAGATTTTCTATGGGAATCCTTGACCGAAAAGTTGAACTCTTCTGTTCCACCAAGGAAAGATTGTCATGGCTGGAAAAAGACATGGACAGATTAGAAAGCGTATGTAAAAAACCAAATGAGTCATAACAAGAGAGAAAATCTAAAAACCGGTGGTGGTCAATTCAATAAATACATTTTGTCAGACGTGAATGAATTTATTGCAGCGTTGAGTGGCATTTGTAGAAGTGTTGAAGGCATTGTTGGCGCAAGAGATTTTGCTGATACAGATCTAACTCTTTTGTTAGATTCCGATGAAGTAAGTGGTCTAAAGCCGGTACGTGCATTGACACAAAGTGCAGGAAGAGTTCTTCATACTAAAGAAGAAGCTGCTTACGCAAATGTCACTCTGCTTAGCTGTGCAAATTCTACTTCAAGATGCACTCCAAAGAATTTTGAGGTGAAACAACTTTTAAAAGTTGTGATTTGATTGTAACTAACAAAGAAAATAATGCTGTTGAAGAACAAAACTCAATCGGAAAAAAATACGCAATGCCAAAAAGAAAACGTCTCAGTTTAACCCCATCACCAAACCTAAACAGGAAGAAAACACGTGCATGTACTCCCAAAACTGTGCAGCAACATGACCTTAACAATCTCCTTTTTGAAGAAAATAATAGCTTACAATCTATTGTTAAATTTATGGAGGAACAGCGGGAAGAGATCAAAACCGAAAGTTGGGAAAGCTTTCCGATATTTTTAAAAACTATTTTGAACACCAAAAAAAGCACGATCGAGAAATCCAAAAATTGTATAAGGAAAAAAATGGTATAAAGGTGACGCTTTTGGAAATAGAAGCTCTTAAGCTTGAAATTGAGAAAGCTAAATCAAAACAAGTTTAATTTAAAACTAGTTTATTGCATATAAAACAGTGGTAAAATCGGAATATAAAGACTGAATTAAAAAGTTTCCTATATTTTTGTTGTTAATGTTAAAGCATGTATTTGAAAAATACATTCTGCAAATATTGTGGAATGCATAACAAACATTATTTATTTGGGAAACTTTACGAGGTGTATACAGAAGAGTTCCATGCATGCACCTAAAACGACTTTTTAAAACCCCAATGGTACGTTCATCAATGTTTCGGGTAGAGGAGTGTTTTAAATTAAATTTGTAATCTAAGCTTCCGGCAACAACATTTTTATATTGTGTAATTAAATATGGTTCTAAACCATAGCCAGAATCACCCAATAGCCAAAAATTTTTATTGCCATTTGAATAATTGTCAAGAAGTGTGCTCCGTGATCTGCTCATATGCCAAATAAATGAGTCATGGCATGACCCGGGCCTACAAGCGTCTACAGCACACACTTGCATTTTGTAATCACATATCTGTAACAAAGCAAATATAGTATATGTTTTTAGTACAAAGAAAATACAAATTTCAACGCTTCTTACAATCATTCCATTAATACTAAACGTCCCCTTTCTGTTTAAATAGAGAGATTCATCTTTAGATGGCTTACAGAGCGTGATATGTGTGCCATCAATACAACCTATTACACCCAGTATTTAAAATTTCTGAAAAAGAAGAGCCTTGGAATTTTCTATTTCTTCTGCATCTGCAGCTTTATCCAGTGTGGACATAAAACATTCTCCGCCGCATTTATTACCCTCCACATCAACGTTGAAACCGTACCCCTCCCCAAATTAATATCATTGTCCTTAGCTGAAAGTAATATATTTAATCATTTATGTTCTTCTGAGAAATGTGCACAATACTTACCTATAACACCTTGAAACGATCCTGTGGCCAAAAACCGCAGTGTGGTCGTCACTTGTATAATTGGTGGAATTGAAGAACTTTTAAGATGAGGACTCAGTTTGTTTAAAACCATTACAAACGCTTCTTTGCTTAGTCGATAATAACTTATAAACCTTAAAATGCATATGTAATTACATTTATATGTAGTATGTCTGATTATTGCAAAAATAAGAACACTTACACTGCGTTCTCTATTTAACTTTACTTTCTTCTCTAATAACCATATGTTCTTGTTTTGGTTCGCACAATATAGCCACATTTAACTTAAAACTAACAAAGCTAGAATTTATCGGAATGGAGCAAATCAATCAAAAACTTAAGAAGAAGGCAAAACAAATTCGATCGAATTGAAAATTCGTAATCAAAACCATTCCGAATAAATTCTGTATATATATATATATATATATATATATATATATATATATATATGTATATATATACATATATACAGATGTATATATATATATATATATATATATATATATATATGTATATATATATGTATATATATATATATATATATATATATATATATATATATATATAAATATATATATATATATATATAGATATATATATATATATATATATATATATACATATATGCATATCTACTTATATGTATATCATTATAGAATATATGTATAATACATATGTATTTATAGTCTTTGTTTATGACGTGATATCTGTAAAACTTAAATCGCTAAAAACATGTAAGTTTACTAACACCAAAAAAATTTTACTTCACGGCAAGTGTCCATGCCGCTTAAGAGTCCTAGTAATTGTATGAACTATTTGAGAGGTTTATATCATTGAGTATATTCGATAAGCAATATATAACGGTTTATTAGTATGTATTTAAACAAGACATAGACATTGTGGGTGAGCGCGCTTCACATGTATATATAAATTCGCTCTTGAGAGTCACACGTACATGTAGTTACTCACAAATCACAAATATTGTGACTCACAATTCAGTCTATCACAAGCTTCCAACCAAGACGGTTGTTTGGGCACTTGTTCAAAAGAGTAATTTAAGGGTGGGGAGAATGCTCGTTTGTTTGCGAAATTTATCTCACACACAAAAACTCAAAATGTTGATGTGTTTGTGCCTATGTCTGATTTAAACAGATGTAGGAACTTAATAATGCACGTACACAGCTATAATCATATATATGCATATAAATATGTATGTATGTATATAGATATGGAATGCTGGGTGCGTGAGGAATATTACTGTTTATATTTGTGCTGAACAGTTGACAGCTTTTAAGGCTCACTTTCATAACCATAATATTGATTTTGAAATCTAAGCACATATGACACGAGTTAATGGAGCATCCAAGTATGATATATGTACATACACTGTGAAAACATTGATGTTAAACATAACATATTATCTGCACTTGTAAATACTAAACAAGCATCATGTCAAACGTTTGATGGAAAGTGTTTTCACTGCTTAAGAGTAAAATATTGTTTACTATTGAAATGCAGTATATTTTCACAGTACTCATTAATTCTTCACTAGTAAACAATTTTTAGTTACATGCATACATATATAGTTTTTAAGGTAAATATGTATATATATGTATATATTTATATATATATACAGTGGAATCTCCCTTGAGCGGACACCGAAGGAACCGTTGAAATGTGTCCGTACAAGGGGGCTGTCCGGCCAACAGAAAACAACAAAATTAAATCAACAAAACTTTGTCTAAGATTGTTTGTTTTTATTTAAAAATACTTTTATTAAAAAAATATAAAAAATAAACAATTCAATTGGGTTAAATAATAAAAAATTATTAAATGTAGCTCTATATGTATTAAAAGTTTAAAATGTTTTATGAGTACTATATTATTTCAATAAATATTCCTCCATCCTGGTTTGACGTGTTTTCGTCTTGGCAGCAACATCTTGAAAATGTAAGTCCAGCGATGAAAGTATATTCATAGCTTCTGTATCACCTTGGCATTTCACAAACGATATAAGATCATGCGCTTTTTCCAAAGCGTCTCTATATGTAAGGATGTTGTTTCTCGCATCTAGATGATCTGAAGGTTCAATTTCCTCTGTTGAGTCATCAGAAATTTCTTGAACTTCAGAAATTTCATCTTGCAATGGTACTCGTAAATCCAAAGGTGATCTCTCAATTGGTAAATCATTATCGATCTGATAAAAATCTTTTAAGCTTTGCTCACTGACCGCTGCAATACATCTTTTCTCCATTTCGGCTAGTAGGTTTAATGGTAAATCATCCTCAGGCACAAAATCAACATCAAATGCTGTCGGACATTCATGGCTGTCAAGTGTAAACCCTGCCTTACGAAAACAGTTCTGTACTGTTTCAGAAGTAACTTGGTCCCATGCACTTTTAGCAAAATAAACTGCATCCAATACGTTTATACGTTTAACTAAATCATAGGCTGTGTTAGAAATTTCAATGTTTGCTAGTACTTCAGTATCAATGTTCTGTAATTATGCTTAAAATTTTTAATAACACCCTGATCAAGTGGTTGGCTAATTGAAGTACAATTAGGAGGCAAAAAATATATTTTAATGTTTTTCAAATTCATGTTTTTTGGATGCGATGCCGCATTGTCCAAAAAAAGTAAAATTTGCCTATTTTGTCCTCCCATTTTTCGATCGAAATTTTCTAACCATTCACTCATAATATCAGACGTCATCCACAATTTGGTGTTTGATTTCCATGTCACCGGTAAATTATCTTTTATTAAATTTTTAAGAGCTCTTGGTTTAGATGCCTTTCCAATAAGAAGCAGCTTTTCTTTGTCTCCAGCCATGTTCGCACAGTGCAATATTGTTATCCTTTCCTTAGACAATTTTCCTCCCACACATTTTTGATTTTTTAAAGTCATGGTCTTGTTTGGTAATGCCCTAAAATAAAGCCCAGTTTCGTCAGCATTGTAAATATTTCTTGGTATGAAACCTTTTATTAGAGAAGGTAGTTTCACCATGAATGCTGCTACATCGTCAGGATTAACAGAGGCGTTTGTATACAAACGAATGAACAATGCTTTCCAAAGTACAATAAGCAAACGCACATCGATTATTATTTGGGGAATCCCCTAAATCGCGTAAGTAATAGCATAGATTACAAGCTGTTGGTCAAATAGGTTTGTACACCATACGTACGCACCACAAATATTGCAAGAATTAGTATTGTCAACTCTCTGAAGCAGAAGCGTAAATTGTAGAAAAAACGTTAGATTGAAAACATTATGTAAGAGAGAAAATAATTAACAAACCCACATTTAACTATGTTATGTGATGTAGTAAATATGATAAACCGTGCCCTGTTGTTAAAGCGAACAAATTAAAAGAGTCTTGGCAAGCTTATTTGTAAATTATGACATGAAAAAATCGGAAAAAAATAAGCTAGATGTCCGTCCAAGAGAATTTTTTTTTATCAAGTGGATGTCCGCGACCGCTCATGAGAAGCGTCCGTTCAAGGGAAAGCGACTGCAATGCTTTTCTTATGGAGCGCTGCCGGGACCTGGCAACAATGTCCGTCTAATGGGGGTGTCCGCTTATGGGAAGTGTCCGTTAAGGGAGATTCCACTGTATATATATATATATATGTATATATATATATATATATATATATATATATATATACATATATGTATATATATATATATATATATATATATACATATATACGTATATATATATATATATATATATATATATATATATATCTGTATACATATATATGTATATGTATATATATATATATATATATATATATATATCTGTATACATATATATGTATATATATATATATATATATATATATATGACGCGAAAAATAGAAAGGGACCTTAGGGTAAAAACCAGTTTTGTTTAGGATATCCATTTTAAAGATTTAAATATGTGTATCTTTGGTGTACTTCAATTTCATAAAACGTGCATATCTCTGGGAGGAAACAATTTTGGAGTATGGGATCGGTCTCATTCGATGCTCAGATGTTGTCCACATAAAAAAGTGAAAATTAATTTTTTTGGTCCCTTTCTATATGCGCTGTCACATATATATATATATATATATATATATATATATATATATATATATATATACATTCGTAAGTTTTGGTGTTAACGTTAAGGATATTAACAACTGATTGGATGCTAATTTGCTTTGAGAGTAATATTAACCGAATTTTTATTATAAAATCGCCTGAACATTAGTTTTATAAACCTTTAATAATTTTTATGATCGTTGCACTGAAGGGTATACTCGTCTCCTTTTTATTTATTCCGCTAGGGAATATTAGGCATTTTCAAGATTATTCTATTTATTTCCATTAGTTAACAGGAATTTGGTGAATTAAAGTTTAGTGCCATTTTAGTGATGCTGTCCTTATGTTTCCGAAGCATATCCACTTCCACTACATGGAATTTTATATTCTCCTGTCCAATTTTGTAAGGGAATCTCGTCTCTGATTAATTCAACCCTTACTAAGTAGTTTAATAACATGTTCACACGGCAAAGTGAAGCAATTGTTTCGCTCTCTGAAACACGATTGCAAACCCTGGTGTTCAGACGATGGTTCTTGTTTCATTTTGACGTTTACATATTTTGTACAAACATTTTTCGCGGCACTTTGTTTTTTGTGATTGACTTAAAAAATAGATAAGAAAAGTAAGTAAAAAATTAAAAATATTATGTTCATAAAATACTTTACGTATGAAGTAAACAGGAAAAGTGCGAGCAAGTGGGATCAAAGCGGAGAGCGAGCTCTGCTCGAGATATGGGCGGATAAAATTAGTCAGTTGCGTGGCTGCCGAAAAAATAGCCACATAGTGCTGGAAATGGCTTCCGAGCTGGGAGAAAATGGGTATACATATACACCTGAGGAATTAAAAAGCAAAATGCACAATATGACAAGTCGATATAGGTAAGTTCAGATATATAATATGTTACCTAGATAATGAAAATATTCCCCATACAGAACTCATAGGGCAAAACTTTGTGATATTATTTAATCTTTGCGTACCATATTTTATTTGCAGAAAGGAAAAAATCAAAATTGGGCAAAGTGGTGGCTCACCCTCCGAGTGGGAACTATATAAAGAAATGGAAAATTTGTTGGCTCCATTTAAAAGTTACCATAGTGAAGGTTTAGTTGCTGATAGTATAAAAATTAAGTAAGTAAAAAGTGTTTAAAATTTTCAATTTAGTTTTATTCAGTATTAAAGTAATAAGTTAATATGTAGATATATTTCATTTTCGTTTCCTTATTTCAGATATGCATGTAGATGTTCAGTTGCCACCATCTTCTGCATCAGCAACTGAAATTTCCCCGGAATCCCCTTCACCTTCAATTTCAATGGCACCGCCTCATTCTGCATCACCATCATCAAAATCCCCAAAGCTGCGCACTTCTGAAAAGAAGAAACACAACATTGATAGACTGATGAAATCTATTGAAAAGACTGTAGAAAATATAAAAAATACTTCAGAAAAGGTGGTAGCGATTGTGGCAGAGAAAAAGGAAGTTTTCAAAAAGTTTGCTGAAAACGAAGCAGAAGTGCAAGATGCATTGCTTGCATTTCTAAAAAATAATTATATTTAAAATTAAGAATTAATTTTGCGTTATTTGGTCTCATGAATTTGTGGTGTTTATTTTTAAGAAATTAGGTCTTTTGTTATTTATTTTTTATAAATAAAAAGTTATGTATGTATGTATGTAATTGAACTCTTAAATAATAAAACTTACATAAATTTTCAGATATTGCATTTCTTATTCTTTCTGCATGATTTCTGTTATCCTTTAGTGTTGCAATAAATTCAGGATAGGATCGGGTTAGTTCATAGTGTCATTGTTGTCGCTGAGGAAATTATGAAGAACACAGCAGGCTAACACTACACAGTTTGATGGCGTTATCAATCCCCTTTCCAATTAGTCTAAAACGAGCTTTTAGGTGCCCAATCGCATTTTCCACAACTCTGCGAGATTTTGATAACGCATAAATGAAACATTTTTGTTGATAAGTTTGCGAGACACAAAATGCATATGGTTTCAGAATCCCCAATTATATGTACAGGAACATCCACATCTAAATGGTTGTTTTTAAATCAGACATAATGGTGCAAAGATCCAGCTGATCCTTCAAAAAAGATTGCTGGTATTTTTGAGAATCATTACACCGGCCAGGAGAACCACAGCTAACATAAATGAAGCGGCATCTACAAAACAAAATTATCAGACATTTACTAACCATATGAAAATGTTTTTTACCTTACATCTACCTTGCATAGTAGTCTATAGCGTCTTCATGCGAAGGATGAATTTCAATATGACAACCATCTGCAAATGTATAATATAATTGAATATTGAAAAACTTTAATACCAATACAAATACTTACCAAGAGCTTCCATGCATTGTGGGTATCGAAGTACATTAAATTATTTTGTCCAATTCTCAATTTTCTCTCTGGTTAGTGACCCAAAACACACCATACTTCCGTACAAAATTCTAAAAGAATTAAGCATATCGTTGACTTTCCCACACCAAACATATTAGCGATTGTTCTATATTCTGCAGATGAACCTAGCGCATATAAGCTTATGACAACCTTCTTCTCCAGTGGTATTGCATTCCGCATGTTTGTGTCGTTTTTCTTTAGCCCAGGTGCAACGCACATAATTTATGAAAAGTGCTTCTATTCACTCTGAAGTTATTTCCAAAGAATAAATTATCAGCATTTTGGCAATCTGTCTCCCAAAAAATTTAAGATTTATCCTAACAATTTTACAAACAATTTAATTTACAGCTGAATCAAATATCTATACCCACTTACCATTTTCCAGCACAGTCTCTCCGATGTGTGTGACATTTCTACTATATTAAGGAGCTGGAGCTTCTTTAAAAGTTGTATGGCCATTTCCTGCTGATCTGCCAGAGCTCGAAATGAAATTTTAGACTCATCAAAAAACATGAGTTTGAATATATCTTTCTGCACTTTAAGATACCCTTCACTATTTCTTTTTTTTCCATTTTTATTTCAATATGTATGTAATTATGTATATGTATATAGACTAGGGGTAAAAATTTTTTACAATTTTTGAAAATATGAAAATTATCCTATCCATACCATGTAGTCCATAAAAAAACAATAAGAACTGCATCTTTAGATTTTCGATATCGTTAAGAAAGGTTCCGCGTCAAATGCAATTTTTTTTTATCTTGTACCAGCACTCAGGGGATGACCTCTATATATGCAATGCATTGAGCCGGAACTAAAAACGAGGGGATAGTATTGAGGTGACAGATTAAGAACCTTTTTTACTTCGCCGGGGGTCATGTAGTTGAAATTCAGTCGATACACACAGAAAAATAGGGAATGTTAAACTAGCATCACAAAATTTTAATTTAAAATCATGGTAAAATTTTACAAACCTGATACCTAATATAAAATTATCATTACTTTTTTTTACCCTATAATACGGACAGTCATTTTTTATACCCTTCCCAAAAAACTGAAAGGGTATATATAGGTTTGTCATTCCATGTGTAATTTCTTCGATATGCACATGGGACCCCATAAAGTATATATATTCTGGATCCTTATAAATAGCGATGACGATTGAGCGATGTCCGTCTGTACGTGAAATCGATTTTCCCAAGCCCGAGAAAAGCTAGAGACTTCGCTCTTGAACCGTTGGATTGGAAATGAACTTAAATAGAGTGCTATTGAAATTCAGAAAGATCCGAACTATGGTTCCAGAGCTGGGAAGCTTACACCTATTTCTCGAAGCAAAATTTATACCAAAAATCAATTATTTTTTTTAATGTTTGTAAATTAAACCTATTTCGTGCTTTAGAAAGCCTCAATGGTCTATTAAAAACTGAAAAATATAAAATTTTTTTTCCAGGGATGAGAAATGAAAAATTTTTTTCGGCCTATTCCGTATTTTGTAGTACATGTAGTAACTAAAATTGTTACAAATTTCAAGTTTTTCTTTAACAAAACCACTTTGTACGTCATGAAGATTTGCATTGGCCAAAAAAAAAATTTTTTTTTATATAAAAATTTTGCTTCCACGGGTGGGAAATTGCATTTTTTTATACATGAAAGTAATCAAACAGGCAACTGATGTTGTTTTTTTTTTGTTTTTTGCTAGCTAAAATTGTCTTATAATATAGGAAAAACAAAATTGGTATCAAAAATTAAAAAAAATCAAAATTTAGATTGCAGAGTTGGATAACTGCAATATTTTATGGTACATAAAAATGACCTAAATGGTTACAAATATTAAGTTTTTCTTAAATAAAACTATTTCATGCCTCATTAAGAGTTGCATTGGTAAAAAAATTTAAATTTCGTTTCCAGGGTTGGGAAATTGATATATTTATTCTGCATAAAAGTAACCAAAAACCAATTGACGTTGTTTCTTTTTGCTAATTAGAGCTGTTTTATAATTCAGGATGAACGAAATTGGTATTAAAATCTTAAAAAATCAAATTTTCGACTCCAGAGTTGGACAAATGAAATATTTTATGGTACATGAAAGTGACCAAAAAGTTTAAAAATTTTAATTTTTCTGTCAAGTAAAACTATGTTACACCTCACTAAAATTGGTATTGGTAAAAAAATAAAAATTAGCTTCCGGAGTTGGAAAATCGAAATATTTTTCGTATATAATAATACATACATAAATTACAAATTTTATGCTTTTAGTGAATTAAACCTACTAGATATTTGAGAAAAATATTAAACTAGTATCAAAAAATTATAAATTCGGTCCCAGGGTTGGAAAATCGAAATTTTTAGGTACATAAAAGTAATCATATAAGTTCCCAATTTTGGTTTTTTTCAGTGACTTAAACCTATTTTATACTTCGCTAGGAATTAAATTGGTATTAAAAATTTTAAAAACTAAAAATTCGGTTCCAGAAAAAGTATTATCAATACCACATTCGTCAGCAGCAGTTGAGCGCATATTTTCAACACAAAATGCTGTAAAAAGCAAGGAAAGAAATCGCTTAAATGTAGAAACTGTTTCATCTTTGATCAAAGCTAAAGATCTATTAAAATAAAATGACAGTTGCTGTTTTAATTATAATATTTCAAATGATCTCATAAAGTAAATTTGCTTCATCCTAAAAAAAAAACTACTCGAAAGCTTTATTTTGAAATATGTGTATGTAAATACCTTTAAACTTAAGTAAGAACTGAATTACATTTTTATTTTTTTTTATAAAAGTAAAAAGTTATTTTGAAACTAAAAACTACAAATGTACCTTTTGTTTATATATAACAAAGTTTATTTAAATATACTTTATTATACCTATAGATATCGTAATTACTCGACATATATGAATTCAAATAAACCATTTTTTGTTCAATTAATTTTTATAAATAAATATTTTTTACAAAAGTACCATTTAGTGCAAAAAAGTACCCTTTCTGTTATAGGTCAGTACCATTTCAAAATTTTAATTTTGCAACACTGCGCCAAATACTGAATGCTTCCTCTCTGGATCTGATTGCCTCTTTGCAAGATTGGTTAAACCAAGATTTTTGTCTCGGCTTAACCAAAATTTTTTTGGATGGGTTGAAATATTTCATTCCTAGGAAAACTATATTTCCGATCATTTCCGCCATAACATCGACATTTTTGTCTAAGAAACAAAGTTTCCAATTGAATGTTCGGTAGAATTTGATGAGCTCTGCCCAACGAGCTCTTTCGTATACATTGTTCAAACGTTTCGTAGCTGTGGGTGAAAAGAAGCGGAGATGGTACAATGATCCGAATTGCCGAGATGTGCACTGACGTTCACTTCAGGGTGTGATGTTAGGAACAAGTCAAGCGTATTAAGTTGGTGCCCTTCAACACACGGTATATGTGTTGGTTCATTCACTAGTTGCGCTAGGTGATTATGCGCGGCGAATAACTCAACATATTGGTCCTCTGTAGTTGAGTGGCTCGAATGGCGAAGCCACGATGAGTTGTGGACATTGAAATCACCAGCAATAATAATATCACTGTCCGAAAAACTTTCGAGGATTTTTATATAGAATCGGAAAGGGAATAGAAGCCAAATACAGTTTGTCCCTTTCCCGCGTTTGGATTTCAATAAAGGAATCCAAAATGCAAACTATGTGCCTTGATTTTGAATTTAGCCCAAAGGCAGCTAAATTCAGGATCATACAAGTCTAGTGATTGCTGCCTTTGGTACACAACATCATTGCGTATATATAATGCAAGACCGCGATGAAAGTGAAAAAGTGATAGAAGTTGACACCCAGGCACATAAAAATCCTGTGGGTAAGCATCCTGAGATACCTGGGATTCACTTAAGGCTAAAACATCCGGACGATAGAGACAAACGTGAGCATAAACTAAGAAGAAGTTCGCTTTCAAGCCTCGTATGTTGCAGAAGTCAATTTTGAATTTATCTCCCATGAAATATATTTAGGGAAATCCAAAATAATCGTCTGTCTTGTTAGTATTGATTCCACCGATTGTGATTACTGCTTTTCAGTGACTACCAGGTAGTCAGTGATATACTTTCACCACCAGGCGTCTAAACAGCATCCTCCATGCTGGAATAAATAATACAAAACCATTTTTGTTAGAGGGGTTAGGAAGAAAAGCACAATCGCAATAAATGACATAAAAGCCCTGAGCTGGTCACTGCGGTCGACGGTGACATCACTGTTATCTTTGCGCGAATCACCTCTTTTTTATAATAAAAAATGTTTCCTCAACATAATCTTTTTCAGATTTGCGCCAACGGCTTTTGAAATTTCCAGTAACGTATCAACTGCTGTTACACCATCTTTTGCTTCAACACCACTAATTATACAACTATTTTTTCTCCTTAATCATTTAAGATCTTAACAGAATCTTTTAAAGTATTTACTTCGTTTTTTATTATACGGTTTTCTTTTTGTACTGACTCAATTCCCTTTTTATTTTCAACTACCCCTCGTAGTATTTCATCGTATTGTTTAGACATAAAAGCAATTGCATCAGACAGCTGATCTAGTTTTTATACCCTTCACAAAAAAGTGGAAGGGTGTATATGTGTAGGTTTGTCATTCCGTGTGTAATTTCTTCGATATTAATATGGGACCCCTTAAAGTATATATATTCTGGATCCTTATAAATAGCGATGACGATTGAGCGATGTCCATCTGTCTGTACGTGAAATCAATTTTCCCAAGCCCCCAGAAGAGCTAGAGACTTCATTCTTAGACTGGTAGATTGGAAATGAGCTTAAATAGAGTGGCACTGAAATTCAGAAAAATCCATAAATGATTCGAGAGCTGGGAAGCGTACACCTATTTCTCGACGCAAAATTAAGTAACAAAAAACAAATATTTTTTGTTTGTAAATTAAACTTTGGGAAGCCTCAAATGTCTATTAAAAAGTGAAAAAATAAGCAACATTTTTCCAGGGATGGGAAATAACGTTTTTTTTGGTACATGTGATATATTGTTGTACATGAAAGTGACCAAAACGGTTATAAATTTTAAGTTTTTCTTAAATAAAACCACTTTATACCTCATGAAGCTTTATATTGATGAAAAAATTTTAAATTAAAATTTCGCTTCCATGGTTGGGAAATTTAAATATTTTATATGCATAAAAGTAACCAAAAAGACAATTGTCATTGTTGTTTTTGCTAATTAAAACTATTTTATAGTTCAGGAAGAACAAGGTTAGTATTAAAGTCTTAAAAAAATCAATATTTCGATTCCAGGGCTGGACAAATGAAAAATTTTATGATACATGAAGGTAACCAAAAAAAAATTAAAAATCGCATTAAATTTGGAGAATCGAAATATTTTTGGTACATAAAAGTACCCACATTAATTAAAAATTTTGTGTTTTTAGTGAATTAAACCTATTTTATACTTCAGAAAGAATTAAATTGATATTAAACAACTAAAAATTCGGTTCCAGGGTTGGAAAATTGAAATTGGTTGGTACACAAAAGTAACCTTATATGTTCCTAATTTTGGTTCCTTTTTCAGTGAATTAAACCTACTTTATTTTTCGCTAAGAATTAAATTTTTATTAAAAATTTGAAAATTCGGCTCCAGGCTTGGAGAATCGAATTTTTTTTAAAAATAGTAGTGTTAATACTTGATTGTGTATAACAGAGAGTGAGTCGACGGCACTTAAACCGTGGCTCGTGTTGAGAATTAAAGTTCTCAATGTATATGTGTGAATCGTCTGCACTTGAACCGAGATTCCTCTTGAGTAATAAGGCAATAAATTTAGTGAATCGCCGACACTTGAACCGTCAATATTATTGTTAAACTTTATTCTGACTTATCAATTAATATATCATTGCTTATATATATATATATATATAAATAGAAATGGTAATAAAACAACAAAATAAATTAAATTAGCAAAACTGTGTCAGCAGTAATTCTGAATTCAATAAAATTGCACCTTAAAGTTGAGTAATAGTTTTTAGAGAAAAAAAATGCGTGTATGCAAAATAACTTGGAGTAAAATGTACCATTTTTACAACTCAGCAAAAACCAAAGATAATTCTACAATTATTTATTAAGCAATTATTCTGAGTTGAATGAAATTTTGGCTGGCCATGAAAAGGTGTATTGAATTACAACTTACGTTCAGTGAACCTTTTACTGTTGTCATTACTAAACAAAAACCAAAGACAATTTATAAAATTATTAATACAAAAAAGGGCTATTGTATGTGTTAACATGCTGCCCCCGCAAATTGGCTGATTCGAACTCATCATGTTAGCCATGATTACATGCCAATTCATTACATTTAAGGAGTAAAATAAATTATTTTACTAGATAGTTGTTAGCATTCCGTAGTTTGGTGTCGAGCAATTTGAGCTGGTTTGAAACTGTTCTTCAACCCTTTCCATTTGTAGGTCACAATGATGGCAGTCGCTAATACCAATGCAATTGCTGCGTAACCGACTACGATCCCGTGGGTGCTGAGGCTGACTTCGTTGGCAGGGAGCGTGGTGTTTAAAATTTGGGCTAACCCCTGTTGAACTATTTGGAGCTCATCTCTTGTTGGGTTGAATTGTTTTGCGCTGAAGGTCATATTGGCATATTGTTTTGTCCAACCGAGTACAGGGTCGATGTTTGTAGAGACGTGACAATTTGTTGACGACCTTGTATGGTTATGAATTCGTTTTTTATGACACGACCAGGATGCAGAGTTATTAAACCGTTATCTTCTATTATAATTTGTATAATGTCATTGTCTTCTCTCTGGCAACTCTGCATATACTTCAAGTCGTTTATAAATTTAGCTCCGTATAAAATTTATAAAAAGTACTTAATATTATATCAATAAATTTGGAACTGTGCTTATTTGGACCTGTGATTTTGTTGCTGAATGAGATATACGATTGGTTACTAAGCTGAACTGTTGGTATTATTAAAAGAAGAAATCAATTTAATATCATCATTGGTGCTAAGTATCCATACATACATATTATCACAATTATACGAACATACACATTACGTTTATACATACGTACTTCGCTTTTAGCAAGTGAAAATTTTTTCCACCTGTGTGATCAGCTGTTTCTGCTGTGCTGTGATATATTTTATATCAACCTTAACTGGTTTGTGAATCCGGTTTGTTTCTGTGGCGCCATCTGTTGACTAATATGTTATTTTGTTGAACCCAGCGAACATTTACTCTCCGATTTTTTATTATAAAAAATACTCATAATATGTCTTGCATAAATAAAGCATGTACTCTTGATACGGATTATGATAATATGATTTGCTGCTGGCTATGCCATTTATATGTAGTGGACTATCAGAAATTGTAGCTGATGCTATATCTAAGAGCGAGTCTCTACGTTGGTGTTGCAATGGGTGTAAAAAGATTGATGTTCGTTTTTACAGATTCTATGAAGGAACTAAAACAAAATTTGTTGAGCTCCAGAATGAAGCAATCAAGCTTTCGGATCGTATTTCGAACTATTGCAAACTTTTTGATGACTATAAGTCATTGAAAAATTTAAAATCTCCTATCCAATCTTCACCTAAGCGTGGCTAGGAAAAACAACAACAATAAAAATAAAGATGTAATACATGTTCAAAATAAAAATGAAAATAATGCTACGCATACACCAAAAATAGTTTAAATAGTATCAGTGTTACTTCTGATCAAGCTGCCGCTCATGTTATGGATTACACCGGCCGACATTAATTTCCTTGCCCAAAGTATAACTAATTTTTTCTACTAATTTTGTGGTGCTGAACATGAAATTAGACCTAATTTTATCGTATCACATCAGGTTTTTAGTACATTCAATATATTCGCTATTTTAGATTTTTTGCAAAAAGTGAATTTAATTATTGAGTCTAGGCGCTCTTTTTTCGAATCAGGCGACATCTCGTGAGAAAATATATTAGTTGTAACAGCGACACACCCATTCAATACAGTTTACATGAAAATAAGCCTTTAAAGCAGGGCTCCTCAGCCATTACACTCCAGATACGAGTGCCAATCGGATTTTTTACACGTATTCACATACGCAACACGAACAGTAACGAAATTCACATCAATGAGAGAAGAGAAAATAAAAATGTTATTCATAGACAACAACAAATGCATGACTAAATTTTCAACCCGCGTTGCCATCGTTCGATTTTTTGTATTCTTGGATGGATGAATTTATATATATATATTATGATTTTTAGTAATTTTGTATGATACAAAAATGGTTTTATAATATTTTATATCCCCATTGGAAGATAGTATTGTCTATAATAGAATATTTTAATATAAGCCTATTAAAATACAAATTTTGTTTAATTTTGCAGTAAATTTTTTTTTTCATAAAAAACATGCGACTTGCCTCGTCGAACTTTAACAGTCAATTAAATTAAATTTTTGTGTGCGCTTAGGAGGCCAAAAAATTATACTACATACAAGGGCTCACAGCGATAAGGCCGGTACTCTGTTTGAATTTTCGTAAAATGTTTAGCAACATTAATTATTTCATTTGAAAAAATTGACAAATAAAAATTATAAATTTCTTGTTTTCCTTAAGGCTAGTACTCTGTTTAAATTTTCGAAAAATATTTAGCAAAATTGTGTTCAGAAAAATTTCACGTGTTTTTCATAGTAAACTAGTTTTCCAAATTTTTCCACGCTTATTTCGACTAAATACTTTTTATATGGGCTTTGATACCATTTCGGTCGAAATTGTGAATAGAACATAGGCTATAGAAACAAAAATCAATTTCACACATTTATACATAAAAGTGAAAACTAATTTTGCCTTCTTATATTATTATCAATTTGATTTTGTGATCAACGGCAACACCTTTAAATGTTCTTTCTTGTTCACATAGTTGCCAGACAAAATAGATGCAATATCGCCAAGTTTTGGAGAAAAAACATCAAAATCTTCATATTACTTTTTCAAATCGTTAATGTGAAATTATTACGGTAGTTTTATGAAAAATACCTCAACATTTCTACAGAATTAAAAAATGCTTTCAATTTTTCATATAAAACGGTGTTATTTTGACAAAAATATTTAAAAACAATGAGTAAGTTCAATTTGAAGTATACGTAAAATGAGAAATTGCTTCTGTTTAATATTTTTGTTCCTATAAATTTTTTTATTGCAAAAAGTTTTATGGGGAGAAGAGGGTACATAAAGCTCTTTTTTCCGAGGTTCTATATCTCAGAAGTTACATTGCCGATTATTATTATTATTTAGATTTTTTAATTAGCTTTAATGTAGCTATCACCTATTACTAATATATTACGAATTATATTGCTAGAAGTACGAGTTTCAACGTCTAGTAGCGTCCTTATATAGAAGTTTTTCAAAATTACAAACATTTTAATATATGAATTGACTTGAAAGCTAATTTTTGATTTGTAAGTCTTTTTTTACTAAATATGTTTTTTCTCTTAATTAAAAGTAAGAAGCAAAATGTTTTGATTCCACATTCATATTTAGATTTTTTTACTCCTCTGGCTAGGAAAAACAACAACAATAAAAATAAAGATGTAATACATGTTCAAAATAAAAATGAAAATAATGCTACGCATACACCAAAAATAGTTTAAATAGTATCAGTGTTACTTCTGATCAAGCTGCCGCTCATGTTATGGATTACACCGGCCGACATTAATTTCCTTGCCCAAAGTATAACTAATTTTTTCTACTAATTTTGTGGTGCTGAACATGAAATTAGACCTAATTTTATCGTATCACATCAGGTTTTTAGTACATTCAATATATTCGCTATTTTAGATTTTTTGCAAAAAGTGAATTTAATTATTGAGTCTAGGCGCTCTTTTTTCGAATCAGGCGACATCTCGTGAGAAAATATATTAGTTGTAACAGCGACACACCCATTCAATACAGTTTACATGAAAATAAGCCTTTAAAGCAGGGCTCCTCAGCCATTACACTCCAGATACGAGTGCCAATCGGATTTTTTACACGTATTCACATACGCAACACGAACAGTAACGAAATTCACATCAATGAGAGAAGAGAAAATAAAAATGTTATTCATAGACAACAACAAATGCATGACTAAATTTTCAACCCGCGTTGCCATCGTTCGATTTTTTGTATTCTTGGATGGATGAATTTATATATATATATTATGATTTTTAGTAATTTTGTATGATACAAAAATGGTTTTATAATATTTTATATCCCCATTGGAAGATAGTATTGTCTATAATAGAATATTTTAATATAAGCCTATTAAAATACAAATTTTGTTTAATTTTGCAGTAAATTTTTTTTTTCATAAAAAACATGCGACTTGCCTCGTCGAACTTTAACAGTCAATTAAATTAAATTTTTGTGTGCGCTTAGGAGGCCAAAAAATTATACTACATACAAGGGCTCACAGCGATAAGGCCGGTACTCTGTTTGAATTTTCGTAAAATGTTTAGCAACATTAATTATTTCATTTGAAAAAATTGACAAATAAAAATTATAAATTTCTTGTTTTCCTTAAGGCTAGTACTCTGTTTAAATTTTCGAAAAATATTTAGCAAAATTGTGTTCAGAAAAATTTCACGTGTTTTTCATAGTAAACTAGTTTTCCAAATTTTTCCACGCTTATTTCGACTAAATACTTTTTATATGGGCTTTGATACCATTTCGGTCGAAATTGTGAATAGAACATAGGCTATAGAAACAAAAATCAATTTCACACATTTATACATAAAAGTGAAAACTAATTTTGCCTTCTTATATTATTATCAATTTGATTTTGTGATCAACGGCAACACCTTTAAATGTTCTTTCTTGTTCACATAGTTGCCAGACAAAATAGATGCAATATCGCCAAGTTTTGGAGAAAAAACATCAAAATCTTCATATTACTTTTTCAAATCGTTAATGTGAAATTATTACGGTAGTTTTATGAAAAATACCTCAACATTTCTACAGAATTAAAAAATGCTTTCAATTTTTCATATAAAACGGTGTTATTTTGACAAAAATATTTAAAAACAATGAGTAAGTTCAATTTGAAGTATACGTAAAATGAGAAATTGCTTCTGTTTAATATTTTTGTTCCTATAAATTTTTTTATTGCAAAAAGTTTTATGGGGAGAAGAGGGTACATAAAGCTCTTTTTTCCGAGGTTCTATATCTCAGAAGTTACATTGCCGATTATTATTATTATTTAGATTTTTTAATTAGCTTTAATGTAGCTATCACCTATTACTAATATATTACGAATTATATTGCTAGAAGTACGAGTTTCAACGTCTAGTAGCGTCCTTATATAGAAGTTTTTCAAAATTACAAACATTTTAATATATGAATTGACTTGAAAGCTAATTTTTGATTTGTAAGTCTTTTTTTACTAAATATGTTTTTTCTCTTAATTAAAAGTAAGAAGCAAAATGTTTTGATTCCACATTCATATTTAGATTTTTTTACTCCTCTATTATAATTTCCTGAACTTGGTCTTTTAAATATTTCGTTCAAATTTAATATTTAAATCACGTTATTTTTAAACAGAAATAACGGAACACAATGTTTTTATGTCAGATAAAATGGCAATATACAAGTCAAAATATTCCAACATTATGTACATTAATAAATTCGGAAAAAAAATTTAAATAATTTTAGCCTTACAAATATTGCGTGGAGTGTATAATTTATTCACTATAAGGAAGTTCGCCTGTATTAATTAAATGTAAGAAATACATATTAATGAAAACTTTATTTAAATATTTCATGTCATTTTATTTGTGGCATAAAAAGTCGTAAAAATGACGTCGTCTGGCAACATTATTTGTACGCTCTTGCTTAAAAAAACAGTCACTAACACATGAAAAATTCACAAATACATTATACTTAAATATTTTCTCCCATTGAGGAGCCCTGCTTTAAAGTTACTTTGTTTACAATTTTTTTACTGAAATAAGTGTGTTTATTTAACAAAATTGTTTACGTATTTATTTTTGTGTTTAATAAATTCTATCCGTGATTTGTGGTTGGAAAACTTCTAAGAAACAAAATGTCTTCAAGAAAATGTCATAATAGTGCGGATATATTTTGTTACATTTGTGGAAACTTCATGACTGCGAAGCAAAAACTACTGAATTTGAGAAAAACTCATATAATGCTTATTTTGGCTTCAAAATACAACTAAAACCGTGGACTCCGCAATTAGTTTGTATTATTTGTGTTGAACAATTAAGACAGTGGACCTACTGCAAACGACAATCTCTACCTTTTGGTAGACCTATGTTATGGAGAGAGCAAACTAATTATATTGATGATTGTTATTTTTGCTGTACAAATGTAAAAGGTTTTAATGCTAAAAATAAAAATAAGATAGTCTACGCAAATGTACCCTCAGTTACACGTCCGATTCCACACGGTCAGTTACAGTTATGTTTATACCTGATATTTTGTTAATAAATATTTAAATATATGTACATATAATAAAATTACTGATTTTTCCTTAAAATTTTAAAATAAACGCTTTTTTCTTTTTTTAATAAAACTTGATGTGATGGGGTAAATCTGTAAGTATTTTTGTGTTTAGAATCCTATAATTTGGTGAAATTTTTCAGTCAAATTCAAACAACGTTCAAAAAGTTTTCATTTGTCGGCCGGTGTTATTCGTCAAACACAAACTTGCATATTGAAAAACCTGGTGTATCGTCTCAATGCGTTCCTGATAAAATTTCAACCCCTGTGCAAGCTGTTGGCCACGTTTTTGCCCCAAATTGTAACAACAATCAACGCCTATCTGCCGAGATAGTCCGGTCAATTTAGACCAAAAAATGAGAGTGAAGTTACATAAAGTCCCAACAAGCTGAATTTCAGTGATATTGTTCAAAATATAATTATAAACAATGTCTAGAAGTTCCCCATCATTCCCCTGTAAGGAAAAAATTTAATTCAAGGTCAAAAGTCAAAAAAATAAGTTTTTCGCGATTTTCAGCAAAACGGTAAGTTTTATCATAAAAGTACCTCAGACAAAAATTGTAGATCATAAAATTATCTATAAAAAATGTATCAATACTTTTTTTCTTACGAGCCACCGTTTCTGAGATATAACGATTCAAAAAGTTATAAAAGTTGTTATCGTCATAATATGCATGAGTACGCCACGTATATACATTTAGAATTGTAATATTTTATATAATATATATATATATATATATATATATATATATATATGTATATATATATATATATATATATATATATATATATATATATATATATATGTATATATATATATATATATATTATATATTAAATGTTTAAATATTTTTCTATCGGTCATTGTAACTTATACTTACAATATAAAATATACATAAGTTTTATCATAAAAGTACCTCAGACAAAAATTGTAGATCATAAAATTATCTATAAAAAATGGATCAATACTTTTTTTCTTACGAGCCACCGTTTCTGAGATATAACGATTCAAAAAGTTATAAAAGTTGTTATCGTCATAATATGCATGAGTACGCCACGTATATACATTTATAGTTGTAATATTTTATATAATATATATATATATATATATATATATATATATATATATATATATATATATATATACAACGTGAAGAACAAGAAGCCAGTACATCCACAGCAAGTCCTCCTCGTACTAGATCACGTATCAGTGATCTGTTTCAAAGAACTATGATTATTTTGTGGCGAGAAATTAAGTGAAGAGAGTGAAACAAGAAAATCCTCAGATTTTCGGCGTCGAATCAGCCAAGTAAGTATACTTCAATTTAAAGATTCAATTCTGGAAACAGCTCGGGCTCGTGACGATGCTTTAGCAAAAGCTGTTCTTGCTCGAGTCGAATTTGAATATGATTTAGTTGCTGCTGAAGCTAAGTATCATCGAGATTGCTATGCTAATTTTTTAAAACCTTCCACTGGAGCTAAAATGGGTCGTCCTAAAGACGAAGCTACGAATTTGGCAATGGAGGAAATATTTACTTACATTGAAAATAGCGATGACTGTCAGTTCACTTTGAACGAATTACAAAAGGTTTGCAAAACTACGACTCTAGATAACAGAACGATTAAGCTACGACTAATAGTAAAATATGGTGATAAACTTATTATCACTGAGAAATCGGAAGCATCAACATTCATATGCTTAGTGGATAATCATCATGATATTTTGAACCAAGCCTGGTACGAAAAAAAAAAAATGAATAAAACAGAAGAACGATTGAGAGTTCTAGACGCAGCTGCAGCTATTATTCGCGAAGATATTCAAACCGCAGTATTTGATAATTCTAACTACCCTCCACCAAGTCGCATGTTAGAAGATTTAAATAATGAAATCCCAGAATCATTGACATATCTTGTGGAACGGGTGATTTTAAAAAATAAACGATAAAATTTAGATCATTTAAAATTTGGGTAGGCCTACTGGGGAAACCACGTTAAAAAAACGCGCTAAGTACACTACCTCATAGGTGACGATAACGACTTTTATAACTTTTTGAATCGTTATATCTCAGAAACGGTGGCTCGTAAGAAAAAAAGTATTGATACATTTTTTATAGATAATTTTATGATCTACAATTTTTGTCTGAGGTACTTTTATGATAAAACTTACCGTTCTGCTGAAAATCGCGAAAAACTCATTTTTTTGACCTTGAATTAAATTTTTTCCTTACAGGGGAATGATGGGGAACTTCTAGACATTGTTTATAATTATGTTTTGAACAACTTCACAGAAATTCAGCTTGTTGGGACTTTATATAACTTCGAATGTCTAAATTGACCGGACTAAGAGGGTTAATAGTAATATAATTGTGCCCACTTCTCACAGGGAATTGCACGTAATTCCTCCCAACAAGCATATTTTTATATCCCGATTTGCTGCTGATACAACGTCTGAGGATATTGAGTATTTTATTACGTCTAAACTTAATATAAATGACGATATCTTTGTCCATAAATTTAGATATGCGCAAGAAAGAAGTATAACATCTTTTAAAGTTACAATTCCGTTTGAGCATTTTAATAAAGTTATTGAGCAATCTTTTTGGCCTCAACACGCTTTAGTTCGAGAATATGAGCACACTTCATACCAACAGAAAAGAAATATTACTCATATTTCTCCTAAAGAATCAGGTGTACCAAAAAACTAATATTTTGTTCCGATAATCAGCTGCACTTATTATATCAGAATGTCCGTGGATTAAAAACTAAACTCACTAAATTTTTCTTACAAAATTTCTGCATCAATCATCATGTTATTGTATTTACCGAAACTTGGCTGAATAATACCTTTTTAAACACAGAGATACTTTGTGATAAATTTAATATATTTCGTCGCGATAGAATTACAACTACTACAGGTGGTGGAGTACGAATTGCCGTCGCAAATCATTTTCCACCGGAAGAAATAAGAATTAGCTTACCTGTTGATTTAGAATTTATCGCTGTGATTCTTAAAGTTAACAAGATTAGCATATATATAACATGTTCTTATATCCCACCTCAATCTGATCCAATTCTATACAAATACCATATTGATGCTATTAAAATGGTGTCTTCTACCATAAATGCTGCAGATTTAATACTTGTGTTTGGTGACTTTAATTTATCTCACATTAGCTGGGAGTTCTCCAATGAATGCTACTGTTATTTACCCGTAATACTTGATGAAAATGACATTTTTAATAATTTATCCGGCGTGTGGCTTCACCAAATCAATGGAATACAGAACTATTTGGGTAAACTCCTAGATTTGGTATTTGTGAATGAGCCAGCTGAATTTACTTTAAACCGTACAGATCCTCTTGTACGAGTATTGCCGGAAGATCGGAAATTAGTTGCAATTTACATTATACTAATCAAACTAAAAATACTAGTAAAAATTAAAAGATTTTCTGTTTTAATCGTTGTAATTACAATGAATTAAATAATCTAATTTGCAATACCAATTGGCTTCAGCTGTTGTCTACACCGAATAGTATGTGGGATTCAGGAGACACTATGGTTGACATTTTTTATAAAATTATGTTTGGCTATATGGAGGAATGTATTCCTAAGTATATACCTCATTCAAATGGCGGTCCACCGTGGAATTCTAAACAACTTTCAGCGTTAAAAAACAAAAAGAATAAATACTACAAAAGCACTGGATCCTCGTTTTATTATAGTAAATATTCAGTTCTACGTGCGAAATATAATTTACTAAATGTACAGATTTATAAAATCTATCTGCATGTCACCAAACTTAACTTTGCCCATAATCCTAAACCGTTTTTCAACTTTGTAAACTGTAAAAGAAGAGCTTCGGGCTTTCCAAAAGTAATGAAATATTTACGTTCCGAGTCCAGTGATGAGCCCACAGTTAGAAACATGTTTGCGAATTATTTTGCTTCAACATACTCCACTGTTACGTATGAAAAGAACTCTATCTAGCCATACAAAATCGTTGATAATTATACTATTTCGCCACCTGTAATAACTACCTGTCACACCTTTAATTGTTTAAATAATACTAAGTCATCCAAGATTAGCGGACCCGACGGCATTACTAGTTGTGTTCTAAAAAACTGCGCTTCAGCTCTAGCAATGCCTTTGTCCATAATTTTTAATACATCACTAAAATGCGGTTACTTTCCTAAAATATGGAAAAAATCGTTTATTATTCCTTTGTTTAGGTCTGGAAACAAGGCTGACATTAGCAATTACAGAGGTATTGCAAAACTAAGTGATTTACCCAAGCTGTTCGAAAAATGTATGATTGATTGTCTAACCCATCAAGTTTATCCTATTTTATCCCCATTACAACATGGTTTTCGTAAAGGATGTTCCACTGCAACCAATATTCTCCATCTTACAACATTAGTAAACCAAGCTTTCAATAATGGCTACCATACTGACGCAATATTCACCGATTTTAGTAAAGCTTTTTACAAAGTAAATCATGTTCTTTTATTAAAAAAATTGGATTTATTGGGTTTTAGCAATATTTTCATCTCGTGGATAAAGTCATATCTTGTATGCAGAACGCAATCCGTTAAATTTAATAATGCAGTCTCAAGAAGTGTTTAAGTTAATCTGGTGTGCCACAAGGTCACCTTGGCCCAATTCTATTTTTACTGTTTATAAATGATTTACCGGAGGCAATTAAACACTGCAACGTATTGATGTATGCTGACGACGTTAAGATATTTTTAAGTATTAAGCAGCCAGCTGATCATCTTCTTCTACAGAATGACCTGGATAATTTTTACAAATGGTGTAAAATTAATTTAATGGAGTTAAACTAAAAAAAAAGTAAACATCTAAATTTTTCAAGAGTTCGTGGTTCTGTATTTGCTTACAAGTTCGATTTGTACTGCTTAGACACTGTTGAAACATTTATGGATTTGGGCATATTGTTAGACTCAAAACTAAGTTTTGTCCAACATATAACGATGTCTGTGAACAAAGCTCGAGTTAAATGAGTTATTTATTATTCTTCCATATAGTAAGAATAATACACAATACTTTTATTGTTTTATGTTGTCAGCTCTTCAGAGTGACAACTTAATTTATTTAAACCGATCTTAAGACTAATTTTACAAAATATTTAAAATCTAATATAAACTAAGTAACGTCAGTATTTTTATGCTTACGTTACTGTTTAGCAAAATGTGGGAAAATATAAAAGGTGTAACTTGTGGTAAGCAACGTAAGTATTTTATGCTTACGTTGCTGTCTAGCAAAATGTGGGAATAAAACTTTAGGGGTTCGCTACACTTTGCCAGCCGTTATAATTATTTTGGGTATCAGGATGTGACTCCTCCACCCTTAGTCTAAAACACTCCTGGGTTTTAGTATGTACATATGTAAGTTTAAATTTAATTTAATTTGACAAATTTTTGTAATCTTATGATAAGACATACTTTTCCTTTATTCTTTTTAGTTCAAAATCTTTCGTTTCTGGCTTGTTTCTAATTTTAATTTTGTTTACTATAACATTCTTTCTACTTTTTATTATTACAATTAATATAATTACGATTACAAGCACAAATACTATGTTTATTCCATAGGAAATATTTTTGTGGATTTTCAATTCCTCTATTTCTTTTACATTCTCAAAGTTTCTTAGTTCTATTTGCTTAAAATTAATTGGTGTTATATTAGAAATTGAAAAGTTGTTATTCGGGTAAAAATATCTGTTCTGAAAAGCTATTCTATTATTTTTGAAGATTTGGCTGTCAATTTTCAGTTCGGAATCATAAAAGAAAAGCAAATAATTTTTATTAATTCTTAGCTTTCGATCATCACAGTCCTGTATAATTTCTAACTCGTTGGAATTTTTATCAAAATCATATCGTCTTCAAACGTTTCAATTTCGGTTGCATTATTATACTTAAAATTACAGTTGTTCAACAAAGTGCAGTGTTTACTATGCTTTAAATTTTTGAGATAAACATTCCCCTCATAAGTAAAAACATGGTGTTCAATTTCAATAACATAGCTATTTGGCTCATTAATTTCCATACAATGTTTATTTGGTAAAGGTGTAATCATTTTTAGGTCAGTTTGAATGTAGTCAATTGGAATTTTTATTGCAATAATCAGAATTCCGTCTTTGTAGTTTAAAACGTCAGCTTTCATGGATTTTAACTTAAATAAGTCAATTTCGAATTTATCAATTTCTTCTGATGTTAAGATACTTGGGTGAAAAATATGATTCTTAGCAGAAGCAATGTTGTCCTGAATATGTTCGATTTTTCCTTTGAGGTAATTGAGTTTGAACATTTGGTCTGTATATGAATTGAATTATTTCGCTATGTCTTTGAATTATTTCGCTCTGTCTATTCTTAAAACTTGTGAAAGCATTTCTGATATTTGTTCTGTCCTCTTCTACAGCTGATTTTAAAATTTGGACCGATTCGTTAAACTGTGTTTATATAACTTTGCTTATTAACTGCACCTATTGTATTATGACTGTTCTCATCTATTACACTAAGATGCTCAAGGATCTCTTGACGATCATCATCATCCATAAATCCAGCCAGCCAGTTATAAGCATGACCAACGAAGTTAAACAGTCCCCTTTTTCTCCTTAGTTCCATCGGAGTGATTGATTTCAATTTAGATTTTATAATTTTTATTTCCGTTTCGATCATTTTCATGTTATCAAGGTATACATTTTTTATATTATTCTCGACCTGATTTAAAATCTGATATAATTTCTTGGTATCAACTAAGTGCAATACTGTAATCGTTTGGTTTATCACCTCAACTTTCCCTACCTTAATTTGTGCATAACCTGTCTCCTCAGTGATTAGATTAATCTGTAGTGTTCCCTGTGTCTCAGTTGCTAGAATCATCATTACCATTACTATCAGGATCTGCAAATTTAAAAGATTTTGAATATTGACGAAAAGAGCGTTTTCTAAAGTTTTTTTTTATTGTTTTGGGACCTGTTCGTTTCTAAAACGCCTTTTGAGGTTATTAAAACGTTCAAACAAATGCGCAAAGTCAATATCGTCTTCACCATTATTAGGATTCGTTTTGTCTATACCGTCAACTTCATATTTTAAAGGCCTTTTAACGTTGGATTCATGCCCATTTTGCAACCCTTTCTTAATAAACTTTGGTTGTTCTTTGTTCCTTAGGCTTTTATAATTCTTTATAAATTCTTTATTTTGTACATCTAAGGGACTGCATTTTATTGCGCTATGGTAAGTACTATTGTAGAATTTTATTGCCTTAAGGATTTGAGTATTTATTGGAAGTTTTTCTTCCAAATTAAGGGCTCTGACTTTTTCTGTGACTGTATTGTTGAATCTTTCAATATCCGAATTGCCGGTATGGCTATTCGGTTTCGTAAAATGATATTGAATTCCCTCTTGATCAAGGTAGCTCCTTACATTGACGTTATTGAATTCATTGTCTAGCACAAATTTGGTAACATTGCCTTTAATGGCTAAAAATGCTCTAATTTTCCTAACTAAAGTTTGACTATTTCTGTCGAGCAAATGGAATGAAATTACGTGTTTTGAGAATTTGTCGATAAAAATTATGAATGAGTGTTTACTGTTTACGTAAGTATCGACGTGAATTATTTCATTTGTGGTGGAAGGGGTTTCAGTTATTTTGAACTTATTTTTTATTGGGTTTCTGTCATATTTAGCTGACGAACAAATGTGACAGTTATTTATTATTTTATGTATCGACAACTTCAAATGTGGGTTATATATCCTATGCTTGATACTCTCGTAGGTAGCTATAATACCTGAGTGTCCACTTTCGTATTTATGGAACAACGATATCTGTTTATTGAGTTCATTATCATCCTCAATATCTCTAGCTAAATAAGAACACTTGACTAATTTAAAGTTGTTTCTGTCTGGAAATTCCGCTACCAACTTCAGTTGAACCTTGTAATATTCGTGATCATTTAATTTGGAAAATATCCCTATTTTTCCTTTATCAACCTCCCTCCTTAAAATATTGGATATGTTATTATTTGCAATGTCGTGTCTGTCTATATAAACTCTTTTATTGCCAAAAACCGTTTCAATGTCTTTCTCTTTAATATCCACTACAATAATTTGAGTTTTAAAACGATTTACTACCGTATCCAATATTGGAATACCATCGTGGAGATCCTCCTCTTGAGAGTGTGCAGTCTCAACATCTAAAGAATCTCCAATATTGCTTGTTTCACCGCAGTCCATCAACTCCTCTGATGTATTTATCTCGTTTCTTTCGACATTGATTCTACTTAGGAAATCTTCTATATAGTTGCACTTCCCTTTTATATATTCTATCTTAAAATTATATTGGCCTAAGTCAATCAGGTATCTTTGTAGCCTAGGGCTTATATCTTTGCCTGCATATTTACTTATGAGCCACTTCAGTGGTTGATGGTCGCTTTCTAGGTCGAATTCTTTCCCATAAATGTATGGCCTAAAATATTTAACACCCCGAACTATTGCCAACAATTCTTTATCAATTGTTGCATAGTTTGTTTCGTGTTTGTTCAACGTTCGCGAAGCATATGCTACTGCGTGACCATCTTGAGTTAAGACAGCTCCAATTGCGTTATTGCTTGCATCAGTGACGATTTTGAAACGTTTTGAAAAATTTGGGTATCTCAGTATGGGTGAACTCGTTATAAGCTCCTTAAGTTTTTCAAAAGCCACTATATAGCTAGGGTCATTCATATTAATTTTTGTGTTTTTCTGCAAGTACTTGGTCATTGGGTATGCAATTTTGGCATAGTTGTTAATAAATTTTCTATAGAAACCGGTCATTCCTAACAAGGACTTAATCTGTTTTTCAGTACTCGGTAGTTTCAAATTTTGTATTATTGAGATTTTGTTAGGATCTGGTTTTATACCATTAGTTGTTAATATGTGACCCAAAAACTGTGTTTCTTTCTTGAGAAAGTCACACTTGTTAATTTGTATCTTTACCTTAGCCTTCCTTAATGTTCTAAATATATCCTTTATATTATCGATATGTTCCACCAGAGATGAACTGAATATTAAAATGTCATCCATATACACCACACATGTCTTGTTTATGAAATTTCTTAGCACACAGTTCATCAATCTCTGAAAGGTTGATGGTGCGTTACGAAGACCAAAAGGCATTCGAATAAATTCGTAATGCCCAAAGGGTGTAGAGAATGCCGTTTTCTTTCGATCTTCCTCCTTAAGGAGTATTTGATGGAAACCTTTTGCCAGATCCACAGTCGAAAAATATTGGGCTCTGCCTAATTTATCTAAAATACTGTTAAGGTTAGGTATAGGGTACCTGTCTTCTATTGTAAATTCATTTAGTTTGCGATAGTCTATTACTAATCGCCATTTTCTCTCTCCAGAATTATCGGCTTTTTTGGGCACAATCCATAAAGGACTATTGTATGCAGAATTGCTCTCACGAATAATGTTTTGCTTTAACATATCTTTTATTTGTTTCTTTATTTCGTCTTCATGAATTTGGAGGTATCTGTATATTTTTGAATAGAGTGGTTTGTCAATTGTAGTAACGATTTGATGTTCTGTTTGGGTTGTGGCTGAAAGATTATCGCCTTCTACATAAAATAAATCTTTAAACTCAGTAAGAAGATTTTTGATTGCTCTACTTTCCTCTTCATTTAAGTGACAAAAATCAAGTTTGTCTACGATATTTGTTTTTGTAACTGGTTCCAATACACTTATATTCTCATCAAAGAAAGATCAGTACATTTCCTCAAAAAACAATTTTTTGCATAAAATTTCTATATAACCATGTTCGTTATTTATTCTTGTCTTAAGGGGTACCAAAAAATTTTGTCCGATTATTCCATCATATTTATTATTGCTGAAATTAATAATTTTCCAACTTAAAGTTCCTTGAGCAGAAAATTCCTTTGGGAAAGGAGTTACAACTTTAAATTTAATTATGTTTGTACATAAATGAAATTTATTTGTTGGTGGTTAAGCAATGTCTATATGCATTTCATTGGTGCTTTACCAAATCGTCAGTAGACTTTAACCACAGTTTTGAAAAGTTAAAAACCTCTTATCTTATGCATATACTTCCGAAAACCATCTGAGAATTCACAACTTGTAAATTACAAATTATTTTCAAAAATAACAACAGAACAAGAATAGTAGGCCTTGAAACTCATACAAAACTAAACAAACAAATAAAGTATATTTGATATGAATCTATTTTATTTTTCTACACCTTTATACAATCAGAAATCCATTGGATAACAGGAAAAGTATTTATAAGGCAAAATGAAAAATAAAATCTAAATCAAACGGTTGTGAAATGTTTTTATTTGACACATTGTTGTCACAATACTATTATATATAAATGAAATTTATTTGTTGGTGGTTAAGCAATGTCTATATGCATTTCATTGGTGCTTTACCAAATCGTTGGTAGACTTTAACCACAGTTTTGAAAAGTTAAAAACCTCTTATCTTATGCGTATACTTCCGAAAACCATCTGAGAATTCACAACTTGTAAATTACAAATTATTTTCAAAAATAACAACAGAACAAGAATAGTAGGCCTTGAAACTCATACAAAACTAAACCAACAAATAAAGTATATTTGATATGAATCTATTTTATTTTTCTACACCTTTATACAATCAGAAATCCATTGGATAACAAGAAAAGTATTTATAAGGCAAAATGAAAAATAAAATCTAAATCAAACTGTTATGAAATTTTTTTATTTGACACATTGTTGTCACAATACTATTATATATAAATGAAATTTATTATATTTAACCACCAACAAATAAATTTCATTTATATATAATAGTATTGTGACAACAATGTGTCAAATAAAAAAATTTCATAACAGTTTGATTTAGATTTTATCTTTCATTTTGCCTTATAAATACTTTTCTTGTTATCCAATGGATTTCTGATTGTATAAAGGTGTAGAAAAATAAAATAGATTCATATCAAATATACTTTATTTGTTGGTTTAGTTTTGTATGAGTTTCAAGGCCTACTATTCTTGTTCTGTTGTTATTTTTGAAAATAATTTGTAATTTACAAGTTGTGAATTCTCAGATGGTTTTCGGAAGTATATGCATAAGATAAAAGGTTTTTAACTTTTCAAAACTGTGGTTAAAGTCTACTGACGATTTGGTAAAGCACCAATGAAATGCATATAGACATTGCTTAACCACCAACAAATAAATTTCATTTATATATAATAGTATTGTGACAACAATGTGTCAAATAAAAAAATTTCATTATGTTTGTACCGTTAATTGTTCTGTATTGAACGGGTTTCATTAATTCTTCTATTTGAAAATTTTCTTTCAAAACGTGAGGTTTAATAATGCTGGTTGAAGATCCAGTATCAATTAAAAATCGTATTTTTTGTTTCCCAATAGTGAGTATCACTATCGGTAATTTAATTGGGGAGGCTGTATTAAAAAATTTACTTCTTTTTCCACTCCATTTCCTATGTCCATATGTGTAGTTTGCTGATCTACACTCATGTGAGAATTCCTTGTCCTATTCGAACGCCTTTCGTTTATTTGATTGTTTTGAAAGTTATCTCTCTCATTATACCTATTAGTCTTATTTTGCCAATTCCCTACATTATTATTCTGACGATATCGCTCCTGTTGATTTCTTCCAAAGTTTCCACTGCTTTGTTCTTGAAAATAATTTCTTTTAGAACTACTCCTTGGCTCATATTGAGCGCTGTTTGTCACAGAATTTTTCCAACTGTTATTAGGGTTTGACTCGGACTTTTGCCGATTGTAGTTTCGATTAAAATTTTGATGTCCGTTCGTCTTGTTCCTATAGTAATTATTACTGAAATTTTTATTTGCCTTATGCCTACTGTCAATAGCTCTACTATCGTCTAGCAATCTAAGTTTAGTATATTTGTTTACTATGTCGTTTAATGTCAAAGTTTCATCTAGATAAACTCTGAGTGGTCCATCTATTTTTTCAATTAAGATATTCACTAAGTCCCTGTCTACATTTTCTGAGCTATACAACATAGATTTATTATCATCTAATTCATAAATTTCGCTTATTTCATTTTTTGCTAATTCGAAACAATCAAAAAGTTCTCTTAAATTACTCACTTTAATGTATCGACACCTGTTAAAAATCTCGGCATACGATGCCTTCGGTCTGGCTTGGGCCTTCAACTTTGCTTTTAATTGATCCCATGAGATGTCTCCAAGTTGCCTTATATATGTTGCGAAGTCTGCAGTGATTTTTTCGTTTATTATTATCTGGATTCCAAACTTAATTAATGCGGTGTTAGCTCCGCAAAGACCTATGGATTTTATAAATCCATTGATGCTATGGTTGTTATTCAGTGGTCTAATTTGTCGAAACTGCTGAATTATGTCTTTCGGTTCCATTAGGAGATAATTCTGCTGATGAAGCTGCTGTTGGTGTATTTGCTGCTGCTGTTGCATTTGATGTTCTTGCTGTTGTTGTTGTTGTAGCTGTTCACGTTGTTGCTGCTCTTGCTGTAATTGCTGCTGTTGCTGCTGCAGCTGTTCACCTTGTTGCTGCTCTTGCTGTTGTTGTTGGAGGATTTTTTGTTCTTGCAACCGCAGTACCGCCTCTAATTCAGCGATCTTTTCCTGCATTGCCACGTCGGCTTGATGCAGATCCCTGTTTGCATCAAATCTACTCATCTTTTTTACAGTAACTTTGCCAATATTTGTTTGTTTAATTTCTTAAAATTTTTAAGTTTCTTCTTTTTTTTTTGTATAGAATTTTTCCACTTCTGATTTGCCAACAAACAATTTTTATGTAGTAAGAATTCAACTAAGCCACCTAATAAGTGGTGACAAACACAATACACATGAGCACTGATGATGAAAGGGTTGCGTGTTTCGAAAACAGCTGTTCTGCTCTGCTGTGTAAGTTGAATAACAAAAACTGATGTTGACTTGCCTTTGTGCCTTGGAATATTTATCATGTCTTTCTGAGATTTAAATTAAAAATTTCGAACAATTAGCCTATAGAATCTTAATTCAATTTAATATAGCAATATAAAAATGTTCGTTAAAATTCTTACTACATGCAAATTTAAGCTATGGCTTGAGCTGCTAATAATAAAATGGAAAAACGTTCACATGTACTTAAGTATAAAATTCAAACCAAAAAAGTTTGACTTAGGTATGATGGAACAAAAAATTCAGAAAAATGGGACATGAAGAAAAATAATCAAACGGTAACACGGGTATTATAACAATAACATGTTAACATCAGCTTGATACAGTTCTCGTATTCTTTTTCACAATAAAATTTGTGTAAATAGGAACTGTTATCACGTTCAACTAAGCCACCTAATAAGTGGTGACAAACACAATACACATGAGTACTGATGATGAAAGGGTTGCGTCTTTCGAAAACAGCTGTTCTGCTCTGCTGTGTAAGTTGAATAACAAAAACTGATGTTGACTTGCCTTTGTGCCTTGGAATATTTATCATGTCTTTCTGAGATTTAAATTAAAAATTTCGAACAATTAGCCTATAGAATCTTAATTCAATTTAATAAAACAATTTTTAGTTTTGTTGATATTTGTTGCTTTTAGTTTTAATAAATTAACAAATTGTTGTGTAAAAAAAATTTTATTCGTTCTTAAAAAAAGGTTTCTTCTCTCACAGTAGTATATTTTCTTTTAAAGTTCTCTTTATAATTTTTGTTTATTCACTTTTATACAATTTTCTTTTTTATTCTTGAAATTAATTATTTTTATTTCAATTAATTTAATATTTATTCGAAGTTTTTCACCGACTGCGCCAGTTAAATGAGTTATTTATTATTCTTCCATATAGTAAGAATAATACACAATACTTTTATTGTTTTATGTTGTCGGCTCTTCAGAGTGACAACTTATTTTATTTAAACCGATCTTAAGACTAATTTTACAAAATATTTAAAATCTAATATAAACTAAATAACGTCAGTATTTTTATGCTTACGTTACTGTTTAGCAAAATGTGGGAAAATATAAAAGGTGTAACTTGCTGTAAGCAACGTAAGTATTTTATGCTTACGTTGCTGTCTATCAAAATGTGGGAATAAAGCTTTAGGGTTTCGCTACACTTTGCCAGCCACTCGCGTGGCGTTTTAGCTTTTGTGAAACGATGGGATCCTTACTACCAAATACATATTGATCGCATTGAGTCTGTTCAAAAACAGTTTCTTATTTTCTGCTTAAGAAACATTTACCATGACCTAACTCAACCTCCGCCGTATTCAACAAGATTAGCTGTAGTTAACCTGCCTACTTTAAGAAGCCAGAGAATAGTGCTCAATGTAGCTTTTTCTTTTAACTTAATAAATGGTAGAGTCTGCTCCGAGTTTTTATTGAGCAATGTCACGTTTAACATTCCACAACGCTCATTACGACCATTTCAAACTTTATATGTTAGAACGTTTCGTACCAACTTTGCTATGTCTGATCCACTAAGAAGATTATGTTGTTGCTTTAATGAAATGTATAATTCTATCGATTTTTCATTAGATACATATACTATTAAAAGGAATATAATACTATTTTTAAATAACTAAATTTTGATACCAGATTTCTGGTTTATTGTAATAATATAGTTTGTAAGGAATTAATCCATAAACTAAATAAATAAAAAAAAAATAAATAAATTGTGGTACACTGCATTCATTTTGATGGTATCTGCTATGGAAAACATATATTGGTTCGGATGATATAGGTGCTGCCATATAGTGGTATCTTCAAGCTTGTGGAATCCGCATCTTGGATTACGTTGATCATTCATTATGTTCTGATATTTTTAAGCTTAAGGTCTCTTTGTTTTAGGTGAGGTTAGGTTGAAGAAGAGGGGCATAAGCATCCCAATCCGTCATGGATTACACTTAGGCCTGTTGTGCGCTCTATAATAAGGAGTTCCCATTCCACTGTAGCGAGCCTCCACCGATACCATGGAAACCTGTGAGTTTGATTACGTCAAGAACCTAGTTTCTTCAATGTACCTCCTTAAGTCTTTCCAATTAGAGCCCCTAAGGAATTCCATCTCCTGTATAATCTCCTGATTAAATGTTTGTCTTCTAATTTGACTAAAAGCTGGACAGTTGCACATGTAGTGCTCCAGTGTCTCGTCCTCTTCCTGGCAGGCCCTGCATGTTATATCGCCAACGATACCCATTCGTGCCAGGTGAGTCCTTAACTCTGTATGTCCTGTTATTAAATAATCCAACCTCCGTAGTGTTGGCCTACTCAATGTTAGGACCTCCTTTGTCCTACTACCATCTGGGTCCCCCCATAGAATTCTAGTCACCCTACCTATGGTAGAGTGCTGCCAATCTCTTGTATGCAATTCTATAGCCCATCGCTTTAGTTCGTTCTTAAAAACCTGAAATGGCTTCGTACTATCTAGTGTGATGTTCGCCATTAATGCTCCCATCAGGCGGAAGTATTTGCTAAAGTTACGACCCATGTCACAGAAACCTCCACCCGATCGGTCACCAATCCTCGACCCGTCCGTGTATAGTTTAGTTATGGGGTTCATTGTATCTGCATCCTCCCACTCCATACCCTCCGATATTATGGTGGTGCAGTGTGATTGTAGATATCTAATAGGGATTCTATCGCACGTAACCGTGCCAGCGTTGTTCCCGGGTAAGACGTGTACTATACTCTGGTGTTTGGTTGTGTGTTCCCTTGTCAGCCACTCACCCATTACCATCAATGTCGTAGCAGCCAGAGCTGCTTCATATTTAACCTGTATATCAATAGGCAGTATTGATAGAATATTTTCCATCGCCTTAGTTGATGTGGTTCTCATCGCGCCACAGATGCCGATACAGCACTGTCTTTGTATCCTTTGAAGATGTTTGATATTCACCTTCCTCTCCAAGGACGTCCACCATACTAACGAGGCGTACGTCACAATTGGTCTTACCACACTCGTATAGAGCCAGTGTGCCATCTTTGGGCTCATTCCCCATTTGGCCCCAATTGCCCTTCTGCAATAGGTCCAGACTCTTTGGGTCTTGATCACCCTACTTTCTATATGGTCCTTCCAGGATAACCTCCAGTCGAGTATCACTCCTAGATATTTGACCTTTTTATTAATCTGTATCGTCCTATCTCGAAAAACCGGTGATTCCACATGTGCAATCTTCCGTTTCCTTGTAACTGTCTTCTCTGGGTTGACATTGAGACCCCTTTGTTTAGCCCAGTTATAAGCTAAATTCAGGGCCTCTATTGCCCTTTCGCAAAGAACCCTAGGATTGTTTACCCTTATCAGTATCGCTACATCGTCTGCACAGCAGACGGGAGCAAATCCTTCTTGGGATAATGTCTTCAGTAGGGTATTTATGGTCACCACCCACAGCAAGGGAGAAAGTATTCCCCCCTGTGGCATTCCGCAATACACATTCCCCCCTACCCTTGTGTCGTTAACCACGCAACTTATCTTCCAGTTCCTTAACATATGACTGATCCATGCAGTCAATCTCTGGTCCAAGTCATAGTTGCCCAGCGAGTCAAAAATGCTCGAGGTCGATATATTATTGAAAGCCCCCTCTATATCGATAAATACAGCCATGGTGTACATAACCAAATCGAAGGTTATCTCTATACAATCTCTTGTAGGGCCGTCTAAACAGACTTGCCCCTAATATAAGCGTGTTGTTTAAATTTCAGTATATAGTGCGGTATGCTTTCCTTCAACATTGTATCCACAATTCGTTCCAATGTCTTCAGTAAGAATGAAGTTAAGCTGATCGGTTTGTAAGCCCTCGGATCCGCATAGCTTGCCCAGCCCGGTTTTGGAATGAAGACAACTCTAGCCTCCCTCCATGCCAGGGGGGTATATGCATTTGTAAGACAGATTGTGAAGATATTAGCCAACCTGTCCTCTATCAGGTCCATATTTCTCAGAAGAAGAGCCGGGAAAATGCCATCAGGCCCTGCTGCTTTATAGGGCGAAAAGCTCTTCACCGCTCTACATACCATTCGAGTATCTATTGTTATCCTTGGATTGTCCATATTCCTCGGGGGGTGTACCGCTTCCGGACGGTTCTCCTGCACCGTACGGAAGTGTGCCTCCATAAGAAATCCTAATAACTCCTCCATCGTCTCGGCCCTCCTGCCCTCCGAGTCAACAAGTGTCTCAGGTTGAGTGTTGGTTTTCGACAGAAGTTTTTTTATTTTGGAAGCCTCACTAACGCTGTCTACCTGTTCGCAGAAAAGCTTGCAGGATTCGCGTTTGGCATACCTTATTTTTTTATTGTAAACGTTAAGTTTATTTTTATATTCTTCCCAGTGTATATCGAGTCCCTTCCTACGGGCTCTATTAAAGAGCATTCTGGTTTCTCTCCTGAGATTTATAAGTTGACCCGTCATCCAGTGTTTTTCTTTTGGGTTATGCCTATTTCTGAGTGGACAACTGTCCTCAAAGGATTCCCTAATATCAGTACTTAGTCTATCTATCTCTGAATCTATGCGCCCTACAGTATCTACTGGTGGTGGATAGTTCTCGAGTTTGTTTTGTAAACTAGACCTAAATCTTGAACAGTCCGTCTTGGCCCTATTCCTAAATGTTATGGGGTTAGGATCAGGATGGTCTAAAGTCATGAAAATATAGCGATGATCAGAGAAGGAATGTATTTCTGACACGTGCCAATTGCTTATTTCATCAATTAAGTTTTCTGAGCATATAGTGATGTCAATAACCTCTTCCCTAATTCTGTTAATGAAAGTTGGTTCATTCCCAGTATTTACTGTGAAGAGGTTATTTTAAACTAAATATTCAAATAACGCATCACCTCTATTGTTGCAATTAGTACTACCCCAAGAGAGATGATGCGAGTTGGCATCACAGCCTATTAAGATATTCCTACCTTTACTCCTGGCGGAAGATATAATGCGCCTCAAATCCGACGTTGGTGGAGGTGTCGGAGTATCCGACGGTAGATACACTGAAGCCATCAGCATGTTTCGACTGCCATATACTAAAGTTGTGGCGTCTGATGTTGATAATTCGGGGGAAAAAAGAAAGTTTAGTCCCTTATGGCATAGTATGCACGCCCTGGGTCTAGCCCCGGTCTTTGCATAAAAAAGTTGATAATTACAGTCGTTCAAGCCAGAAACCTTGTTCTTAATTGTCCATGGTTCCTGTATTAACACTACGTGTATCTTACCTTTAGTTATTTGCTCCATCAGGGCTTGGGTCGCCGTCTTATTTCGATGGAGGTTTATCTGCAGCACGAGCAGCATCTTTATGAGACGGCTTGTGTTGGGGCCTCTTGAGATACACTAATCTCCGATTCCCCTTTTTCTTTAGGCTCCGCCTTGTCCTTTTTGGTTTTTCAAGTCGGGCCTACTGACCAGCCAATGGGAGTCTTCCCGACTTTGTAATATATGGCCGAGGTGGCAAAGAAGGCCTTCCCTTTTCGTTCTTCCAGGTAAGCCATGGACGCTTTGTCCAGACCCACCACGATCAAGCTGCCGTCCTCTGCCTCCTCACGGTGGAAGATTTCCCACCTGCTCGCATCGAGGCCATTGTTCTGTTTGGTGATTATATTTGTTATGGCCTCGGTTTTCAGACTTCCACCCCATCCTTTCATATAAAAGGATGCCTTTGTAAGGGCTGGGATTTCCGTATTCTTCACAAGCGAGAGTCTTCCACCTTCCCATGGTGCCTTAATGTTGTTTATTCGGTTTCGTAGTATCTCCACACAGGACTCAGACTACAGTTGTAGAAACATTACGTCCCGAACAAACTTGCTGCTTTCAATATGAATTTGTGGAGCATCCTCGTCAGCTGACAATATGTACTCCACAATACATTCGTTTATAGCACTTTCCACCTCCTTGTGGTAGTGCACTGGGATTTTGCCGGATGGGCTGCTGGAATCTATGACAGCATAGCTCAGCTCTTCTGCCAGTTTCCTGCGTGCCACTTTGGCATACGTGGGCAGCTCCTTAGCCCTCCTTTCGTCCGGTTTTCTCTTCAGTGATTTAAAAGCTTTCGGAGCTCCTCCAACCACTGAAGATTTCCCTGACGCCATCGCCTGTTTGGAGGTACTGGCGCCCGGTGTGACCCCTACTCCCTTTGACCCCTCCGAAGAGTTCTCTTTAGGAAGTTTGGATCCATCGCCCGCTACACACCCTACCTGCGGGGAGCGTTTTAATGTAAATTTCTTACGGTGGCCAGCAGTGTTCTGCTCCTCCGGCGAGCGAATTCTCTTGCCCTTCTCCGTGGAGATGGGTGTAGAGGCTTCACCTTCCTTTGAAGCATCCTGCTGATTCCTCCGTTTCAATTTTGCTGCTTTCGTGGAAGCTCTGTGTAGCCACCCCCCTAAGGGTACAGGTATTACGGGAGGCACACGACAATATCGCCGGAGGGCATCTAGGAGTCCGTAAGACCTTACAAAAGATTAATAGCCGATACTATTGGCCAGGTATGACGCGAGACGTTGGGCGATATATTCGCGGCTGCGAATTATGCCAAAAACATTAGGCGTCACAACAAAAACTGGCCGACGAGATGCTCACCAAGGTCCCCGAAGAGCCTTGGGCGCGCGTGTGTGCTGACTTTGTAGGACCACTACCTCGAAGCAAGCGTGGATATACCGTGCTGCTAGTGCTGTTCGACAACTTTTCGAAGTAGTGTGAGCTGGTCCCGTTACAAAGAGCAACGGCTGATGGAGCGGTCGGGGCACTACGAGAAAGCATTATCGGTCGCTATAGCGTTCCAAAGGTAGTTCTCACCGATAATGGCACCCAGTTCACATCACACGTCTTTCGAAACTATCTCAAGGAACAGGGAGTGAAATAGCAGTTTACCGCGCCATATACTCCGCAAGAGAACCCAACGGAAAGGGCAAATCGAACCATCAAGACCATCATGGCTCAGTTTTCCGAGAAAAACCACACAACCTGGGATGAATTGCTCCCCGAAATGATGCTAGCCATCAACACTAGTAAGTCGGAGTCGACGGGATATACACCGGCCTACCTGACTCAGGGCAGAGAACCCCGGCTGCCAAAAGCGCTATACGACCGAGTAACAACCGGTACGGCTGCCAGACAGCTGACGCCAGAGAAGAGATCCCAAGAACTGCAGGAGGTCTTTAAGATCGTTCACAAAAACTTACAGCGGGCCGCACGACAGCAAACCCACTATTACAACTTACGCCGACGCCAGTGGCAGCCGAAAATCGATGACCAGGTGTGGGTTAGGCAACACCCGTTATCAAAGGCGGTGGACGGTTTCGCCGCCAAGCTCGCCCCAAAATATGGAGGCCCATATGTCGTCAGGAGATTTGTGTCCCCAGTCATAGTAGAAATCAGTAGAATAGATAATCGCGACATACGGACCGCGCATATTAGCGAACTCAAACCATATTATCTACTTCGAGAAGAAATTTTCGGCAGACCCTCGAGAAGGAGCAAGCAAAGGGGCGCCGGACTGTTTTCTTGGAAGACGATGACATTCCCAGCACCAGCCGAGGACGTCGGCGTGCAACAGGCCACCGCGATTCGACCAACCTCCACTCACCCCCACGGCGAACCCGATGCGGTACAGCCAAGACAACCCGTAAACGCCGAAAAACGGAAAGGTTCTTCCAAATGTCGGCGCAAGAGAAAAAAATACCGAGGACACCCGCAACCACCTCACCGACTGAAACACCAGACCAGGCGACAATACCACCACAAGCGGACCAGACACAGTTACCACCTGCAGGACGCGGTGTTAGACGAGATCTACCGCACTTTCTTTGGTTTCGAAGATACGGCACTCATGCCACGACCGCGATCCCCACCATCTCCGGGTCCTGCCAGCTCACCATCATCACTGGATTGGGAGAACGAAAACTTTCGACCACATACGCCACCAAGAAAGCAGGGTCTGGGCTCGGTAGCGATAAAGGACAGCCAATACCGCCACATGGGATTTCGCTGCTACGAGAGAATATGCACTATTCGGCTGCTGATTCCTGAAAAGCATCCCACGCCTGAGATTGAGGGCCCGACACATAACGAGCCGTGGGCCCAGAGAGAGTGCGAAGAACCCAGGTCATTAACCCCCACCACCAATAGTAGTCAGCTCACAACCCCGTTGACCCCGGGTCGGGGTTGGGTTCAACCATGGCTCGGAAATGATAGTCCAACCACGATTAATTTGCCATCCGAACGAGGAAGTACCCCAGAAACCCCACCGGCCACACCAGACCCAACGGTATCATCCATCACATCATCCCCTTCGTCATCCACCGCATCATCCTCATCGCCAGCGACCACATCAACACCACAGTCATCCCCCGCGGACTCAACTCCAAAATCACCCGCTGCGGCCCCATCAACCAGTACACCCCACACGCCAAACCGACAAATCGCTGGGGTATCACCCACCATACATTCGCCGTCTCCAAAACGCCCCCACATCCCGCCAGTGCCTGTCGACTCGCGCGAGATATCCATGTCTCAAGCCCCAGAAGGCCTGCGCCACGAAATTGAAAAGAGGTTTGCTTCAACCCCGGCGCAACGACGCGTTAGAACAATAATTGAGGTGCAGGGTCAGAAGTACCGAGTCATCGTGCTGCGAAATGGACCGATCCGGATTCAGTGGCTGCGCCCACCGAACAACCGTTGGGTAGAGTGGATAGTGTAACGGGGGAAAGTTGTATTCGCGTTTATAGCCTACCAAACTGTTTATTATCTTCGCGAGTTATAGCCTACCAAACTGTTTATTATCTTCTAAACGGACTTTCCAAAACAATTCAAGGAGCTTGTTCTTGCATTGTTTCCAGACTCCACTAGTGCACTTCCTCCACCGCCAGTCCTACACGAAGAGAGCATTAGGCCTGTACGGGAGTTTGTTCCTACAGGTGCTTCTGCCAGCCTAGCCGCATCCTATACCGGCTCTCACCGTTCTGCCGCTGTCAGTGCCGACTGCATCATCACTGGCCTGTACGGGAGCTTGTTCCTACGGGTGATACTACCTATTGTCTGGATCGCCACTAGAGTGCGTGATACACCCGTACGGGAGTTTGTTCCTACAGGCGTCTATCATCTCCAACAGGCGACTTCTATCAGGCGGCGTCTATCATCCATCAGGCGAACCTGCACCAGGCGACTTCTAACAGCTACATCAGGCGACTTCTATCACGTACATCAGGCGGCGTCTATCACCCACACCAGGCGACTTCTACCGTCCTCAGTACCAGTGCCCAGCCAGCCGGCCGAGCCACCACGAGCGACCGTCACCAACCACGTTTGGCCACAATAGTCGGCGTTACTTCGAGCCGTCCTCCTCTCTAAAATAATAAGCAATAAAGATTATAACGTGAAGGAAAAAGAGTGTATCTTATTTCTCACTAAGCAAACCCACGACCCTGGAACCCGCTGAGACTATCCCAGCAACCAGCGGGAAAACGTGTCGTTACAATTTTCTCTATCAAAAGTTTTACAAGCGTATCTTGGATTGGTAAAATCATTTGATGCATTGCATCGAATTGATGTGTCGAGGTACTTAGTCTTCCACCCATTCTTATTATCCCTTCTTCGTCCAGAAATGAAGTTAGAGAGCTAAGGGGGTCCGTCCTGGGTACAAAATTGTCCCTTATCAATGCACGTTTAAGGCCATCGAAGTCGGCAGCTTGTATGTGACGTACAATTACCTTAAGTGCGGCATCGAGTTCCACTGGGGAAAGCTGTATATGTTCTGATCAAGATTCCCTTGGTCGTCTTGTGTTCTTCGCAAATCGTAGCATATATCCTATGACCCTTTGTACATTTGTAAAGGAATTTTTTGAAGGTATTGTATAAATCCATGCGTTTTCCTCGAATGACTGTTGATTTGTTAGGACGGTTGCTGTACAGTTGTTAGTAGTTGTTGATTCCCGTTTGATGGGTTTTGGCCATTGCGCCTTGTGTTGATAGAGAAATAAGGGTCCATACAACCACATGTTACACGATGATAACTCACGGGGCTTTATGCCTCTTGATAAGACATCAGCAGGATTTTGTTTGGATGGGGCGTGGTACCATTGCTCTGGAATCGTTGCCCGAAGAATTTTTACAATGCGGTGGGCCACGTATACTGGTAGTTCCCCTGGATGATTGTGTAGCCAAGCGAGCACTATTTGGGAATCAGTCCAGAAAAAGGATTTTTTATTCTCCCAGTTCAGATTAGCCCTTATTTTCGCTGTAAGCTCAGCTGCCAACAGTGCTGCACATAGTTCTAAACGAGGTATTGTTTGTTATTTTGTCAGAGCTACGAGTGATTTTGAACACAGAATATTGACTCTCACTGTTTCATCCCCTTGCAAGACTCTTGCATATACTGCAGCACCATAAGCCTTTTCTGATGCGTCTGCGAATGAATGATTTCAATCGTTCTGGTTCCTTGATTGCTGAATATATGTCTTGGAAATTTTATCTTGTTCAGTATCAGTAGGTCCTTTCTATAGGAATTCCATTCCTTTTCGAGTTCCATAGGAAGGTTGTCATCCCAGTCGAGTTTTGTTTGCCATGTTTTTTGAAGTTGAATTTTACCAGTTACTAACACTGGACCAATCAGCCTTAACGGATCGTTATGTTTGTATTCTTGAACATTGACCTTGATGCAAAACACATCCGATTTCGGGAGCCATAGAAGTCCCAAGGTTTTTGTTGATTGAGTTTCCTTTGACTCAAAGTTGAGATCAACCTCCTGATCTTCGGTTGCAATTCCACGCAACAAGTTTTTGTTGTTTGAACACCATTTTTGGAGCTTCATTCCTGCTCCTGCTAAAATGGTTATTAATTCCGTTTGTATCATTAAGGCTTCATGAATTGAATCAGCTCCTATTAAGCCATCATCCACATGAAAATCTCTTCGCAGAGATGACGCTCCATAAGGAAATTGTCGCTTACAGTCATCTGCTAGTTTGACAAGACAGCGTGTTGCTAGGTATGGTACAGCCCTGCTGCCATATGTTACTGCGTTCAGTTGATATACATTAATTGGCTGGTTGTCATTTTCTCTCCAGAGGATTAGATATAAATTTCGATCTTCGTGGTTAACCCATATCTGTCTGTACATGTTTTCGACATCAGTTTTAAGAACGTACTTGTGCATTCTAAATCGTAGCAAATTAGCAAAGAGGTCGCTCTGAACAGTAGCACCATTATGTATTATGTCATTTAGAGACAGTCCCAATTATCTGTGGGCCCATGCGTCGAAGACGACCTTTAATTTGGTTGATGAGCTTTCTGGTCGTAGTACGCAATGAGTGGTATAAAATAATGAGGAGAGGTGATTTCATCGGGTTTGATTTTTGTCATATGACCTAATGCTTCATATTCTCTCATAAATGAGACATACTGATCCTTTAGCGTTGGATTGGTTTTGAAGCGGCATTCGATTGATTCAAATCTTTTGTGTGCTATGCCCTTGGATTCCGTTAAATACCGAAGGATGACCTTTTAAAGGGAGTTTTACCACAAATCTGCCATCTTCCACTCGAAACGTGTATTGAAGAAAATGCGCCTCACAGTGTAGTTCGTCTTCTCCCAGCTTGGTTTCATTGTCTGAAGGTTCCTCAGCCTCCCAAAATCGAGAAACGGCTTCTTCTAATTCCGTTGTGGTACATATTCCGAAGACTGCGCTATCGGTGAAGTTTGATTCGACCTTACCAGCTATTACCCATCCTAGGACTGAATTTTGCAGTATCGGAAGATTATCTGCCAATTTAATTTGTCCATCTCTAGGTAGTTCGAACATAATTTCTTCTCCCAGCAAGCAGTCAATTCGACTTGGTTGATTGAATTCTGGGTCAGCTAAGTGAATATTCTGATGAACTTCCCAAGTCTCAATGTTAAAATGATGAACTGGCTGGTCAGAGACAATTTTTGGTACAATATGGGCGTCTACATCTGCAACATAATTATTTATTGTTGACTGATGGTGGATCTTGGTTTTGTTCACTCCAATGCCCTTCAAGCACAATTGTCTAGATCTGCCGCCCAGTTTTTTCCATACACAATCTGTTATTAAGTTCACTTGTGAGCCGGAATCCAAGATAGCTCGACATTCAATATGTTGCTCATTTGCAGATGCTAGTTTTATGCGTGCAGTTCACAGTAAGATATAATGAGATTTCTTGACTGCATGATTCGTCAGGAGGCTGACCTTCTTAGACACTTGGTCATGAGCTACTTCCACCCGTGAAGGTCCTGATATATGTGGTGTTGACTTGTCTTGTGTAGTAGATTTATTGTAGGATGCCTTTGCTTTGGGGTTATGTAGCAATGTGTTATGATTTTTTGTACATTTGTTACAATGTCGTGACTTGCATTCGTTAACTTTATGTCCTGGTTTTAGGCAGTTAACACATTGCTGGAAGTCCTTTACCCATTTCCATCTTTGGTTTAACTCGGCGTTGGTGAATTTTCTGCAGGCATAAATATTATGAGTGTCCCTCTTACAGATTTTGCAAATTTCTCTCGTTTCTGATGCTGTCATCGAAGCGCAAGTTCTCGCTGTTGATCTGTCACCCTTTCTGCGTGTCTCCAAGGATTAAAATCTTCGCTCTAAATACGTTAGTAGTTCATCAATGGTAATGAGTCGCCTATTGTCGTTTAAACCTTGCTCGAACGCAGTTTGGGTTTCTTCATCCATTTTGTGTAGCAATAGATGGACCAAAATGGAGTCCCAATGCTGTACTGGTATGTCTTGTGCCTTGAAACCATGAACACATTCCTTGGTAACATCATGAAGTGATTTTAATGATGACGCAGATTCCCTTTTGGTGGATGACTGCGACATTAGCTTGCTCAGTAATGTGGATACTAGAAGCCTTTTGTTGTCGTATCTGTTGCTAATAAGTGACCAGGCCGCAGCATAATTGATTCCTACTGCGGGCAGGTGCTTGATGAAGTTTTTTGGTTCTCCTTGTAAAGAACTTGTCAGGTAGTGCATCTTTTTTGCCTTACTTATGGGTGTGTTGTGAACTAGCTCTCAGAAGATATCCTTGAACTCCATCCAGCGTTGGCAGTTTCCATCAAAAGTAGGTAGGGTGATTCTGGGAAGAGTTATGTCGAAGTCTCCTGGTGTTGTTGGCCGCCGATGGGGAATTGGTGGATCTAATTGCATGTGTTGCTGAAGCTCTATCATGGGTGCTTCTGCCCTTGCTTCGAGCTCATAAAATTTTTGTATAGTGTAGTCTTCGGTCCTGTCATCATCAGTTGATGCCCACAGAGCTGTATTGTTAGTAGCTAGGTCCACCATGTATTTTTCGATGATATTCGCCTTAATATTGTAGTATAACGAATGATGTTCATGCTGTCGTTGCGCAAAGATTTCGTCAATATTTCGAGTGAGCGCCTTCATTAATGCTCGTTGATTCCGAATGATTTTTCGGATGATACCGATTGTTGGGTTAAACCTTGTTGCTGTTGGTTGCGTGACGTATGTGCTTCGCCACTTAATGTCAACAGCTTCGTTTCTTGTTCAAACAAGTTTGTATGCTTCACAATGATTTGAGTGATTTTGTCGTAGTATTTTTGTAAAATGTAGTCGTCATCCAGGGGCTCGTCCTTCATTCCCTGATTGCTTCATGATTTTTGTGGAATTCGTCTGCGAGCTCTGTCAAAGACGTCAAACGTTTAACAATATATTCAGGTGTTTTTCGATCCTTGGGATCCTTTGAAAAGTTCCTTGCGAGTGCTTCAATCTGCGCTCCCAAGTGACGCTGGATGCGTACTAATTCTTCCATTGCGTTGATGAAGAATTACGTCGGGGTCACCAAATGTTAATACTTGATTGTATATAACAGAGAGTGAGTCGACGGCACATAAACCGTGACTCATGTTGAGAATTAAAGTTCCCAATTTGTTTGTTGAGTAATAAAGCAATAAATTTAGTGAACCGCCGGCACTTTGGCCGTCAATATTATTGTTAAACTTTATTCTGACTTATCAATTAATATTTCATTGCTTATATATATAAATATAAATGGTAATAAAACAATAAAATAAATTACCAATAAAAGGTGTATTGAATTTCAACTTACGTTCATCGAAACTTTTACTGTTGTCATTACTAAACAAAAACCGAAGACAATTTACAAAATTATTAATGCATAAAAGGGCTATTGTATGTGTTAACAAGTGGAATGAAATCTTTTTTATACTTCGGGAAGAGTTAAATTGGCATTAAAATCCAATATGATGAAGTATACCTACTTTATATATCAGGAAGATATAAATTGGTATTAAAACCCAAAAAATCTAAAAGTCGATTCTTCTGTTGGACAATTAGAACTTTTGTGTTACATGAAACGGATTTGTCTTTTTGTTTGTAAATTAAACATATTTAATATTTTTGAAAGACGTTCAGAGTTATTAGAAATAAGAAAATTTAAACGTGTTCTTAAATATAAAACTAACTGGTGACAACATTTTTTTTATTCCCTCCAAAAAAGAATTGGAGGGTATATTCAGTTTGTCATTCCGTTTGTAACGCAGCGAAATATCCATCTGAGACCGCATATTCTTGATCAATGATGAAATCTAAGACGATCTGACCATGTCCGTCCGTCTGTCAGGGAAAATCACTATTCAGTCCAAACGAAACGAGCTAGACTCTTGAAATTTGGTATAAATATATCTTGATAGCACAGGTTACGTTCGGGAACGGGCTAAATCGGGCAAGAGGGAAGAAAGTTTCCCTAAGAAGAACTAACCCAACCTCCAAAAAACAACATAATTTTTAAAGTTTTTTTTTTACTATACAAGGTCTATATAAGGTCTGTAGTGTGTTATTCGTTTTAAATGCAAGTTGAAACTTGTCCACGTCATATAAGGCGGAGTTTTTTAACGTCTGCGAAAAACCTTGTATATACGTTAGTCTTTCAACTTGCATTTAAAACGAATAACCCACTACAGACCTTATATAGTAACAATAAAACAAAAGTAAATAAAGTAGAAAGATGCAATGTTATATACATATAGCATTAATTGCAACGGTGATGGCTCAGACACATGTAAAAAAAACATGTAAAACAACCAAAACGAAACTAAAGACCAGACTAGCATCTCAAAAGTCGGATATAAATATGAAGGACAAACCTCTGGAGCAAAAAACTGCACCTGCGGCCACTGTGCGAAAGAAAATCATATGCCAAATTTTGAGGACGTAAAAATATTACAAGAAGAAAAACAGTATTCCAAGAGATTCAGTTTAGAGATGTTACATATAATTGACGATCCAGCAGAGAAAAGACTTAACTACAAACAAGACACAGAGAAATGCGTTCAGATTTATAGAAATATAAAAAATAAACAAAAGAAATAACCTCATCAAATCGGTTTTTTCGCAGCCAAAGACGATCGATGCAGATTATATGGAAACTTTTTTATAAAATATTTATTTATTATTCAATTTTAATTGTACATGTATGTAGTGATGATTTTGTTAGCGAAATTTTTAGTACTTAAATTAAAAAAATTATTTTATTATTATTTTTTGTACCCAAAATCGTTTCCCCTGAAGATGATTAGCGAAGCTATTCGAAATATTGGGATGAGCAGCAATAGCTATTAAAATTAAATAAAGATTAAATAAAAAGGAAATGTTTAATGTTTATTAATTTTATCAAAAAACATGACCATTAGCCGAACAATAGACAAAATAATATTATTAAAAAAAACAGGTCAACAATTCAACATAAATATATATAAAAATGGTATATTTTTATGTCAAATAAGGTCCAACGCGTTACACTTGCAGCCATAAAATCAAAAAAAATTAATTTTTTGACCCCGCCCCCTTTAGTGAATGTTATTATATGCAAAAATAGTATAAATATTGAACAGTTTTTATTCCTTAAGACTATAAGAAGCTTAGATGTTCTCTGATCTTGCAGAGGAAAAACGTCTCGCCCAAGGCCATTGCCGGAATGACTCTGTCAAAAGAGACATTTAAAATTAGGTACAGAGATGTCTTAAAAGAACCCTGTCCCACCAAATTAAACATTTTAAATATACTAACTAAATATTTGGAGGGCATTTAAGATTCGACCCGGTCGAAAATAACGTTTTTACTTGTTTTAATTAAACCTACTTTCTGTGTTAGAAAGAGAGAACAAATACATCTGTGAATTTAAGATTCGGCACAGCTGAATATAGCACTTATACTTGTTTTGTTGTGGTTTTATTTCGCATAGCTCTTCTCTTATTATTCCTTATGCTTACTGCATACATATTCTTCGCTCTCCTTGCCAATGAAGTACTCAAACTGCCGTTTATCTAGACTTGTATATATTGCATGGTATGTTTTCACGCACTTATCACGTTCTATGTATTCATCATTTTCTTTTACCTCCATACTGTATTTACTACAGATAATTTTTGGAGTTGTTAAACTTCACTCTAACAAATTATTATTCTTTACAATTCGTAAACCACGGTATAATGTACATATGTATAAAGAAGTTAACAATTTTTTTATTTAAAAACAATTCTTCATTCGAACCTAAAAAAATGTCGACGTTCACTATAAGAGGAGATGCTGGTGATCCCATAGGGAGCCCCCCTTGTTGCCATTATATTGAAAATACCTATTTTCTTCTATACAAGATTTTGTGAAGCATTATCGAACATCCCTCCTACATATACATTGCACTAATTTGTTAGCGCAGCAGTAATGTACATTCATTTTAAATACTGCTTGCGTTAACGAATGGTGCAATACTGTTGTATTATTTAGGTCAATAGAAAATAGCTTAATTGCAATATATTATTTTATAGTTAATTTTAAGAAAGTATAAATAGCTAGTTCTAAGTTAGTTAAGACAGTTGTAGTAAACCAACTTCCCACGGGACCCTCCAGGTAAAAAGACATAACTATTGCCTTTAAAAACTACACTACAACACCACTAACCGAATCGAAATCGGTGGATGCGTTCGTGATATATCGTGAAAAGTAGTTTTTTCAAAAATCTCCACATCCTAACTCCATTTTAAGATGTTATGAAAATTAGCGAAAAGTTGCAGGGATGCTCTTTGGGGTCATATATTTAATTTATATTAACTGCACAATACTGTTTATCTGATTAAAGTTGATCGACCCGAATACTATCTATGCTTAATTAATACATTGAAATGCAATATATTGACATGTTTTTACTAATACAATCATACATCACACATAAGGGTATTTGGCCATTCTAGCCGGGCATTAGGCTAAAACTTAAAATTAAGAGAAGTAAAAATGTAAGTCCGCAGCTCGACAGACAACACAATGCTGCATCGTATAGTGAATTTTTAAGACTTTTGCTTGAGATTTGTCTTTTTGTGGCACTGTTAAAGTCAGCAAAGTTCTGTAAATTGTATGCGCTTTTTCTGAATTATTACGATGTTAGACATTTACAATATATTTTTTGTGGCTAAACGAATAAAGATTTTACACTGACCGGCCCATACATGAGAGTTGTATTCCACTTTAGGTCGGATGTAGGTGGTAGTGAGGAGATCAGTTGGGGTGAAGTATGCCTTACACTGTCTTAAAAAGCCGAGTCACTTGAATGCATATTCTGAAATATGAAAGATGTGATCAGTCCATCGAAAGTCGCACTGTATTTCCATACTAAAAACATCAAGAGCTTCTGATTCCCTAATGCCTATACCATCCATAGATACGTATGGCGCAGAACCTTATTCCAGCCGCCTATGCGTAAGCACGCAGCACTGCGTCTTATGAGGGTTAAATTTAACCCAGTTCTCTAGGACCCATTCGGAGATTGACGCGAGATCACTTGTGAGTGACTCGTTCATTCTTCGTCTTCTGGTGTCAATCTACTCCAGGTTTTTCCGGCTGGTGAACGGGAAAGAATGGTATATGCTGCTATCATCCTCGAAAGAATAGATAGGGTATGAAGTTTGACAGATCATTTATAAAGATGAGGTACAGAGTAGGAGATAGAACAGAGATCTGCGGTACTCCTAAATTCACCTTGAACTCGTTTGATGATACCCCTTCTATAACAACTCCCTGAGGAAGCTCGCTATAAACCGAGAGAAATCATTACCAAAAGCAATCAGTTTTGACAGAATTGCATCGTGCCACACTCTATCAAATGCTTTTGAGATATCTAGAGCCACCACCTTTTTCTCGCCGGAATGGTGAATGGAATTACACCATTTTTCTGTTAACAGAGCCAGCAGGTCTTACGTAGAGAAATCTCTGCGAAAACCATATTGCCGGTCGTTAAGTAAGGTGTTGGTCTCCAGATACCTTACCAGGTGATAGTTGGTCATACTTGGCATGACTTTGGAAAGTGCAGAACAGACTGCAATTGGGCGGTAATTTTCGGGGTATCGCGCCTCTCCTTTCTTAGGGATTGGCCTTACATTGGCTAACTTTCAGCACATATCGAAGATATGTACATAAGCGCATAGTGAACGGACGTGTTTATTTTTCGCTCCTAAAATAAAAAATTTTACACTTAACTACAAACTCAAAACTCTTGTTTACCAAATTCAAGAGCTCAAAATACATAAATTGCATAAAAGTATTGTTTCATATTATTGCATTTATGCTTTAAATCTTTAGTGATTAATGTACATACAATATAAACAAATAAAAAAAACTCGAACAACAAAAACACCAATTATCCTACAGTCAAGTTTTTATTTTAAAACATCAACAATATACTAACAATTTACATTCCATCATTTCCAACAAAAAACTGCAAAGATAAACCGCTAATTCGTTTTCAACAATAATAATAAATATACTCTTGCTCACATTTCACTAATATAAAAACAGTGTTACCGCAGTAAACTTTTCATTTAATCCCTAATTTCAATTAAAAATGTCTTGCTTAAATAAAAGCTGCAAACTTGAACTTAATTATGAAAGTATGATATGTTGTTGGTTATGCCATGGGCTATGCCACTATAAATGCTGTGGCATGTCGGTGAGTGTTGCGGAATCCATTAAGAGATATGATGGGCTGCATTGGTGTTGTAATGGCTGTAAAAAAATTGGAGCTAGTTTTTATCGATTTTTCCAAAGTACTAAAGCCCAGTTTTTGGAAATACAAGATGAATGTGCAAAGCTCTCAACCAGTATTTCCGCGTATGGATCTCTATTTGATGATATTAAATCATCTTTAGAAAATTTAAAATCGCCTCAGACATCTCCGAAGCGGCGCAAGTCACCAAGGAACCTTAACAAGGATAAACCAAATGAAAATTTGTTGGTATATCCTCCGTAGTTGCCATCTACTGCTGATTCTTGTAATCTTGCCAATAATAACTCTGTGTCAGCACCTCACCCTTTAAACTTAAATCCATCTACTTCTGTACAGGCGCTTTCAAAATCAAATTATGCAGATAATCGTTCGCTGAGTGTTCCAGCAGAAAATAATTGCCCGCCAGGTCACGCTACGATTGTAAATTCTTCCGAACGCACATTTTTTACACCCTCTCCGTCTCCCACACCTAGCGTCTTATCAATCGAAAATCCAGTTAATATGAAGTTCTCAGGTCCTTCTAACCAAATTCTGAAAACTATTCCTCCGAAAAAGACTATATTTGCTACACGCTTTACAACTGATACATCCGCAAGTGATGTTGAATGCTATATTAAAACAAAACTTGGTAGTGAATTCTCCAATGATTCAAAAATTTTTAAATTAAATACACGCAATAGATCATCTTTTAAAATAATTGTTCCTGAATGCCTTTTTGATAAAATAGTTAACCCAAGCTTTTGGCCAGAACACACGATAGTTAGAGAGTTTATTTATAGAGACGAAAATAATGTAACTCTTCCCAAGGCTACAGCCTCTAGTTCAAAAAACTAGAAACAAATTCTTCTACAAGAAATTATCTTAATTTGTCATCTATTTCTATTGCTTACCAAAACGTTCGTGGTATGAATACCAAAATAAAATCGTTATACCTTCAAAGTTTTGATATCGAGTACAATATTATTGCATTTACGGAAACTTGGCTTCGCAATAAACCTGGAAAAAATGTCCATGAATCTGAAATAATCTGCAATAAATTCCATATTTATAGATGTGATAGAGTTGAAAAAGATGGTGGTGGAGTTTTAATTGCAGTTTCTACTTGCTTACCATCTGAAGAGATTGTTTTAAATATTGCAAGGGATATCGAATTCGTAGTTATATGTATTAAGTTGAAGTATACCACAATGTTTATAACATGTTCGTACATTCCTCCTGCTTCAAGTACTCAGATTTATGAAACCCATTTGAAATGTATAGAGCTCGTCGTGAAACAATCAAAACCTGCAGACACCGTTATTGTACTAGGTGATTTTAATATGCCAAACATCAGTTGGTGCAAAGAACCGGACTCAAACTTTTATACTCCAGCAACTGGCCAGGAATCAAACTTTTTTCTAGTCGACAGTTTTGCTGATCTTGGGCTTTTTCAAATAAATGGCATACGGAACACATTAGAAAGACTACTTGCTTTGGTATTTGTTGTTCATCCTGAAGATTTTGGCGTTAAACGTGTGATTCCAGTGTTGTCACCTGAAGATCCTTATCACCCTACTTTGGAAATAAGTTTCTTCTTCTTGCAAACTTCATTACAATCAACTTGCCGGTTATATAATGACAGATCATTTGATTTTAAGAAAGCAGATTTTAACAAATTAAATAACCTACTATTTATGGTAAACTGGTCTGAGTATCATACAGACAATGCTTTAAATCCACAAGAAATTGATAAAAAGTTATCAACATTTTACGCAGTATTATTTGACTGCTTTCAGAAATCTATTCCATTAAGAAAAAGAAAAATCACTAATGGACCCCCGTGGAACACATCGCATCTTGCTAGACTCAAAAACTTAAAGAATAAACATTATAGAGTCTTCAAAAAAACCAGTCTAGTTTCTGATTACGCAAAATATTCAACATCAAGGGCACATTACAATTTAGCTAATACACAATGTTATAATAACTATCTTTCAAAGGTTAAATCATGTTTCAAACACAATCCCAAATCGTTCTACCAATTCGTTAACTCAAAGCGAAAAGTTTCTGGGTTTCCTTCGATGATGACGTTCTGTGATAACGAATCTTCAGATGATTCAGAGATTTGTGACATGTTTGCTGATTTTTTCTCCACATCATTTTCACGGAAACAATACAACCACCTATCTAAATATCCTTATTTAATTCCCGAAGCTACACACATTAGTTCTCCTAAAATACATGCAACAACAATTATAAGCGCTATTAGAAAATTGAAAAGTTCCGAAACATATGGTCCAGATGGTGTTCCTAGCTGTATCCTACAACGGTGTTTATATCCACTAGTTATGCCTTTAACATACTTATTTAATATATCGCTATCGGCTGGCTATTTTCCTACATATTGGAAAGCATCATTTATTTTGCCGTTGTTTAAGTCCGGTAGTAGATCAAACATCTCAAATTACAGAGGTATTGCTAAATTAAGTGTTATCCCGAAACTTTTCCAGGAAATTATAACAGACCATCTATCACATCATTTATCATCTTATTTGTCACCACTTCAACATGGATTTAGAAAAGGACGCTCTTCTGCTACTAATCTTTTGGAATTTACATCTTATGTAATAGATTCGTTCTGCTCAGGTTACCAAATCGACACTATTTATATAGACTTTAGCAAGGCATTTGATAAAGTAAATCATGACCTTCTTATATCAAAACTGGAATTAGTTGGCTTTTCTCCTATTTTCTTGAAATGGATATCGACTTATCTTAAGGACAGACATCAATGTGTTTTGTTTAGAAATCGTAAATCTAAAACTATTTCTGTAATTTCTGGAGTTCCTCAAGGTAGCCATTTGGGTCCTTTATTGTTCCTCATATTCATTAATGATCTACCGTCCTGTGTTCACCATTCCAAAATACTAATGTACGCTGATGATGTAAAGCTTTTCGTTAGCTTTAATAATTCTAATGTGTCCTCATTACTCCAATCGGATTTAAATCACCTCAACCAATGGTGCAATCTAAACTTAATGGAGTTAAACTTAAGGAAGTGTAAATACATGTCGTTTCACAGAGGATTTTCCGTACAGTGTACCTACAGAATTAACGAATATGCTGTTGAAAAGGTTGATTTATTTCGTGATCTTGGTGTATTACTGGACACTAAGCTAACTTTCAACCATCACATCTCCCAGATTATAAATAAAGCTAAAGGAGTACTTGGTTTTATTAAACGTTGGGGAAAGGAGTTTGACGATCCGTACGTTATAAAGCAATTATACACTTCTCTGGTTAGACCTATTTTGGAATATGGATGTGTGGTCTGGGATCCGCAATATGAAGTTCATATTAAGAAAATTGAATCTGTTCAAAAACAATTTTTGATATTCTGTCTTAGAAGTCTGCCCTGGATTGCAAATGCAAATCTCCCATCATATGAAAGCCGCCTATCTCTTATCAAGCTCCCTACGTTAAAAACTAGAAGAAAATGTATGAATGTTTCATTTATTTTAAACTTAATCAATGGTATTACCGTTTCCGACGTACTGCTGAGTAAAATTGAATTTATAATTCCACAACGCCCGACAAGATATTACATGCCTCTCAAGCTACAATATTTTCGCACTAATTATGGTAACTTTGATCCATTCCGTCGAATGTGTGCAGAATTCAACAGCCTTTACGACATAATTGATTATTCATCCCATCCTGACACCATTAAAAGGAATAACATTAATCACTTAAGTAGTTAATTTTATATACGTTATCTCAATTATACTATTTTGATTTAAATTTAATGCTGTAATAAAATATTTTCAATGGCCTGTTAGAATTTTTTTCATAGGCTGATTAAATAAATAAATAAATAAAAAAATCTTAGCCAATGGACGCGCTAGCGTCGAAAAGCACTGCTTCAAGACCAGTGCTGGAATGCCATCCGGCCCAGGAGACTTGTTAGATTCGCTAAAACCTTTTTAACTGCTCGTGGTGGAAAGAATATTCTAGGCACGGCAATTGCTGATTGCTATCCGGCAAGCAAGAATTCATTTCAGTCAAAAGGTTAGCTTTATCAACAGGTTCAGTGAATATTTGATCATCCCTTAAAAGAGCTGGAATTGATGAACTAGCTTTATTCTTTACTCTTTTAACAAATGACCAAAAGCTTTTAATGCCTCTCGGAGCAGTAAGAACCTTACCACGAAGGCGCTGCTCGTATAGAGCTTTTCCACGCCTTAGCACTCTGGCACACGAAGACCTCGCTTGTTTGCGCAGCGAATCAGTATTTGCGTTTTTATTATTCCGCCAAATACTGAATGCTTCCTCACTGGCTCTGATTGATTCTTTGCAGGATTGGTTAAACCAAGATTTTTTGTCTCGGCTTAACCAAAATCTTTTTGGATTAGATGAAGTAGTTAATTCCTAGCAAAATTATATTTCCGAGCATTTCCGCCATAACATCGACATTTTTGTCAAAGAAACAAAATTTCCAATTGAAAAGTCGGTAGAATTCGATGAGCTCTGCCCAACGAGCTCTTTCGTATACATTTTTCAAACGATTCGTGGCTGTGGGTGAAACGTTTCGAAGTGCTGAGAACGAAAAAGTAGCGCAGATGGTACAATGAACCGAATTACCGAGATGTGCACTGCCGTTCACTTCATACTTTTGAGGGTATGAACTTAGGAACAAGTCAAGGGAATTAAGTTGGTGCCTTCAACACACGGTATATGTGTTGGTTCATTCACTAGTTGCGCTAGGTGATTAAGCGCGGTGAATAACTCAACATATTGGCCCTCTGTAGCTGTGTGGCTCGAATGGCCAAACCACGATGAGTTGTGGACATTGAAATCAATAACAATTTCACTTTCCAAACAACTTTCGAAGATTTCTGATATAGAATCGCAAAGGAAATAGAAGCCAAATAGAGTTTGCCCCCTTCCCGCGTTTGGATTTCAGTAAAGGAATCCAAAAAGCAAGCTATGTGCCTTGATTTTGAGTTTAGCCCGAAGGCAGTTAAATTCAGGATCATACAAGCCTTGTGATTGCTGACTTTGTTACACAGCATCATTGCGTATATATAATGCAAGACGCGATGAAAGTGAAGAAGAGATAGAAGTTGACACCCAGGCACGTAAAAATCCTGTGGGTCAGCATCCTGGGATTCACTTAAGGCTAAAACATCCGGCCGATAGAGACAAACGTGAGCATAAACTGAGAAGAAGTTCGCGCTCAAGCCTCGTATGTTGCAGAAGTCAATTTTGAATTTACCTGCCATCACTGTTATCTTTACGCGAATCACCTCTTTTTTTAATTAAAAATGTCTCCTAAACATAATCTTTTTTCAGATTTGCGCCAACGTCTTTTGAAATTTCCAGTAACGTATCAACTGCTTTTACACCATCTTTTGCTTCAACACCACTAACTGTACAATTAGTTTTTCTCCTTAATCATTTAAGATCTTAACAGAATCTTTTAAAACATTTACTTCGTTTTTTATTATACGGTTTTCTTTTTGTGCTGACTAATTATCTTTTTATTTTCAACCAACCCTCGTAGTATTTCATCGTATTGTTTAAACATAAAAGCAATTGCATCAGACAGCTGATCTAGTTTTTATACCCTTCACAAAAAAGTGGAAGGGTGTATATGTGTAGGTTTGTCATTCCGTGTGTAATTTCTTCGATATTAATATGGGACTCCTTAAAGTATATATATTCTGGATCCTTATAAATAGCGATGACGATTGAGCGATGTCCGTCTGTCTGTACGTGAAATCACTTTTCCCAAGCCCCCAGAAGAGCTAGAGACTTCATTCTTGGTCTGATAGATTGGAAATGAGCTTGAATAGAGTGGTATTAAAATTCAGATAAATCCAAAAATGGTTCTAGAGCTGGGAAGCGTACATCTATTTCTCGACGCAAAATTAAGTACCAAAAAACAAATATTTTTTGTTTGTTTGTAAATTAAACTTTGGGAAGCCTCAAATGTCTATTAAAAAGTGAAAAAATAAACAACATTTTTCCAGAAATGTGAAATAAAGTTTTTTTTTGGTACATGTGATATTTTGTAGTACATGAAAGTGACCAAAATGGTTATAAATTTTAAGTTTTTCTTAAATAAAACCACTTTATACCTCATGAAGTTTTACATTGGTAAAAAAATTTTAAATTAAAATTTCGCTTCCATGATTGGGAAATTTAAATATTTTATATGCATAAAAGTAACCAAAAAGAGAATTGTCATTGTTGTTTTTGCTAATTAAAACTATTTTATAGTTCAGGAAGAACAGAGTTAGTATTAATGTCGTAAAAAATCAATATTTACTGACCCGGTTGATAAAGCTAATATATTGGCTCACTTGCCTGATAGCTCTCAACCACTCCCCGCGCTCGAGAGAGTATCCGTAACTATGCCTAATATATTTTTTCGAGCGCGTGCAGTTAAAAGGGTTCTTGCGGATCTCAGCACAAGGAAGTCTCCTGGGCCGGATGGAATCCCTGCACTGGTCCTGAAGCAGTGCTCTTCGACGTTAGCACGTCCATTAGCCAAACTTTTCAGTACACTATACCACTCCGGTAGATTTCCAATGTGCTGGAAGGTTGCTAATGTAACGCCAATCCCCAAAAAGGGACTGGCTAATAACCTTGAAAATTACCGCCCGATTGCAATATGTTCTGCTATATCGAAGCTGATGGAAACTATGCTTAACTTACCATCTTGTGAAATATTTAGAGTCCAACAGTTTACTAAACGACCGCCAGTATGGTTTCCGCAGAGACCGCTCTACGGGTGACCTATTGGTCCTTCTTTCGGAAAACTGGTGTAGTTCCATACACCGTTTTGGCGAAAGTAAAGTGGTGGCTCTAGATATTTCTAAGGCGTTCGATGGAGTGTGGCATGGAGCACTCCTGTCCAAACTTATTGCATTTCTCTCGGTTTATATCGACCTTCCTCAGGGATCGGCCTATACGAGTTGTTATAGATGGGGTCTCATCCGATGAGTTCCGTTCTTTCTCCTACGCTATTTCTAATTTTTCTTAACGATCTACTTTCCCAAACTTCCTGTCCTATTTACTCTTTCGCAGATGATAGCAGCCTTTCGCATTCTTATTCAATTAACTGCAGGCAGTCAACGTCTGAAATCGAGACAAGGAGGCAGTTTATGAATGACGTTCTGGATATTGACCTCGCGAAGATTTCTGAATGGGGTCAGGCGAACAGGGTCGATTTTAATGCCCGCAAGACCCAGTGTTGTATGCTTACGCATCGACGTACGTATGACCATGCTGCTTCATCTGTTTCTATGGGTGGTATAAGTATTATGGAGTCAGGGGCTCTTGATGTTCTGGGCATGAAAGTGCAGTGTGATGTCAGATGGACGGAACATGTCTTTCAGGTCGCAAAAGAAGCATTCAAGTGCCTTGGCTTCTTAAGACGGTGCAAGAGATAATTCACCCCTTCTGATTTCTTAATATTTACACCACTTACATCCGACCGAAGATGGAATACAACTCTCATGTTTGGGCCAGTGCTTCAAAGTCTATTTTGAAGTTACTCGACCGCGTACAGGAGAGGGCGATGAAACTCATCGGAGACAGTAGGGTAGCCAACTCTATTGACTGTCTTGAGCATCGTCGCAATGTGGGGTGCGTATCGTTGTTCTATCGTTACTATAATGGCAGGTGCTCTGGTGAAATTAGGGAACTTGTTCCTGAAACCCATTCTTTCTTTCGCTCAACGAGTTTTTCATCAAGAGCGCATGCGTTTGTGGTCGATATTCCAACGAATCGCACTACGCATTACAGAGAAAATTCGTTTTTTGGCCGAACAGTCCGTATGTGGAACAAACTACCCGCAGATGTCTTCCCCGCCACTTACAATTTGAGCAGGTTCAAATCGAATACACACACTACTCCCTTTATCCTTCTTCCCAAAATCTATTTTCCCAGTTCCAGCGCAATGCACTGCATATGTAGGGGTCATCCCCTGAGTGCTGGTCCTACTCCTAAAAAAAAAAATTTTCGATTCCAGGGCTGGACAAATGAAAAATTTTATTTTACATGAAAGTAACCATTAATTAAAATTCGGGAAGTTAGAGAATCGAAAAATTTTTGGTACATAAAAGTACCCACATTAATTCAAAATTTTGTGTTTTTAGTGAATTAAACCTATTTCATAATTCAGGAAGAATTAAATTGATATTAAATAACTAAAAATTCGGTTCAAGGGTTGGAAAATTGAAATTGGTTTGTACATAAAAGTAACCATATAAGTTCCTAATTCTGGTTCTTTTTTCAGCGAATTAAACCTATTTAATTTTTCGGTAAGAATTAAATTGGTATTAAAAATTTTAAAAATTCGGCTCCAGGGTTCGAAAATCGAAATTTTTTAGGACATAAAAGTAGTAGAATGAAATCTTTATTATACTTCGGGAAGAGTTAAATTGAGTAAAAATCCAATATGATGAAGTATACCTACTTTATATATCAGGAAGAAATAAATTGGTATTAAAACCCAAAAAATCTAAGACACGATTCTACTAATGTGTTACATGAAACGGATTTTTCTTTTTGTTTGTAAATTAAACATATTTAATATTTTTGAAAGACTTTCAGAGGTATTAGCAATAAGAAAATTTAAACGTTTTCCTAAATATAAAACTAACTGGTGACAACATTATATGCAAAAATTTTGATCTCTGATCTTGCAGAGGAGAAACGTTTTGCCCAAGGCCATCGCCGGAATGACTCTGTCAAAAGAGACATTTACAATTGGGTACAGAGATGTCTTAAAGGAACCCTGTCCCACCAAATTAAACATTTTAAATAAACTAACTAAATATTTGGAGGGTATTTAAGATTCGACCCGGTCGAAAATAACGTTTTTACTTGTTTTAATTAAACCTACTTTCTGTGTTAGAAAGAGAGAACAAATACATTTGTGAAGGGTATTTAAGATTCGGCACAGCCGAATATAGCACTTATACTTGTTTTGTTGTGGTTTTATTTCGCATAGCTCTTCTCTTATTATTCCTTATGCTTACTGCATACATATTTCTCGCTCTCCTTGCCAATGAAGTACTCAAACTGCCGTTTATCTAGACTTGTATGTATTGCATGGTATGTTTTCGCGCACTTATCACGTCCTATGTATTCATCATTTCCTTTTACTTCCATACTGTATTTACTACAGAAAATTTTTGGAGTTGTTAAACTTCGAAGGGGCCTACTAGTCACTCTTTACACTTCGTAAACCACGGTATAATGTACATATGTATAAAGAAGTTTTTATTTAAAAACAATTCTTAATTCGGACTTAAAAAAATTTTGACGTTCACTGTAAGAGGAGATGCTGGTGATCCCATAGGGAGCCCCCTTTGTTTGCATATATATTTTGCCATTATATTGAAAATACCTATTTTCTTCTATACAAAATTTTAAAATACGCAAAAATAAACATTTGTCAATCCTTGTATACCTTCTTGGTACACTTGGGAATAGTGAAAATACATCAAAAGAAATTAAGCTTTCATTATCAGATATATGAGTATCTTGGTTCCTAATATTATTCACAAGTTCTATTGAATTTTTAATATTATATTTAGAATCCTTAGTAATATTTTTTTAAATATTTGTAATATGTATGAATTTCTATTTTATTAGTGGAACTTTCTTATGTAAACTGTTAATTTTTTCAACTTGTAAAAGTGAAAAAATTGAGCAAAGAACGCTGATGGGATATCGTAGCGGCCTCGAAATCAGTACTGATCCGTTCTGCTGGTTTGATGATTATTGAAAATATGCTTAATATTCCAATTTTAATATAAATAAATAGAGTTTGAACAAATTCATTTATTAATAACATAATATTTGTAAGATATATGAAGGTGAATTGATAATAGAACATATATAAAGAGAATGTTCCATTAAGACCCTGTTCTCCGAAATTATGTATCTGTTCGATTAGTGTTCCAACCAACCTAGTGGCGCTTCAGAGTTCTATCAAGCTTAGATATTTAGTAAATTGTAACCGACTCGAACTGTTATATTTTGAGAAATCTTAAAAAACCAAAAAATTTGTTTTTTCAAAGCGGTTTTTTTTAAGAACTTTAAACAAATTTGTCAATCGATTCCACAAAGTAATCAACTCCTGACATTTGAAAACCGCGTTGATCGCCAGTAACCGGATCAAAATCGGTGGATGCGTTCGTGAGATATGGTGAAAAGTGGTTTTTTCAAAAATCTCCACATCCTAACTCCATTTTAAGATGTAATGAAAATTAGCGAAAAGTTGCAGGGATGATCTTTGAGTTCATATATTTAATTTATATTAACTGCACAATACTGTTTATCTGATTAAAGTTAATCGACCCGAATACTATGTATGCTTAATTAATACATTGAAATGCAATATATAGACATCTTTTTACACATTTAGACATTAGGCTAAAACTTTATATTAATAAATGTGAAAATTTAAGTACGCAGCTCGGCAGACAACAAAATGCTGCATCGTATATTGAATTTTTAAGACTTTTGATTGAGATTTGTCGCATTGCGGCACTGTTAAAATCAGCAAAGTTCTGTAAATTGCATGCTCTTTTACTGAATTATTACGATGTTAGACATTTACAATATATTTTTTTTGTGGCTAAACAAATAAAGATTTTACACTGACAGGCCCATACGTGAGAGTTGTATTCCATTTTAAGTTGGATGTAGGTTGTATATATAGTGAGGAGATCAGTTGGGGTGAAGTATGCCTTACACCGTTTTAAAAAGCCGAGGCACTTGATTGCTTCTTTTGAAATATGAAAGATGTGATCAGTCCATCGAACGTCGCACTGTATTTTCATACCAAGAACATCAAGAGCTTCTGATTCCTCAATACCTATACCATCCATAGATACGGATGGCGCAGAACCTTCAACCAGCCGCCTATGCGTAAGCACGCAGCACTGCGTCTTATGAGGGTTAAAGTTAACCCTGTTCGCGAGGCCCCATTCGGAGATTCACACGAGATCACTTGTGAGTGACTCGTTCATTTGTTGTAGTGTAGTTTTTAAAGAGCAAGAGTTACTTCTTTTTACCTGGAGGGTCCCGTGGGAATCGCAGGTTCTTTATTGGTTCACTACAACTGTCACTTAACTAACTTAGAACTAGCTATTTATACTTTCTTAAAATTAACTATAAAATAATATATTGCGATTAAGCTATTTTCTATTGACCTAAATAAAACAACAGTATTGCACCATTCGTTAACGCACACAGTATTTAAGTTGAATGTACTTTACTGCTGCGCCAACAAATTAGTGCAATGTATATGTAGGAGGGATGTCCGATAATGCTTCACAACATCCCTCCCCCCTTAATGGTAGAAAACATCTATACAATGATGTTTTTCCTAATGGAAATTTCTTGTTCTATGTACAATTCTTATAGATATTTTTTATGATACATAATATAAATATATATTGTATATATTATTATTGTTTTTTCTTTCCTATTGGTTAATTCTTAAATTCGTTGTGTTGGATTGCTCGGTGGTGGTGGTGGGGGTGGAGTTCTCTGTTCTTGGAGATGGCTTTCCACAATCTGGTTCAAGTTCTCGCTGCGATTTGGGAACTCGTTATTTATCTTGACCTTTAGTTGACTCCGGTTTCTGCATAACACTAATATCAGTACTATTGCCACTTCCGCAACAATTGCTGTGAAGTAGTATCCGATGCTACTTGTAACGTTCTGATGGAATTGAATCTTCTTAATTGTTTCGATATTGTTTATCTGGGCTACTTGTATTTTCTCCAGAGTGGGTTTAATTTTTGTCGTGATATTCCTGTTGTTCCCCACTAAGAGTTACATCCACTATTTTGCTGAAGTAAACCTGCCCACCTATTGTTATACTGCAGTTGCAGAATGAGAAAAGGTAGTTTCCCGTGAGATTGACCCGTCGGTCGTCATAGTTGGTCGACATTGTGGTTCTATTCGCATTTATTACCACGATTGTACCCTCTTCTATCAATTCCACGGTTTCCTCTTCGGGCGAAATCAAGCTACACTTACCACGGAAAATGCAGTTTTGTGGTGGTCTTAGGCTTTTGAAATCTTTCTCTCCGGTGTAGCTGAAGACTCTTTTATCTAGTTTTACAACGTACTCTCTGGGGGAAACAATTTGAGATGACAGTCGTTTGTAACGGGTATTATCAATGACCTCTTTAGACTGACTGTTTCGATGGGCAACTTGATTACGAACATTAGCGTGTTGTGCTTATGTAATTCTACTCCCATCTGCATTTGTTGTATGGTCTCAATATTTATTTTATTCTCTTCAGTTTCCTCAATTGTCAGTAGCGCGGGTTGAATATTTTCATCCTTGCCAAAGCCACGGATTCTTGTATGATCTTCACTTGACTTTTCATATCAACTAATTTGAAAAGTTGGAAAATCGCAACGTCTCGGTAATGTTGACTTTCTGAGTGCAACTTGATCTGCCTCAAGTCGTTCAACGTCCTTCTGTTGTCATTAATTGCCTCAACCATTCTGTTGATGGAGGAATTGAATCTGTCGTTTATAGATATCGGATGGTTCGACTGTTCGATGATTTGGTAACCGTTTGTATCAACTACTTTGAAATGCTGATTCATCTGCTCTCGCTCATCGTCATACAATGTTCCATACAGCCACTTCATCACCTTCCCTCCAATATTCAGCAATCGCGGCCTGGCAAAAGTGTGTGTGGACCGTCTTCAATTTGTTTTATTTCTTTCAAAATGAGTTCCCGGAAGAGAATGGGCAGAACTGTCGGCAAGTTACGATGAACCTCGTTGACAGAGTCTGCTATTTGTTGAATGTTGATCTCGTGCAGAATATACTGAAACTTCGACGCCATTTCGATCCATCCCATATGTATCTCCATCAGGGATTCCAGTTTTTCCACCCCCATATCCTCGTTAGTGATGCCTATTCTTACTCCGTCTTATCTTATCCTTCGTCCGTAACCTCCTTTGCTAATACTTTTTTTTCAATTTATAAAAAAAAATATTTCTTTTTGTTTTTTTAACTTTTAATTTTGGGGTTTTTGTTTTGTTGTTGAGATAAAATTTTTTTTGTATCATTAAAGTGCATCAAATATTTAAGTTTTGTTTCTATTAATGAAGAAGGAGCTCTACTCCTTGTACATTTTCTTTCTTTTAATTAATTTTAGTTTTTCTTCTTATTTGCTTTTTTCTATTTTTTATATTTTTATACCCTTCACAAAAAAGTGAAAGGGAATATATAGGTTTGTCATTCCGTGTGTAATTTCTTCGATATGCACATGGGACCCCATAAAGTATATATATTCTGAATCCTTATGAATAGCGATGACGATTGAGCGATGTCCGTCTGTCTGTACGGTTTTCCCAAGTCCCCAGTAGAGCTAGAGACTTCGCTCCTGGACCGTTGGATTGGAAATGAACTTAAGTAGAGTGCTATTGAAATTCAGAAAGATTCGAAGTATGGTTTCAGAGCTGGGAAGCTTACACCTATTTCTCGATGCAAAATTTGTACCAAAAATAATTTTGTTTTAATGTCTGTAAATTAAACCTATTTCGTGCTTTGGGGAGCCTCAATGGTCTATTAAAAACAAAAAAATAACAATTTTTTCCAGGGATTGGAAATTCAAAAAATTTTTTCGGCTTATTCCGTATTTTGTAGTAACTAAAATTGTTAAAAATGTCAAGTTTTTCTTTAACAAAACCACTTTATACTACATGAAGATTTGCATTGGTCAAAAAAAAAATTTTTTTTAATTCAAGTTTTGCTTCCAGGGGTGGGATATTGAATTTTTTTTATACATGAAAGTAATCAAACAGGCAACTGTTGTTATTTTTTTTTTGTTTTTTGCTAACTTAAACTGCCTTATAATTTAGGAAGAACAAAATTGGTATTAAAAATTGAAAAATAAAATTTCAAATCCAGGGATGGACAAGTGCAATATTTTATGGTACATAAAAGTTACCAAAATGGTAAAAAATATGCAATTTTTCTTAAATAAAACTTTTTTATACCTTAAGAAGCGTTGCACTGATAAAAAATAAACAAACAAAAATTTAAATTTCCAGGGTTGGGAAATTGATATATTTATTCTGCATAAAAGTAACCAAAATGGCAATTGACGTTGTTTCCTTTTGTTAATTAAAGCTGTTTTATAATTCAGGAAGAACAAAATTGGTATTACAATCTTAAAAAATCAAAATTTCGACTCCAGGGTTGGACAAATGAAATATTTTATGACCAAAAAGTTTAAAAATTTTAATTTTTTTGTCAAATAAAACTATGTTTCACCTCACTAAGAATTGCATTGGTAAAAAAATAAAAATTCACTTCCAGAGTTGGAAAATCACAATATTTTTCGTACATAATAGTACATACATATATTCCAAATTTTGTGCTTTTAGTGAATTAAACCTATTAGATATTTCAGAAAAATTAAAGTAGTATCAAAAAATTATAAATTCGGTTCCAGGGTTGGATAATCGAAATATTTTTGGAACATAAAAGCACATACATAAATTTCAAATTTTGTGTTTTTAGTAAATTAAACCTATAATATGTATCAGAAAAAATTAAATTAGTATTAAAAATTTAAAAATTCGATTCCAGGGTTGGAAAATCGGCTTTTTCTGTTTCATAAAAGCAGCCATATTATTTGTTATTTCTGATTTTTATGATTAATTATACCTATTTTATATAGCAGACAGAAGTAAACTGGTATTAGGTTAGGTTAGAGGGCCGTTGTCCCTGGCGGGAAAATCCCCTTGGGTTCATCAATTCGGTCCCTTTGTGATGCCCTTAAGCAGAGGACCTCCTAAGGGATGTCCTCCACCGCTTCAAACCATCCTGTACTCCTGAGGAAGGATGAAACCCCTGAAAGCTCCATGTTTGCCAGGCTGTCTAAGTCTGACAGCAATCGGGAGGCCAGCGCCACTGCCCTTGCATTTGCAAGGGCAGGACACTGACACAGAAGATGGAGGACAGTCTCTTCCTCCTCTTCATCATTGCAGCGTCTACAATAGTCGTTATACATTAGACCCATCCTCCTCGCATGAGTCCCAAAGCTACAGTGTCCTGTCAGAACAGTCACCAGTTGACACATGCGCGCCTTGTCAAATTTGAGAAGGTCGCGTGTTTTGCGCAAATCATAATGGGGCCACGTGGCTCTTGCCACGAGACAGTTAGCCACGCTTCCCCACCTAAGTTGAGCTAGTTTGTGTGATTCGCTTTGAATCTGAAACTTGCATCGCGATAATGGAATGCCAGTGAAGAAACTGATCATTGAACCGTTCAATTCAGTCCCTTGTCTGGCAATCTCATCCGCAGTATGGTTGCCTCCACATCAGAATTTCCCGGCACCCAAACCAGTGTCACCCTCGAATGTCTCGCTATCTCGTTGATAGACAGTCGGCATTCGACCACAGTTTTTGATGTACTGTACACACCACTAATAACAGAGATGGCTGCTTTGCTATCGATAACAATGAAGATATCATTCAATATCCTATAGTACCTTAGCCATCTCGCTGCCCGAGTAATAGCAGCGATTTAGGCTTGCAAGACAGTACAACCGTCTTGGAGCCGGAATGGAGATATTACATTGAAGTTCTCCACATAGAAGCCTCCGCCCGTTCTTGTTCCCCTTTTGGATCCGTCAGTGAAAACTCTAACTGTATCCTCGGGAGAGGAAAGTCTCTCCACCTGTTCCCTGTCAACGACAATGGAACGGAAAGGTCCACCAAAGAAGGGTCTTGCTACACAATAGTCAATGTTGGCATGGATTTCCGAGTGCTCTCTTAAAATCCTAGCATGCCCATTGTCAGTCCTAGTCCATGGACATACTGTATTCGACCTGACCGCAGAGAATAGAGCCAATTGTCTGGCCAGAATGTCAACCGGGAGCCAATTTAGCATTGCAAAAATTGCTCCCGTTGGTGTAGATCGTAGTACGCCTGTCATCACTCTCACTATGACCCGAAAGACTTTTTTGAAGGTCCTGCGATAAACCTGCTTGTCCATCGCATTCCACCATACCAATACCCCGTAAAAGTCACTGATCACTGAACATAATTGGCAGCGACTGACACTATCATGTACTAAAAGCAGAGTAACAGCACCCACCTTCGTCGGCCCTGTAGCAAAAATTAGCCGGCGAAGTAAAATGTTGAAATAGCTACAAAAACAACTGTCTATCTTCTCATCTTTCCTAATCTGTCCCCTCAATACTATCCCCTCGTTTTCAGTTCCGGCGCAATGCATTGCATATATAGGGGTAATCCCCTGAGTGCTGGTCCTACTCCTAAAAAAAAAAAGAGTACTGGTTTAATAACAGCCTCAATGATACCCCATTTGCATATAAAAATAGCCACTAAGGCCCTTTCCGCTCTCGCCTGTATGTTCTGATTCATGATAGCTTACTATCCAGAATCACACCCAGGTACTTGGCGGTTTTAGATAGTTTCAAGGAGGTGCCGTTAAGCTTTGGGTGTATAAAGCTATCGGTCTTGTACCTCCTAGCGAAGAGCACCAACTCAGTCTTGGCTGGGGTGATGCCGAGCCCACAGCTGACACTCCACCTATTCAGCAGAGCCAGCGCAGACTCCATACACTGAGATATGGTATCCAAGTGCTTACCCGATATCGCCACCGCTACGTCATCCGCGTACGCGACAGTCATAATCTGTCTGCGTTCTAGACTTAGCAAAAGCGAATTAATGGTCAGGTTCAACAACAGAGGTGACAGAACACCTCCCTGTGGAGTGCCCCGATAGACTGCCCTATACTCAGTGACATCCCCAGTAAGTTTCTAACAAACCGGCATAAATTGTTATCAATCCCTACTGCTACCATCCCATTGATGATGGAGTCGGGGTTGACATAGTTGAAAGCACCTTCTATGTCCAGAAAAGCCCCCATAGTAAATTCCTTATACTCAAGAAATTTTTCTATGTGGCCCACTAGAGAATGTAGTGCCGTCTCCACAGATTTGCCTTTAGTGTAGGCGTGCTGTGATTTAGAGAGAAGCTCATTCGGAATGGTCATTATCAGATGAATATCAATTACCCTTTCTAAAGTTTTGAGTAAAAAAGAAGTAAGACTTATCGGTCTGAAGTCTTCAGGCTTGGTGTGCGACGTCATACCCCACTTAGGGATAAAGACAACCTTGCACGTACGCCAAAATATAGGTATATATGCTCTCCTTAGGCATTCACTGTAAATTACCGTGAGCCGAGGTAGGACAATGCCCGCATTTCTCTGTAGATCCGCTGGAATTATTCCATCTGGTCCCGGAGATTTTAACGGATCGAAACTGTGTACACCACAGCGAAGCCTATCCATATCCAATAGAGTTGTGACTGCGCCTGTCGTCAAGCTGCCACCGACAGTGCCTGTTAAAGCTGTCGCCTGGCTACCAGGAAAATGAGTGTCGAGTAGTACGCTCAGCGTCTCTTGACTATTCATGGTCCAGCTACCACAGGGTTTCTTTATGTAGCTGGGTACAACCGGTGCGGTTGATAGCACCTTACGCAGCCTGTTGGTTTCAGATGAACCCTCCACATTATTGCAGAAAGCCCTCCAAGACCTCCTTTTTGTGTTTCTGACAAGATTATTAAAGCGATTCAATGAGGTTTTGTATGTCGACCAGTCGCCAGATCGTTTAGCCTCGTTGAATAGCCTGCGACATTCTTTTCGTGAATGTGCAATTTCCGGGCTCCACCATGGTGGTTTGGCCCTTCCCCTGCAAGCCGTTGGTTTGCAAGCCACATTAGTGGCACAGCGAAACGATTCACTTAAAATCGCCACAGCAGAGTCAATGTCCCCAATATTTCTAATAGTTGGAGTCGTCGATAAGGAGTTGCAGAGTACATTGTTCTGTAGCTCTCAGTCAGTCTTCTTCCTGTTAACTATAAAATTGAATCTACTTTCACCTAACCCTATGTTAAAGTCAATATAGGGATGGTCGGATAGGGAGCAGCCATCCGCAACCCTCCAACCGCTAACCAGATTGGTGTACCCTGCACTAACCAATGTTACATCTAAAACCTCTCTACGGTTAGACACAATTAAAGTGGGTTCTGAACCCCTGTTGACAATTTCAAGATTATTATTTAAAATGAAATCGAAGAGACACTCACCCCGGTCGTTAGTATCGCTACTACCCCTGGAGTTGTGGTGTGAATTAGCGTCAGCACTTATTATTATAGGCGTCCTCGTGCATATCGCCTTGGACACAATGTTATGTCAAATTCGAAATAATTTTATCTTTTCTTTGGTCCTGCTCAAACGGAATGGGCGTCAGCACTTGAGCCCAACGTAACTGATGAACAAAACTGAAAGGCGTAGCTATTAAGTGAGCAGAACTGCCCGATGATAGAATAAATAGCTATTGACAAGGGGTGCTCTGTTAGAAAATTCAAGAACGAACGGGAGCCATTGATATCCACTAGCAGTCAGTCGGTTGGGGGGATTCTTGTTCGTAGGATTTTCTCTTGCCAATGCAGTTCGACTACATAAATATTATTATAGACTCCCTAATTAAATATATAATAAAATATGGACCGGAGGTTGATCTGTTGTAGTATTATGCTGTTAATGAAACCCCTGTTTAGATCAACCAAAAACGGGAAAAATTTATAGGATCAACCAATAAAAGTGATAATAGTCTATCCGGGATGTATTTGGATAGATCCACGCCTCTTGACCCTCCCTACCAATGGACTTTGGTGGCGCCTAATGTATTAGATACTAAAGTCCCCTTTACGCGATCTACCTTTCTATCCTCACATCACCTCGTAAGAAAATGTTAAACGTTTAGATTTTCATTATAAGGCTACTTAACTTTTATTCAAGAAAATTCGGTGCAATTCATTTCTCTTAATCTCTAATTAAACGCAAGGTTAACAAAAGAATTGTATTTTTTTTTTTCTTTCTTTTGTTTGTTTTGTGTTTGCTTACAATGTCTGGAATAAAATTAAAAACAAAGTCTAACGTGAATTAGTAAGGGGTAATTTGATTATGTTGTATATAGGTAAATCTTATATATATAAATGCATGACAATATTATTCAATTGGATACGGTGTAAAACAACAAGTTAAATAATTAATACTTGCATTACGAGAGATTCAGAAGTATTCTCTCTTCAACATGTTGGGGAACATGTTAATTAATGGATATGCCAATAATATGAAAATATGTATAGAAGGTTAGTACAATACAGGTATATTAAAATAATATGGATTAGGTGTTAAGGTTTTTTTTCTGCTTTTTATGCACTCACCGCGTGGTAGAGAATGTTTTCAACAGCTTTTGATGAGGCATCTGCAAACGCTGCTGTATTTCTCCAACGGCGTTGTTGTTGCTATTCAAAAGTTACATGTATGTATATGGTTATTTCTATGCATGATGTTATCTTATTTATATGTGCTAGATTAACAAAATTGAAAAGAGCAGGTTAGAAATACTAGAATATGATGAACCTAAAACTATATTCCATAATGCCTTTAAGGTATCTATAATTTGAATCTACACCCCTGCATATATGTATATTTTTTCGTTTTTTTTTTAGCTTTGCAAGTACCCCATGTTATGGGAGTTTTTGTTTTCTTTGTGAAAATTTATTTTGCTGTAAAATGGTTGATTTTATTAAGGTAACTTATTGACCTCTGTTTCTGTGACGCATGCCAGGGTTTATAGCTCTATAGATTAGGGACATTATGCAATTTAACTTTAGGTGGTTTTGTTTTCCTTCTTTCTTTTTTTTTTTCTTTGTTACATGAAATATACTATAATTACGCCCATGGCGAGTTTTTCATCCTGCTTTTCTGTCACTGGATGTCGCCCACAATGGTGATGGTTGGTTTCTTATGGCCGAGCCTATCTGTTGCCTTACTTGATCTTGTACCACTTGAGCCCTTTTGTTGTTGTCTCAGGTAACATTTAATTATTCAGCTAAATTTTACACTTTTCGTACAAAACAATTACGCATGCCGTGGCGGCTGATCAGTTGGTATCTAGAGTAATAATGACTTTCTGCTTTATGGTTTTCTTTTCGTCTTCTATTCTTGTTCGGCTGTTTTATTTAAGTGTGGCAATTGTGTTATGATGAGATGCTGGTATTACCATATATAAAGTGCCCAACAAAAGATATTCACAGTGGTGGCTCGTGTCATGGATCCACCACTAAACATTTGATATATACAGCTTGGCATACAATTCCTGCCGCGAATATATACTATGGAATACCAGTGCGGCTTTAAGGGATACAATTGAAAAATGTGTTGAATACCTCAACGCAGGTTCTTACTTCTAATTTTGGTAGATTATCTTCACATAAAAAAAAACCAAAACAGCTTGAGATTTTCATCTAGTTTTATTTTAGCGGAGACTGTATGGTTTTGTTAACATTTACCTGTTTATCTGAGGGCTCGCATTCACTTCAAATAAAATACATAAAAGTAGCATGTAACTTTACCACCGAATAATAAGACGTGTAATTCGATGCACCACTCGAACAGAAAAGGCTTTTGGCGGAAGTACCGAGCTCTAAGATGCCCTCGTGCGTTCTTCATGTCAAACAATCACAAGCTTGACGTAGAACTTATTCAAGCAATTTGCTTGTAACGCTTGCCCAGTTCATCTACGTATATTGTTAACATTGGTCGTCGGTGAAGCAGACCAAAACTTAATCGATTGTGATCGCTAAACACACCTTGAGGTTACATGACAACCACTAACATTTATCATTGCAATCTATGATTAACCTGATGATATGGATTAGAAAGGTTGTCTTCTTCTTGGACTGCCTACTCCAAAATACAGAACACCCTGACAATTTCAATTACACCATTTAAAACTTTACCGAGTCACAAACCCTAGCATGTCCATGCCATCCGCAAATGGTATAAATCTTTGCTACTGTTTCCTTCACCGAACATTGAGTGTTACATTTAGAAAACTGTGAACAGTGAACAGTCCTAGGTAATACAGAGTTAACATATAAAACAAGCTAAGTGTGCTTCGTTTACATCTCCACCACTGACACTGATCATTTAATCATTAATTGACATCAATGTTAAGAAGAATATTGGCTAGTATATAATATGTATTTATATCAATATGTATATATATATATATATATATATATATATATATATATATTCATATATACACACATATACACATATAAACATATATATATATATATATATATATATATATATATATATATATATATAATTACTTACATGAGAAAAGCAACTATAATAATATAAACTACACAATAACATAGACAGTGGTTTGAACCTGAATATGTAATACTTACGATACAATTTAATACTAAGTGGTACTGTGGGAAAATTGTACATTACAAACCGCCTAATACTAGTCCTTTGGACTATAGTATGAGGAGGACGTTGTATTACGTGCGAAGATCCTTAGCGTGATAGGTCCCTAACACTTTGCCTTGCTCGTCCTCTAGAATATAATATAGGTTACCTACTTTTTCTTTTATCCTTGCATTTAGAAATAGGGGAGCGAGTTTAGCATTGAATTTTTTTTCAAGGCTGGACTGAGTAAAATTTCTTCGATATACCCATTGCCCGACCGTATAGGAAATTGGTCTAGTTCTTAAGTTGTACTGACTCTGACTTTTCTCATAGGCTCTATTAATATGTTTTTTTATATCGTTCCGAATTAATTGAAGTTGATCTTCCTGGGCTAGTGTCATCGATGGTTCCGTAAGTAAATTTAAATTTCTTAGAAGTACATAAGAGGAGCCATGGGTCATCATTTGTTGACCGAACACTGCATAATAAGGTGAGATCCGTATAGCTTGGTGTAAAGAGTTCCGTAACGCACAACTAATGAAACTTAGCTTGGTATCCCAAAGAGTCTGATCCCCTTTCAAGTACGATCTAATGGCAGCAATGATGGATCTATTGACTCTTTCCGAAGCGTTCGATTGCGGGGAGTATATAGCTGTATAAGTGTGTTGAATACCAAGTTCCGTCAAGAATGCATTGAATTCATTGGCTTTGAACTGCGATCCATTATCACTTACCAACGTTTCGGGAACTCCATACACGTGGAAAATTTGTTCTAAGAGATATTTTTGAATGACGTTAGAGGTAAATTTTTTTAGGGGACACAGCCAGTGAAATTTAGTCAGGTGATCCAGCACCATCAGCAAGCCGATATTACCTTGTTTACTCCTCGGATAAGGTCCTAATATATCGACATATATTCTTTGGAAAGGTCTTGAGATTACTATCTGTTTACCCATTTCCGGGCGTAAAATTATATTTGGGGCTTTACATCCTTTACATATTTCACAGGCCCCGATGAAGTTTCTGACGTCGCGGACCATACCGGGCCAATAAAATTTACGACGAATTAATTCCAAAGTTTTCGCCATACCACCATGTGCTACAATTGGGGAATCATGAAACCTAGATATGACCGTGTTTGTTAGATTACGAGGTATCCACATTTTCCAAGACTCACTCTGTTGCATACCATCTCCTGTGTAATGTGAAGTTCTTATATATACGTAACTGTCTATGACCTTAATGTCAGGATATTTATTGGGGTTTTCATTTATTTTTCCTTTGAGTTCTACGTAATCAATGTCATTAAAATGTGACGAATTTAAGTCAATTTCTGGCTCCTGTAAATCTAAGGAAAATGGAAATCTCGACAAAGCATCGGGGACCACATTACCTCTCCCTTTTCGGTGCGTAATAGTAAATTTATACCCTTGAAGTTTCCATACCCACCTCGCTAATCTGCCCGTCAACTCCTGCTGCTTCATAAGCCATACCAGAGAAGCGTGGTCAGTAATAACCTCAAATTCTTGGAGCTCAAGATAGCACCTGAACTTCTTTATAGCTTCTAGCGCCGCCAAGCATTCCCTTTCGGTAACACTATAATTTCGTTGAGCAGAATTCAGTTTCTTTGACATGAAAGCTATTGGTTTCTCCCTGCCCTCATCATCAACTTGCACCAGCACCGCCCCGATGGCAAAGTCGCTAGCGTCGCATTGTAAATAAAACTTCCTTGAAAAATCCGGATTTGAAAGTACAGGAGCAGATGTGAGTAATTGTTTGATTATCTCAAACGAATCTTGGGCCGCTGACGTCCACTGGAACTTCTTTTTGGTCGACAAAACTTCAAAGATGGGGAATACAATTGATGAAAAGTTTGGTACAAATCGTCGGTACCATCCGGCTAAGCCGAGAAATCCACGAACCTGTTTTACGTTTCTAGGAATCGGCCAGTTTATAATGGACTGTACCTTTTCCGGATCGGTGTTTATTCCCCCCTTACCTATTATGTAGCCTAGATAATTCACCTCCGTGACACAAAACCTTGACTTGGATATATTTAAGGTAAGGCCAGCTCTTCTAAACTGTTCAGCTATGCGGACAAGTATGGAAAGATGAGATCCATAATCTTCCGAAACAATAATCAAATCATCTAAATACCCAAACACACAGGTGCGTAGGTCGGGCGGAATAAGACTATCCATCAGACGACACATCCTGGAGGGAGCATTACACAGCCCAAAGGGCATGACTACGAATTGATATAATGGCCTTCCTGGCACCGTAAAGGCCGTAAGTTGTCTCGATTCTTCTGACAAACCAATCTGCCAGTAGGCATCTTTTAAATCTAACTTCGAAATGATGTTAGCCTTAGGCAACCTGGAAAATATACCCTCAATATTTGGCAGTGGGTAGGCATCCTTTTGCGTGACTTCATTCAACTTGCGAGCATCTAAACATAATCTCACTTTATTTGGTTTAACTACGAGTCTCATTGGAGAACTCCAGGGAGAAGAGGATGGCTCAATAACTCTAACATACGGCCAATTTCACTAAACATTAATTTTTCTACGGCAGGTGACACGGGATAAAACCGCTGCTTAATAGGTTTAGCACCGCGCACATCAATTGAATGCTCAATAAGACTAGTGCGACCTAAGCCTTGTTTCTCAAAATTAGGGCAAAGAGTAATTACTGAAGCAAGCTGCTCTTTTTCCCTGACGCTCAAGGGATATTCCTTAGTTAGATTTACATCGGACTGGACCTCGGACAAGGTTTGCCAATAATTGGTATATTCCGACGGATTCTCGGGTACAGATGTGCATATAACATTTTCAAAAACTTGTGGAGCGAGTCTAAAACCCGTCCAAAAATCTAGTCCTAAAATTAATCTCTGCGTTATAGAAGGTACTACTAGAATTGTTAATTGTTTCACTTCATCTTTGAATGAAACATCTACGTTCAGTAAATCGAGAAATTTTTGCTTACTACCATCAGCAGTCTTTACAAAAGTTTTCATAGGCCTAAATTCTTTAAAGGGCGTAAAATCGACAGTTGCCAAATCAGATCCTATGCACGAGATATTGGCTCCAGTATCTAATAGACCAAATTCTGTGAAGGATAGAAATTTGACTTGAGCATAGTAACGCTTATCCTTCAAATTATTAACGGGAGAAGACAATATATATTTGGAACTGTTTTTCCGGGCCTTAAAATACGTACGTAACCGTACAGTGGATCGTTTCTTCGCCTGCGGAGCGCCATTAGTCAGTGAATTCACTTCTAAAATTAATCGTCGCTTATTTAAATAATTCTGCCATCTCAAGTGGTAAGGTAATATGGGTCGAATCAAGTTATTAACGTGTGACTTATCACTATTTTCATAATCTGGGGATTCACGTGATAGAATTTTTATTTTTTTCCCCGCTTTAACAGAGTTGGGCTCTAATAATACTGCTAGGGGTAATTTCGAACAGGGTTTTGAGCTATCTGGTTTTTTGTCAAGGCTAAATTTTTATTGGCACATTTGGCACACTGGGGTTTATATGTGTTCTTCATACCGCATCCATAGCAAAATATTACTCTTGCTTCTATGCAATCTTCCCAATGATGGCCTGGCTGGTCGCAATTCCAGCATTTAAAACTGTTAGGAATTGGTTGGATTGCATCCACAGATATATGGTCCTTAATTAATGAATCACTATCACAGGTGTCCTGCGAACAATCTACTTCGGCCACCTGTCGCCTTGTGTGGAAATTTGGTGAACATTTGATGTTCATATTTTTTCTAAAGTGATCTGTGTCCATCAGATGTTCTCTCTTTTGAACCAACTCACGTAAATGGGCGATAGAATGCACAGGAATATAAAGTAACTCGTGCCTTATTTCGGGGCGAAGATTACGCATTAAAATTCCAACTAAATCCGATTCTGGAATTGGGATTGAAAGTTTGTCTAACATATTACTAATAGACTCATAAAACATCTCAAAACTTTCATTTGGCTTCATTTTTCTATTTCTAATTTCTTCTTGAATGTCAAAACTCGATTTAAAATTTTTGTATTCATAACGCAACGCTCCACAAAATTCATTCCAATCTACCACCTCGACTTGTTTATGGTACCGCCAATACCAATCGCGCGCTCTACCTGCTAACAATATATGAAGATTTCGGCAAATTAAAGAAAAGTCATTATTGAAAGTGTCGCGGGTTAAACTTCTCACTCTGTACAAGAATTCGTCCACACTTATACCCTTGCTAGAGCCATCAAATTTGAGGTTCCAATTTTGAATTATTGAGGTGATTTTATCTGCCCGGATGGCAAAATTCTCATCGACGGCTACATTACGCGAAAATCTACGCGGTTCTTGGCGAGCTGGAAGCAAATTGGCAGAATTCTGAAACTGATTTTGCGATCCAGAAAAGTTTGATGGATGATTGCGAACACCCGAGTCATTTGGTGAAATTGGCAGTAGGTTAAGGTTTTGCAACATTCGGGTTACTGTATTCTCAATAATAGATGATAACTGAGAAGAATCAATGTTTCGAGAAATATTACTCCTAGAATTCGTATTCGTTTGTCTCATATTTACAGGTGTATTGTTATTCCTATTATTCTCTACTATTGATCGGTTTCTATGAACGGAAGCAGAATCCTCTAATATCGGATTCTGGCTGGGTGACTGTGAGCCATACTCATCTGCGCGGGTAGGAAGCTCCAACAATACATTACGATTACTACGGGTATTGTATTGTTTCGCCATAGCTCCACGCGGTCTACCACGACTAGGAGGTTTGGATTTTTCTCCGATTGGGGCAAGTTCGTTAATAGACATAGATTTAAGTTCCGACAAGGAACAACGGCGTTTGCAAGACGGACAGTCAGCCGAGTGGGCTAAATGTTTTTCAATACAACCACGATGGAAGGCATGTCGACACTCCGAGATAATTAGACAATCTTGTCCCTCTGACAGCTTGTCAGTGCAAAGTAGACACAGTTGCTCATTGGGGACGGGCGTTAACGGTGCTAAAGGCAAAGCTTGTGCCTGAGGGGGTGACCTTTCCATGTTTAAGAACAGCCAGATAAAATATATAGTACTGAGCAGCGGACTCAATAGCCTCTAATCTCCCACGAATGAGAGATATATGTCTAAAAAATACCGCACCTGAGGAGAATCTCGTGATGGAAGATTGCCACAACCGACCACTTCCCCAAAAGTTACCAAAACCCAGAATAATAATGATGATCAAAATGTTCTGTTCATCAAGGTGCACTCTTAAATCAGTGAACCTGGATATTTCAATCTTATTTAGATAAGGAAAAAAATAAAATATTTAATATATATTCCTGACAGAGGCTCTCGATAAAAATATTAATCGAAAATTAGACAATAGTGGAAAAAAAATTAAATTATTTATTATGGGTCTGTTTGACTCCTTGCCAGACTCTGATTTATAACTTGGCCTGCGTTAGTTCCCTAACCCATATAGGTCATTTATTCTTGAACTACTATAATTATTTCTCTATGTATTTATTGTATTTTTATATTTTTTTATTTTTATTTTTATTTTAATTTTTTTTTTTTTATTTTCTTACGTTCAGTGATGGGAATCAAAAAGGTAGATTAAATAGTTTTTTTTTATTTTTTTTTTATTTTTTTATTTTTTTTTTTTTTATTTTTTTTTTATTGGTTGATAGGTAAGCAACACAAGTCTATGGAGTTCAAAAGGTAGCTTATCATCCTTGTCCCACTGTACAAACCGGTATTGAAAACACTGGCTCAAAACTGATTTCTATCGGACAATAATTCGCACATTAGCAAATATATTGTAGATCCAGAAAAAAAACAGTATACCGATAGCGAAGTTCAAATGGCAACAAGATGATACCAACCTTTTAAGCTACGACTAAAGTTATTGAAGTTATACATAATTTCCAACCGGATCCCAAAAGGATTAATAGTACTTAATCGGTCAATTTACCTGATCATAAAATTCTCAGATAATCGAAAGTCCAAATTAACCTAAAAATTATTTGAAAAAACTAGTCTTCCTCTATGTATAATATAAACAACTTTGTCCGTTAATGCATGCTAATTACAAAAAAAAGTATTTTGGTGTAGAGCAAAGAAACGGAATACTTTAAAGCATTTTAGTGCAGTCTATTCCACTTTCTAGGCCCCACGTTGGGCGCCAATTTATGTTATGTCAAATTCGAAATAATTTTATCTTTTCTTTGGTCCTGCTCAAACGGAATGGGCGTCAGCACTTGAGCCCAACGTAACTGATGAACAAAACTGAAAGGCGTAGCTATTAAGTGGGCAGAACTGCCCGATGATAGAATAAATAGCTATTGACAAGGGGTGCTCTGTTAGAAAATTCAAGAACGAACGGGAGCCATTGATATCCACTAGCAGTCAGTCGGTTGGGGGGATTCTTGTTCGTAGGATTTTCTCTTGCCAATGCAGTTCGACTACATAAATATTATTATAGACTCCCTAATTAAATATATAATAAAATATGGACCGGAGGTTGATCTGTTGTAGTATTATGCTGTTAATGAAACCCCTGTTTAGATCAACCAAAAACGGGAAAAATTTATAGGATCAACCAATAAAAGTGATAATAGTCTATCCGGGATGTATTTGGATAGATCCACGCCTCTTGACCCTCCCTACCAATGGACTTTGGTGGCGCCTAATGTATTAGATACTAAAGACCCCTTTACGCGATCTACCTTTCTATCCTCACATCACCTCGTAAGAAAATGTTAAACGTTTAGATTTTCATTATAAGGCTACTTAACTTTTATTCAAGAAAGTTCGGTGCAATTCATTTCTCTTAATCTCTAATTAAACGCAAGGTTAACAAAAGAATTGTATTTTTTTTTTCTTTCTTTTGTATGTTTTGTGTTTGCTTACAATGTCTGGAATAAAATTAAAAAAAAGTCTAACGTGAATTAGTAAGGGGTAATTTGATTATGTTGTATATAGGTAAATCTTATATATATAAATGCATGACAATATTATTCAATTGGATACGGTGTAAAACAACAAGTTAAATAATTAATACTTGCATTACGAGAGATTCAGAAGTATTCTCTCTTCAACATGTTGGGGAACATGTTAATTAATGGATATGCCAATAATATGAAAATATGTATAGAAGGTTAGTACAATACAGGTATATTAAAATAATATGGATTAGGTGTTAAGGTTTTTTTCTGCTTTTTATGCACTCACCGCGTGGTAGAGAATGTTTTCAACAGCTTTTGATGAGGCCTCTGCAAACGCTGCTGTATTTCTCCAACGGCGTTGTTGTTGCTATTCAAAAGTTACATGTATGTATATGGTTATTTCTATGCATGATGTTATCTTATTTATATGTGCTAGATTAACAAAATTGAAAAGAGCAGGTTAGAAATACTAGAATATGATGAACCTAAAACTATATTCCATAATGCCTTTAAGGTATCTATAATTTGAATCTACACCCCTGCATATATGTATATTTTTTCGTTTTTTTTTTTAGCTTTGCAAGTACCCCATGTTATGGGAGTTTTTGTTTTCTTTGTGAAAATTTATTTTGCTGTAAAATGGTTGATTTTATTAAGGTAACTTATTGACCTCTGTTTCTGTGACGCATGCCAGGGTTTATAGCTCTATAGATTAGGGACATTATGCAATTTAACTTTAGGTGGTTTTGTTTTCCTTCTTTCTTTTTTTTTTTCTTTGTTACATGAAATATACTATAATTACGCCCATGGCGAGTTTTTCATCCTGCTTTTCTGTCACTGGATGTCGCCCACAATGGTGATGGTTGGTTTCTTATGGCCGAGCCTATCTGTTGCCTTACTTGATCTTGTACCACTTGAGCCCTTTTGTTGTTGTCTCAGGTAACATTTAATTATTCAGCTAAATTTTACACTTTTCGTACAAAACAATTACGCATGCCGTGGCGGCTGATCAGTTGGTATCTAGAGTAATAATGACTTTCTGCTTTATGGTTTTCTTTTCGTCTTCTATTCTTGTTCGGCTGTTTTATTTAAGTGTGGCAATTGTGTTATGATGAGATGCTGGTATTACCATATATAAAGTGCCCAACAAAAGATATTCACAGTGGTGGCTCGTGTCATGGATCCACCACTAAACATTTGATATATACAGCTTGGCATACAATTCCTGCCGCGAATATATACTATGGAATACCAGTGCGGCTTTAAGGGATACAATTGAAAAATGTGTTGAATACCTCAACGCAGGTTCTAACTTCTAATTTTGGTAGATTATCTTCACATAAAAAAAAACCAAAACAGCTTGAGATTTTCATCTAGTTTTATTTTAGCGGAGACTGTATGGTTTTGTTAACATTTACCTGTTTATCTGAGGGCTCGCATTCACTTCAAATAAAATACATAAAAGTAGCATGTAACTTTACCACCGAATAATAAGACGTGTATTTCGATGCACCACTCGAACAGAAAAGGCTTTTGGCGGAAGTACCGAGCTCTAAGATGCCCTCGTGCGTTCTTCATGTCAAACAATCACAAGCTTGACGTAGAACTTATTCAAGCAATTTGCTTGTAACGCTTGCCCAGTTCATCTACGTATATTGTTAACATTGGTCGTCGGTGAAGCAGACCAAAACTTAATCGATTGTGATCGCTAAACACACCTTGAGGTTACATGACAACCACTAACATTTATCATTGCAATCTATGATTAACCTGATGATATGGATTAGAAAGGTTGTCTTCTTCTTGGACTGCCTACTCCAAAATACAGAACACCCTGACAATTTCAATTACACCATTTAAAACTTTACCGAGTCACAAACCCTAGCATGTCCATGCCATCCGCAAATGGTATAAATCTTTGCTACTGTTTCCTTCACCGAACATTGAGTGTTACATTTAGAAAACTGTGAACAGTGAACAGTCCTAGGTAATACAGAGTTAACATATAAAACAAGCTAAGTGTGCTTCGTTTACATCTCCACCACTGACACTGATCATTTAATCATTAATTGACATCAATGTTAAGAAGAATATTGGCTAGTATATAATATGTATTTATATCAATATGTATATATATATATATATAGATATATATATATATATATATATATATATATATATATATATATATATATATATATATTCATATATACACACATATATATATATATATATTCATATATATATATATACATATATATATATATATATATATATATATATATTCATATATATATATATATATATATATTCATATATATACACATATAAACACATATATATATATATATATATATATATATAATTACTTACATGAGAAAAACAACTATAATAATATAAACTACACAATAACATAGACAGTGGTTTGAACCTGAATATGTAATACTTACGATACAATTTAATACTAAGTGGTACTGTGGGAAAATTGTACATTACAACAATACCACGCACCTTGCCATTTGGTGAACTGTCCTTGTGGTCATGCGCCATATAGCTCAAGACCAGCCAAACCGTACCGGACGGGGTCTCCAGAGGAGCTGCTACAGTATCCCCATCACAGAAATCAGATAGGATAAAGATACGCAAAGAGTTTTTAGCCAAGATACAAGATCTAATATTACCTGTGCCTTTGGCAAACAATAGCTCATAGCCCTTTAGTGTCAGTCCATGAATCCGTCCTTGGTGAACCCAGGGTTCCTGGACCATAACCAGCTCCTTCTTCCTCTCTACCACCCGGAGGAGCATTGCAGCGGATGTTGCTTTAGAGTGGTGAAGGTTTATTTGCGTCACCTTCACCATCCGGGAGCGCAATTACAGTGGTGTTGGCGTCCTCTTGGCTGGATTCCAAGAGGGCGCCGACGGCAGCATCATTCCCTCGGTTGGGGTTCTTCTTGGCATCGGTCCGGTAGAGGCGCAACAGAATCGTACTGAAACAGTAGAAGATTTTGTTGCCCCTCTTACGGATCGGTGCCAAAGATTCTTTATTGAGAATCAGAACCAATTCCCTTCTAGACCTCTCGGGTGCATTCACCTTAGCTACTTTCCAGTCATGGGTGGGTAGATCCGGGTTGCAGTCCTTAAAGATCTCCTTCGGGGAAGAATGTTCAGCAGGGGCTATGGTCAAGGCTCTTGGTCTTCTGGGTATGTCTTCCAAGGAAACAACATCCAGCCTAGAGCCTTCCCACACATCGCCAATAGCTTCGATGGCCTTCTTCAACAGAGACGCTGAGCGTTCATCCGTGCAGGCCATCAATTTAACGCCGTGCTGGTGCCAGCCAGCATTGAGGCGGCGGTCCCGGATTCTCCTTGCGGATCTTCCAGAACACTCCCGCTAGTTTTTGGTTAACCAAGTCCCACCTGACATGGGAAATGGCACCATCTGACACATCCCTATCGATTATGGCCCTTATGAGATTGCCTTTGGCGATCTCACTAGAGGTGCCTTTCGAAGGGATGTTCTTAGGACGTTTTGCCCTAGAAGCCCTAGCTGCATCGTTCTCCTCTTCCGAACGTTGCCGTTTAGGCGCTGCAACCGTGGCAGGTGCGGGGAGGAGTTTATTTGCAGCCCCGACACATGAGCCTGTGCCCACTTTAGAGAGGCTGCCTGCTTTTCAGAAAGCTTGTCAACCGGGATCGCACCAAAGTGCCAAATAGTCCTTAAGGCGGAGCGCCTCGCATCGCCCTGCGTGAAGCATTTTTGCGCGAAGGGTTAGTGATATTTTTGCCCGGATAGGCAGTGGGTGACGCAGTACTTTTCCTGCGCAATGTGCGCTTTGGACGCGACGGGTATGGACGGCTTAGGCCTTTCCATTCCCTTCGCACCCGATGAAGGGGGTTTTACTGTTTTACCGGTAAGGACCTGAGCAGCTTTTGAGGTACTTGGAGCGAAAGACAGAGGTACCTCGCTGCTAGTACTAGGGCAGCCACCCGTTGCCGGGTGTTTTGCCCCTTTCTCAACAGCAATCAGCCCGGTTAATCCAGGCTGATTGCCCACCACGTCAGAAGTCCGCCGACTGGTCGGGCCTGATGTGGACACCCGGCCAGCCTGCGCAGCCGTAGCTTTCGATTCACCGCGGCCTGCTACTTGCGCCGCGGGAATAGGGTCCCCAGATATTGTTAAGCATGGCATGGCTTTTTGTTTTCCATTTGGGTGGGTTAATGGGTGCATTTTATACCTACTGCCAAGTTAAAAAGCTGCCGACCCACCTGGATGCAGACGCAGACCATCAGCCGCCCAATATGGGATACGGACGCTGATGGATTTGGACATGGTCCATTGGACCGAGAAACGGACTGACTCGATAGCCACCCCATTGGGAAAAACAGACGCTATGGAGTCCGAGAAGGGTGGTTCTTGGTCGGTACTTAGTTGTTGGCCATTCTGGCATGGGTGACCCTACCAGGGGCTACTGATAACAGCTGCCCCCGCCAGTACAGACCGGTCAACTAGACCTTGAAGGAAACTGGTATTAAAAACCAACAAAATCTAAGAGATGATTTTACGGTTGGACCATTAAAACTTTTTGGGGTACATGAAACGTATTTTTGTTTTGTTTGAAAAATAAATATATATAATATTATTGAAAGACGTTCATAGGTATTAGGTATAAGAAAAGCCAACCATTTAGCTTCCTAGCCCAAAAATTTAAACGTTTCCTTATATATAAAAGTAACCGATAACATCATTTTGATTTTTTTATTAAACCTACTTTCTGTTTTGGCAAGAAAGAAAGAAGGAAGAATTACATCTGTGAAGAGTATTTTAGATTCGGCACAGCCGAATATAGCACTTTTACGTGTTTATTTTAATAATATTTTTCTAAAGTTTATGCTGTGAAGGTTTTTATTTAACTTTTAAGCAATATTTTTATATATTGTTTTTTTTAACGTAATCAAAATTTCAAAAATATTCATGTTTTGTTTGAAGATATATTTTATGTTATTCAATCGATTTTTTTTTATTTAATTTCTACAAATACATTTAAGTATATAGTGTGGTTTTGCATAGTAATAATGAAATAATAATGTTTTCTTTTAAGATATATGTTAATAGATGTTTTTTTTATATTTTGAACTTACGCATAAAATGTATGCAAATTTTTATTTCAAATGTTGTTTTTTATTGCAACTTTAATAAAAAAAATACTTGACATGGTTTTTGTCTCTTGTGAATAACTTACAACCGCTTAATTGCATTTGTTGCTTCATTTGCTTTTTATTAACTGACTTATCACAAGAAAGACATTGACGGAATCATATTACGGAAAAATATTAATTGTACGCAGTATTAATTATTATTTTTTTTTCTCTTGTTTACTCTGGCTGTTTATATTAAAAATTCTATTTTTTTTGTAGTTAACAGTCAGTAGCTATATTCATTGGAGTATTTGTAAATAAATTCGCTATAGTTGCAAAATAGTGTCCCATATTAGAACAATTTATGGAAAATTAGGTAAACATTAAAGGTTATTGCACTCTGATATATGGAGCAAACGTATTTATTATATTTTTGGTTTATCTTCTACAAAACGTCTTATTAAAGTGCCTGTTCTCTATTTCTCGGTCTCTGTGTGGCCTTACTAAATTTTTATGATATATCATTGCTTTATTTCTTATTTTCAGTTTTATGTTTACTGCTGGTTGTACATCTATAATCTCATATAGTCCTAACCATATTATTTTTACGGGCTTGGTTCTTTAACCAAACCCTTTGTAGTATTTCATACCTTCTGTATTTTGTCATAATATTGTTTTGCCCTTAATTTTGCTTTCTCTTGATTTCTTTTCACAATTTCGTGTGAACGTTGGATCTGGTATTTTAGAATCTTTTTATAATCCTCCGTGTTGTAAAGAGCAACAGGGGCGTTTTCAAGCTCATCGGTATCTCAAACTCAAACCCGAATAGACGTCTTGTCGGCGTTTGCTTTGTCGTTGTTTGTTTGCTGTTGTTGTATACATGCATTGCGTGATTGAGCCATTCGACCCAGTTGGTACCATCTAGATTGATAAAATGTCTAAAAAATTTGTCTAAAGGTCGGTGAGCTCTTTCCAAGGCACCATTTGCTTGTGGGTGGTAAGGAGTGGTTAGCAGTTTCTTTATTCCTAGCAGCTTGCATGTCTCCTTGAACAATTTCGATGTGAAGTTAGACCCGTTGTCCGTTACTAACACCTTGGGAATTAAGTATCTCGAAATTATTTTATTAAAAAAAACTCGAGCTATTGTTGAGGCCTCTGCATCAGCCACTGAAAGCTGACAATATACTTGTTTCCTCTGGCGAATTCTGCAACGATCCTACAAGGTCCAAAAACAATTTTTAAAAGGGTCTATTGGAAGTGCTTGTTATAACCAATGGCATCTTTTCGACTTTTGAGCATTTGTTTTTCTGGCATAGAGTGCACGTTGCAACATAGGTTTTGATTTGTTGGTACATATCGGCCCACTTGTATTGATTTCTGATGCGGGAGTAAGTTTTGTATGTCCCTTAGTTTCCACCCAAGGGTGTATCATGAAAAGTTTTCATTACCTTGTTAATATCTTCCATATTTGTCAAATAGACTGCCGTATCCTCTTGTTCCACGTCTTCACTCCTATTCACTTCATCCACAATCTCTTCAATATTTCTCTTTTTATAAGCGTTTGCCTCTCGTACCTTTGCTCTAGTAATTGCTCCTATACTCATTTTTTTCTACTGGCGATTATGTGCGTTAGCGTTTTGGTTGATTTTCCCCGGCTTATACCGTATCTCGAAGTCATATTCTAAAAGTTTGAGTCTCAGTCGACCCAATCTGCTTTCTTGATCCTTAACATTGGCTATTCCTTTCAGAGGCTTATGATCTATAAAAATGGAAAAATGTCTCCCAAGCGAATTTCAGATGACCTTGGTATAAACTTTCTATAATAGTTGATAAGCACCAAAAATGATTGCAGCTCCTTGACATTTCTGGGAGGCGGTATATCTTTTACTGCTGTTGTCTTGTGGGGTTCCGGTAATACTCCGTTTTCCGAACATTGATTTCCTAGATAAACTACCTTTCTTTGCAGGAAATTACATTTTTAAGGTTGTGTTTCCTTAAAACGTCCAGTACTCTTTTAAGTCTTAACAGATGATCCTCTAGATTTCTTCCGTAGATTACTATATCGTCCAGATATAGGAAACAGTCGATTCCCTGAAGACCTGTTAATATTGAATTCATTATCCTCTAAAACGTTGCTGATGCACCTGTCAATCCGAAAGGCAAAAGATTGAACTCGAAATGTACCATGTTGGTGTTGAACGCGGTTTTTTGCTTATCATTAGGGCTCATCAGAACTTGGTGGTACCCGCTTGCGAGGTCTAGGGTAGAGAAGTATCGGCTGTAGCCAAGTTGGTCTAGGACCTCGTCAATTCTTGGTATGGGGAAAACCTGTTTTATTGTAGCCTCATTCAATTTCCTGAAATCCACTACCAAACGCCATTTTTTCTCTCCGTCCTTGCCTGCTTTTTTGAGTACTAGGAGTATTGGAGAGTTCCAAGGTGAAATACTAGGGGAGATAATTCCATCTTCGATCATTTGCCCCACTTGTCTATTAATTTCATTTCGGTGGGTCTCAGGTAACCTATACTGTTTAATATTGATTGGGGGCTGATTAGGTTCAGTTGGTATTTTATGCTTAAGTACACTCGTGAATGTAAGATTGTCCCCGGGTAGGTGAAATACATCGTCGTATGATCTTTCAATGTCTTTCTGGTTCTCAAACAATTTTATGTTCTTGGTAATTGTATCGGTAATCGACTTATTCCACATCATATCTCTGCCCAATAACCCATCTGCGGACAATATGCTACCCTTCGGTACTACGTGCATTTTCAAACGTAATCTGTCTTCGTATTTATGGTTTAACATTACAGTTCCTTTGGTACTTATGCTTCCCTCAAATGCTACTGATAACGTCTTCCGCTCATTCTTGTTGATTTCTGTTGTTGCTGCCAAAGCTTCATTTTTCACTAGTGTGGTGTCTGCTCCTGAGTCCACCAATAATAATAGTTTCTCCTCTTTTGCTTCTTTGCAGGGAAAAATTATGTATGCATCGTTTATACCTTATTTTTCATTACTAGCAGAGTGATATGTGTGGCGTTTTGCCATGTTTTGTTTCTTGCTCACTTTCTATTTTATACTCGTCCAAGTCATCATTATAAAATGTAACATTATTGCCATATAATATACTTATTTTCTTAAAATGTCTCTACTGGCGTTACAAGCCCTGTATGCTGAATTTATGTTATCTGCACCATTTATCATTTTTGTATGAGCCTTTTTCTTCCGACGCGATCTTTTGGGTGTACTTACTGCTTTATCCTTGATATTAATTTTAATCTTCGGATGCTGATTATCTTCCTAATCTGTCACATTTATGCTGTTTATATCGAAATTTATTATGCTGAAATTTTCTTGATTTTCAGCTTTATCGCCTGGCGGTTGCGTTTTCTTACATGTTTTTTCCTCAGTACGTTTTCTATCTATTCTTTTTCTGCGGGTTTTGGCATTCCAGTCAATTAGTTGTGACTGGGCCGATACTCGTTTCCCGAATCCTGTCTGCCGTTTATGTACTTGTTTCTATTGCTAATAGTGCTATCATTTCTATTTCTATTCTTGTTGCTACCATTGTTGTTTCTGTTTTCGTGGCAATTGTAGGAAATGTGTCCCTGTCGACCACATCTATAACAACGTTGCTGCTCGTTCTTGTTAATTTGATTTTGTCTTATATTTTGAGTTTCTGGCCTTGCATAATTTTGAGTATTGGTTCTGGTATTATGTTTTTGTGTGTTTCTTCTAAAGTTGTATTCTGCATGTTCTTGTCATCTAGCTTGAGAATAACATTCATTCAACACATCTCCTGGTTTATTGCAGAAACTCCAGTACCTTGAAGAACTCATAGAGGTTAGATGTTCATTATTATTGGGCATTGGCTGTTTATATGTTTGTTGGTTCAAAGACAGTTGTCGTACTTCTTTCTGTAATTATTGCACCGTCTCAAATAAGGGTTCCTCGGCTCGCACTGTCATAACATTTGGATATCTCGTATTAGTGCCTAAGAGATTTTGAGCATTCTTGGTAATATTTGGTAGATCAGCCAACTTGTCATTTTCATGCCCGATGAACCTTGCCACTAACTTGGGATCTCGTAAACCCCTTATGCAGCTTCTCACCGCTGATTGATTACAATGGTCTGTCATAGATTTTTGGAGAAAAATATCCTGCCATTGTGACGCAATAAGCTCTGTTGAATTTCTAAGTAGGCCTTCCAATATCTCTCCAAATTCATATGCACTCTCTGTTGAACTTTGCTTATTGTTAAAAATCAATTCTTGTATTTCCGTTAGCGTCTTAGTTTTTATAAATTTTTCTTTAATAGCCATGCACAGTGATTCTATTGTTGTGAATTCCTTATTGTGGAAATACGAGTAAGCATTTCCAAAGAGCCTAGTTTTTATGCATTTGATTATGTCAACAACATTACCCGGTTCACCTAGTTTATCCTTCGCTATCATACATCCTGCAATAAATTTATTTGTTTCTGTTGCAAGTTCGGGCCCATTTATTCCATATAATATCGGCACGACATGGGATATATTTTTCAAAAGTTCAGTGAAAGTTGTCATATTGGTTGTATATGAAGAAGTGTTGACTAAAACTGTTTTCGTAGTTCCCCCCTGAAACTCTTGTATTTTTAATTTTAGCGTCTCAATTTGTTGAGTTTTTTCCTCAACAACTTTCCTGTTCTCAACGAATTTCTGCAGCTGTTCTGGAGTCAACCTCGTGTTAACGTGTACCGCGAGCTCTTTAAACGCTTTTTTCACAACTTGTAAATTACAAATTGTTTTCGGAGGTATATGCATAAGATAAGAGGTTTTTAACTTTTCAAAACTGTGGTTAAAGTCTACTGACGATTTGGTAAAGCACCAATGAAATGCATATAGACATTGCTTAACCATCAACAAATAAATTTCATTTATATATAATAGTATTGTGACAACAATGTGTCAAATAAAAAATTTCATAACTTGATCAGTGACGAAATCTAAGACGATCGAAGCATGTCCGTCCGTCCGTCAAGGGAAATCAGTCCAAACGAAACGAGCAAGACTCTTGAAATTTGCTATAAATATATCTTGATAACAAAGGTTACGTTCGGGAATGGGCTAAACCGGGCAAGAGAGAAGAAAGTTCCCCTAAGAACTAACCCAACCTCAAAAAAACAGCATAATTTGTTAAGTTTTTTTGTGAAATGTCTCGCCCAATGCCATTGCCGGAATGATTCTCTCAAAAGAGACATTTAAAATTGGGCACAGAGGTGTCTTAAAAGAACCCTGTCCCACCAAATTAAACATTTTAAATATACTTACTAAATATTTGGAGGGTATTTAAGATTCGACCCGGTCGAAAATAACGTTTTTACTTGTTTTAATTAAACATACTTTCTGTGTTAGAAAGAAAGAACAAATACATCTGTGAAGGGTATTTAACATTCGACACAGCCAAATATAGCACTTATAATTGTTTTGTTGTGGTTTTATTTCGCACAGCTCTTCTCTTATTATTAATTATGCTTACTGCATACATATTCTTCGCTCTCCTTGCCAATGAAGTACTCAAACTGCCGTTTATCAAGACTTGTATATATTGCATGGTACGTTTTCGCGCACTTATCACGTTCTATGTATTCCACATTTTCCTTTACCTCCATTCTGCATTTATCACAGATAATTTTTGGAGTTGTTAAACTTCGACGGGGCCTACAAGTCACTCTTTAACAACTTATTATTCTTTACACTTCGTAAACCACGGTATAGTATACATATATAGGAAGAAGTTAACCATATTTTTATTTAAAAACAATTCTTCGTTCGGACTTAAAAAAATTTTGACGTTCACTTAAAGAGGAGATGCTGGTGATCCCATACATATATATTTTGCAATTATATTGTAAATACCTATTATCTTCTATACAAAATTTTAAAATACGCAAAAATAAACATTTGTCAATACTTGTATACCTTCTTGGTACTCTTGGGAATAGGGAAACTACATCAAAGAAATTAAGCTTTCATTATCAGATATACGAGTATCTTGGTTCCTAATTTTATTCACAAGTTCTATTGGATTTTTTAGTATTATATTTAGAATCCTTAGTGATATTTTTTTAAACGTTTGTAATATGTATGAATTTCTATTTTATTAGTGGAACTTTCTTATGTAAATTGTTAATTTTTTCAACTTGCAAAAGTGAAAAAAATGAACAAAGAACGCTGATGAGATGGCGTAGCGGCCTCGAAATCAGTACTGACCCGTTCTGCTAGTTTGATGATTATTGAAAATGTTCTTAATATTCCAATCTTAATATAAATAAATAGAATTTGAACAAATTCATTTATTAATAAAATAATATTTGAAATATATATGAAGGTGAGTTGATAATAGAACATATATAAAGAGAATGTTCCATTAAGACCCTGTTCTCCGAAATTATGTATCTGTTCGATTAGTGTTCCAACCAACTTAGTGGCGCTTCAGAGTGCTGTCAAGCTTAGATTTTTAGTAAATTGTAACCGACTCGAACCGTTAGATTTTGAGAAATCTTGAAAAACCAAAAATGTTTTATTTTTAAAGCGGTTTCTATTTAAAAAATTTGTCAATTGATTCCACAAACTAATCAGCTCCTGACATTTGAAAACCGCCTTGATCGCCACTAACCGGATCAAAATTGGTGGATGCGTTCATGAGATATCGTGAAGATCGGAATTTGAAAAGTGTTGATGACCTAATGTCCGGCCATCCTAGCCGGACATTAGGCTAAAACTTAAAATTAAGAAATGTAAAAATTTAAGTACGCAGCTCGACAGAGAACAAAATGCTGCATCGTATAGTGAATTTTTAAGACTTTTGCTTGAGATTTGTCGTTTTGCGGCACCGTCAGTCAGCAAACTTCAATAAATTGCATGCGCTTTTACTGAATTATTACGATTTTAGACATTTACAATATATTTTTTTGTGGCTAAAAGAATAAAGATTTTACACTGATTTTCTATGAAAGGCTATATTATCAGCTGCTTATATTCATTTTAGAAACATTTTATTTTAAATTTTTACTCGAGTTCCATCGAGTTCGTAAAAATGTTATAGTTCACTACAAAATTTGCGCCATTTTTTTGGGAGATTCTTTGAAAATGTCACCTTTTTGAGTTTTTGATCATCATGCACATGTACATAGTAACTGATTAAGAAACCGTTTAGTCAGTCATAAAATGTTTTAGTTTTTATACACTGCATATAAGAATATATTCACTTTGTCATGCCGTTTGCAACGCAGCGAAATATCCATCTGAGACTCCATAAAGTATATGTATTCTTGATCAGTGATGAAATCTAAGACGATCTGAGCATGCCCGTCTGTCCATCCGTCCGTATGTGGAAATCGCGATTTAGTCCAAAAGAAAAGAAATGTGGTATAAATATATCCTGTAAGATAGCATAGGTCAAGTTCGGAGATGTCCTAAATTGGGCAAGACCGAAAAAGTTCCTTTAAAAGAACTAAACCAACCTCTAAAAAACAACATAATTTCTAAAGATTTTTTTGCAATTTTGTTAAGCAAATGATATATTTTTATATTAAAGTAAGTCCAGCGCGTTAAACTTGGAGCAATCAAATAAAAACAAGTAAAAGTGCTATATTCGGCTGTGCCGAATCTTAAATACCCTTCACAGAAGTAATACTTCTTTCTTTCTTTCTTGCCAAAACAGAAAGTAGGTTTAATTAAAAAATCAAAATGATGTTATCGGTTACTTTTATATTTAAGAAAACGTTTAAATTTTTCGGCTAGGAAGCTAAATGTTTGGCTTTTCTTATATCTAATACCTATGAACGTCTTTCGAAAATATTATATATGTATATTTAATTTACAAACAAAACAAAAAATCCGTTTCATGTACCCCAAAAAGTTCTAATTGTCCAACCGTAGAATCGTCTTTGGTTTTTAATGTTGTTGGTTTTTAATACCAGTTTACTTCTTTATGATATATAAAGTAGGTATAATTCATCATAAAAATCAAAAATAACAAATAAAATGGCTGCTTTTATGAATCAGAAAATGTCGATTTCCCAACTCTGGAACCGAATTTTTAATTTTTTAATACTAATTTAATTTTTTCTGATATATAAAATAGCTTTAATTCACTAAAAACACAAAATTTGGAATTTATGTATGTACTTTTATATACCAAATATATTTCAATTTTCCAACCCCGGAACCGAATTTATAATTTTTTGATACTAGTTTAATTTTTTCTGAAATATCTAATAGGTTTAATTCACTAAAAGCACAAAATTCGGAATTTATGTATGTACTATTATGTACGAAAAATATTTCGATTTTCCAACTCTGGAAGCGAATTTTTATTTTTTTACCAATGCAATTCTTAGTGAGGTGTAACATAGTTTTACTTGACAACAAAAATAATATTTTTAAACTTTTTGGTCACTTTCACGTACCATAAAATATATCATTTGTCCAAACCTGGAGTATAATTCTTCCTGAATTATAAAACAGCTTTAATTAGCAAAAAGAAACAACGTCAATTGCTTTTTTGGTTACTTTTATCTAGAATAAATATATCAATTTCCCAACCCTGGAAACGAAATTTAAATTTTTTTTACCAATGCAACTTTTAATGAGGCATGAAATAGTTTTATTTAAGAAAAACTTAATATTTATAACCATATAGGTTATAAATATAGTTTTAATTATTAAAAAACAATGTCAATTGCCTTTTTGGTTACATTTATGTTTAAAAAAAATTTCAATTTCCCAACCCTGGAAGCGAAATTTATATTTATTTAAATTTTCTTTATCAATGCAAATCTTCATGAAAAGAAGAGAAAAACTCGAATTTTGCAACCATTTTGGTTATTACATGCACTACAAATTATTCCATGTACCAAAAAAAAATTAAATTTTTCCAACCCTACGAAACGAAACGAAAATTAAATTTTTTTTGTTCATTTTTTTTACCAGTGCAATGCTTCTTGAGGTATAAAGTAGTTTTATTTACGAAAAATTGCAAATATTTTACCATTTTGGTAACTTTCATGTACCATAAAATATTGCACTTGTCCATCCCTGGATTCGAAATTTTATTTTTGAATTTTTGATACCAATTTTGTTCTTCCTAAATTATAAGACAGTTTTAGTTGGCAAAAAACAAAAAAACAAAAATAAACATCAATTGCCTGTTTGATTACTTGCATGTATAAAAAAATTTAATGACCCACCCCTGGAAGAAAATTTGAATTTAAAATTTTTGATTTTTTTTAGCTAATGCAAATCTTCATGACGTATAAAGTGGTTGTGTTAAAGAAAAACTTGAAATTTTTAACAATTCTAGTTACTACATGTACTACAAAAAAAGTTTTTAATTTCCCATCCCTGGAAAAAAAATTTTATTTTTTTAGTTTTTAATAGACCATTGAGGCTCCCAAAAGTTTGTGCTTAATTTCGTAGGTTTAATTTACAAACATTAAAAAAATAATTTTGTATATATAATTTTGGTATAAATTTTGCGTCGAGAAATAGGTGTAAGCTTCCCAGCTCTGGAACCGTACTTCGGATCTTTCTGAATTTCAATAGCACGGACAGACGGACATCGCTCAATCGTCATGGCTATTTATAAGGATCCAGAATATATATACTTAATGGGGTCCCATGTGCATATCGAAGAAATTACACACGGAATGACAAACCTATATATACCCTTTCACTTTTTTGTGAAGGGTATAAAAACTAATTTTCGAACCCCGCACCCTTTAGTGGGCGTTATTATATGCAAAAATATTGTAAAAATTTAACAAATTGTTTTACTTAAGCCTATATTCCTTAAAAAAATCCATTTTTAAGTTTTCTTGACGAAGCTGAGACATATCCTGGCTCTACTCTGACCTACCTCCTCCTCCCCCTTTGCACCCTAAATGACCTTATAAAATTTTTTTTTAAACTTTGTATATAATTATTACAAGCATTTATTTTTAGAGTTTTATGACAGAGATGAAATATCTCCCCCACAGCCCTTGCCAGAGCGACCAAAGAGAATTGGACCCCATAAGGTATATATATTCTTGATCAGTGATGAAGTCTAAGACGGTCTAGCAATGACTATACGTTCGTCTGTTGAAAACATGATATTGTCTATTTTTGAACTCCGCCCCCTTTAGTGGGCGTTAACGTACGATATTATATAAAGGAACTCTGTTAAGCATTTTAAATTTACTTACTAATTATTTGGAGGGTATTTAAGATTCGACCCGGTCGAATATAACGTTTTTACTTGTTAATAACTGTTCGTGTATGTTTGTTATTTAAATTATTACATATAAATCTGTTGTTAATCTGTAAAAAGAGAAATGAGGAAAACAGTAATTCTCCCAGACCCCTATAGTGGTTTTTAGCTACCTGTGCAGCTGCGTTGTAATTGGCGTTATTTGATGGAGCAAAATAAATTTACCTGTTTCAATTGACTTTTTTATTATTGTTAAAAGCAAAGCCAAAAATATATGAAAAATAAACAAATCTAGCCTAACCACAATATAGTAAAAACCAGAGTACCTGTGGTTTTTACTATATTGTGGTTATTGAACAAAGTCATTGTCGAACACTTTTGAAGCTTCGAGAGTAAAATGTAAAATTGTATACAAGGTTATAGTTATTCCAAATATTACATAAATCTAATGCTACGCCCGTTGAAAAGAAATTTTAATTTTTAGTCAGAAAATTGTGCGAAATTTCAAAATGTCAGGCAGATGGTGATATACCAGCAGTAAAGCAGTGTTTAAAGAATTTCGAAATATACGTATTGGCATTCAGCACAACAATCAATGTAGGGGCACCCAATATTGTTTTAGAAACAATATAAACAACCAAAATTATCAATATCCGGCTAGATTGGCAAAATACCCCTATGTGCATCACTTATGTTGTCACTTGTATGAGATTTTGCATTCTGATCATATTCTTACCTTCAAGTTGGTAATATGTATTGGGTACGACGTAATTTGATCATAAAATCTTGTCACGAGTAGTTGCACGAAATGATCACAAACCTAGTAAAATGTCAAAAGTAAATATATTGATGTCCTCATTAAGGTTTAATTATAATCTTAGTTGGTATATAAAATAATATAAAAGGTAAAAACTTAAGATCATCAAATCTAACCTAACCCTAACCTAACCCCCAGAAGAGCTATAGAATTCATTCTTGGACTGATGAATTGGAAATGAATTTTTTTCTAGTTAAAACTATTTTATGTGTTACGAAGAATGATATTGGTATCAAAAACTTGAAAAAATTAAAATTTCAATCCTAGGGTTGGACAATACAACTGTTTTTTGGTGCATAACCAAAAAGGTTACTAATTCTGATTTTTATTTTAATTAAAAAAGTTTTATACTTCACTATGAATTGAATTTCTATTAAGAACAAAAAAATAATAATAAAAAATTTAATCCAGGATTATAAAACGGATTTTTTTATTCAAAAAAGATTACAGGTTGGAAAATTGAAATATTTAGTAATTAAAAGTAACCGTATGAGTTCTTGATATTGTATTTTTTAGTGAATTAAATATTTTTTATGTTTCAGGAAGAATTACTTTCATGTAAAAAATTAAAAATTCGATTCCAGAATTGAAAAATCGAAATTATTTTGGCACATAAATGTTGCCTAATTTTGGTTTCTTTACTGACTTAAACTTTATACTTCAAGAAGAATGAAATGGGTATTAAAAAGAAGAAAATAAATATAAATTCCTAAAACCTATATTATACTTCAGGAAGAATGATATGGCTATTAGAAACAAACAAAAATAAATAAAAATTCCATTCCAGGGTTACAAAATCAATATTTGTTGATACATAAAAGTAACGATATAAGTTCCTAATTTTGACTTTTAAGGTGAATTATACCTATTTTGTATTTCAGAAGAATGAAATTCGTATTATAAGCAACAAAAATTAAAAATTCGATTTCAGCGTTAGAAAATCGACATAGTTTGGAGCATAAATGTAGCCATTTAAGTTTCTAGTTTTCGTTTTTTTAGTGAATTAAACCTATTTTATACTTCAGGAAAAACTAGATTGATATTAATAACCACAAAAATTAAAAATTTAACTCCAGGGTTGGACAATATATATTTGTTTGGTATATAAAAGTAACCAAGAGAAACTAATGTTTTCTTTTTGTTTATAAATTAAACATATGTAACATTTGTAGAAGAAGTTATTTAGTACTAGAAATCACTTTCAAAGCTGAAAAATTTTAATTTTTTCTTAAATATTAAAGTAACTAATGTAAGCACTTTTACTTGTTTATTATTTATGTCAATGTATTAGTTGTTAATACATATAAGCAACTTGTAACAAATTACCTGTATGTGTAAGTTCAAGGTCTGATTTTAGATAGCGTGTACCGAACAAACTTTAATCAACTGCGTCGAAAGAGTTGAGTTTGCAGAAAGCAAATATCAATATTTGATGGGTAATAACTAGACCAACTGGTTTATCCGCTTTTGACAAGATCTTATTATCAATCCAATGCAATTTAAATATATTGGATCGTAGGTTCTTGTCAGAGCGAGTTGAAACCAATTCTACTCCAAATAAAAATACTTGTCGACCATTTAACTTCTAATAAATTCGTTGAAAGGTGGTGATTGCACTACAGATGATCACGAATTCGATTTAAACCAGTACTTGATGTATAGCACCATTTTAATAATAGTGAGTCCAATCCGTTTCATATTACTACTATTATCTAACTTTAACATATCCTACATTTACAATTGATCATTGTACCAAAAAATATTTTGTATACACAACCGCATGTATCTATTTCAAACAGTTTTTGGTTTCTCTATTTTACTAATAATGTGAATATTATGAACTCACATGTATCTGTTTTCACACTGATATATGTACATAGTCTTAATACATGTTGGTTTTAACGTCAAAACCAACTGATAAAACCTGGTTTTAGCATGCAAATCTTTTTATTGAAACCAACTTAAAAGTATTTTTGAATAGGTTTTTATACCCTTCACAAAAAAGTGAAAGTGTATATATATGTTTGTCATTCCGTGTGTAATTTCTTCGATACCCACATGGGACCCCATAAAGTATATATATTCTGAATCCTTATCAATAGCGATGACGATTGAGCGATGTCCGTCTGTCCGTCCGTCTGTACGTAAAATCTGTTTCCCAAGCCCCAGAAGAGCTAGCTTCTTGGACCGTTGGATTGGAAATGAACTTAAATAGAGTGCTATTGAAATTCAGAAAGATCCGAAGTATGGTTCCAGAGCTGGGAAGCTTACACTTATTTCTCGACGCAAAAATTAATTATTTTTTTTAATGTTTGTAAATTAAACCTGTTTCGTGCTTTGGGGAGCCTCAATGGTCTATTAAAAACTAAAAAATAAAAAAATTTCCAGGGATGGTAATTTAAAAACATTTTTTTCGGCCTATTCCGTATTTTGTAGTACATGTAGTAACTAAAATTGTTAAAAATTTCAAGTTTTTCTTGAAATTTGCATTGGCCAAAAAAAAAAAGTTTTTTTTATTCAAATTTTGCTTAGAGGGGTGGGATATTGAATTTTTTTATACATGAATGTAATCAAACAGGCAACTGATGTTGTTTTTTTTGTTTTTTGCTAACTAAAACTTTCTTGTAATTTAGGAAGAACAAAATTGGTATCAAAAATTCAAAAATAAAATTTCGAATCCAGGGATGGACAAGTGCAATATTTTATGGCACATGAAAGTTAGCAAAATGTTAAAAAATTTTCAATTTTTCTTAAATAAAACTACTTCATACCTCAAGAAGCGTTGCACTGATAAAAAAAATTATACAAAAAAAATTAAATTTCGTTTCCAGGGTTGAAAAAATTAAATTTTTTTTGGTAAATGCAATATTTTGTAGTACATGTAATAACCAACATGGTTGCAAAATTCGAGTTTTTCTTAAACAAAACTACCTCATGAAGATTTGCCTTGATAAAGAAAACTTTAAAAAATTTAAATTTCGCTTCCAGGGTTGGGAAATTTAAATTTTTTTTATACATAAAAGTAACCAAAGAGGCAATTGACGTTGTTTTTTACTAATTAAAATTTTTTTTTAGTTCAGGAAAAACAAAATTGGTATCAAAAATTAAAAAAAATCAAAATTCAGATTCCAGAGGATAACTGCATTATTTTATGGTACATAAAAATGACCTAAATGGTTACAAATATTAAGTTTTTCTTAAATAAAACTATTTCATGCCTCATTAAGAGTTGCATTGGTAAAAAAATTTAAATTTTGTTTCCAGGGTTGGGAAATTGAAACATTTATTCTGCATAAAAGTAACCAAAAAGGCAATTGACGTTGTTTCTTTTTGCTAATTAAATCTGTTTAAAATTCAGGAAAAACAAAATTGGTATTGAAATCTTAAAAAATCAAAATTTCGACTCCAGGGTTGGACAAATGAAATATTTTATGGTACATGAAACTGACCAAAAAGTTAAAAAATTTTAATTTTTTTTTCAAGTAAAACTATGTTACACCTCACTAAGAATTGCATTGGTAAAAAAATAAAAATTCGCTTCCAGAGTTGGAAAATCACAATATTTTTCGTACATAATAGTACATACATAAATTCCAAATTTTGTGCTTTTAGTGAATGAAACCTATTAGATATTTCAGAAAAAATTAAACTAGGATCAAAAAATTATAAATTCGGTTCCAGGGATGGAAAATCGCAATTTTTTGGTGGATAAAAGTAACCATATAAGTTCCCAATTTTGGGTTTTTTCAGTGACTTAAACCTATTTTATACTTCGCTAGGAATTAAATTGGTATTAAAAATTTTAAAAACTAAAAATTCGGTTCCAGGGCTGGAAAATCGAGATATTTTTGGAGCATATAAGTACATACATAAATTCCAAATTTTGTGTTTTTAGTGAATTAAACCTATTTTATGTATCAGAAAAAATTAAATTAGTATTAAGAAATTTTAAATTGGGTTCCAGAGTTGGAAAATCGGCATTTTCTGATTGATAAAAGAAGTAGAGGTGTCAAAATATCGATAGTATTTTCGATAGTATCGATAGGAATTTTTTTGTGACTATCGATAGTTTTTTCGATTGGGTTTTTGATAAATATAAACTATCGATAGTTTGCAGTCACTATCGATAGTAAATGATCCATCACCAAGGAAAATTGTAAACAAAAAATAATACACACCTAAAATACATCTCAGCTAAGGCAAAAAGTTTGGTGATTCCCAAAAATTCAAGTATTATTTGAAAACTTAAGTGATTTTGTGTAATGAATAGTGATGATAGTGCAAAAACAGGTACGTTTTACATAAATTTAAAAGCTTTTAATGAAAATAATACTTTTTAGATATTCCTCAATCCAACAAAAGACAAAAAAAAGTCTGCATCGGACGTTTGGAAGCATTTTGAATTAAATAAAGACAAGAAATACGCAAAATGCCTAATATGCAAAAAAACGTATAAAACAAGCGGAAACACATCAAATTTAATCGACCATTTAAGGCGCTGTCAACCTTTATTGCTAGAAACTAACGAGTCTAACTCTAAAATAACAAAGTTTTTTAATAATAAGCCACAAAAATACGATAAGAGTTCTGATAAGAAAAAAGAACTAGACCTAGCTTTAACAAAAATGATTGCTTTAGATGTGCAGCCGTTCTGTATAGTTGAAGATAAGGGATTCCGCGAATTTGTCCACTGCCTTGACCCGCGGTATGATTTACCATCCCGAAACACCATTCGAGATGTTCATTTGAAAATGTTATACGATGATGTAACAAATAAATTGCAGACTGTTCTTGACATAGTCGAAAGTTGTGCTATAACCACCGATTCCTGGTCATCAAAGGCAAATGAGAATTATTTGACTATTACATGTCATTTCATAGATGCTGATTTCAAACTACGATCGGCAGTTTTAACAACATCAAAGCTCGTTAACGACCTAAATCATAAGTCAGAAAACATAGCCGAATCGCTGCATGCTTGCCTTCAGAAATGGAATATACTTGAAAAAGTTTCAAGTAACAGATAACGCAGCTTCAATGATAAAAGCTTGTGAAATACTAAAGAAAACTAATCTTCCGTGCTTTGCCCATTCAATTAACCTTGTTGTGCAGGACGTTTTGCCCACTGATGATGTTAAAACCTTAATGTTAAAGTGCAAAAATATAGTCACATATTTTAAAATGAGCACTATTGCATACGCCAAATTGAAAAAGGAGCAGGGCACAGAAAAGCAATATAGCATTATTCAAGAAGTACCCACTAGGTGGAATAGTGCTTTTGCAATGGTGCAACGAATTTTACTTATCAAAGATGCAGTACTTTTAAGTACACCGAAGTCACCTCAAATTCTAACAGCTGAGGACATAGACGCACTTAAAGACATATGTTTAATATTGGAACCATTCGAAAAAAATACAAACGTTATATCGGGTAATCAGTATATAACGATTTCACAAGTAATACCTGTCGCATTAGGGTTACATTTTTCGATAGTGAAACTGAAAACAAAAATGAAAACTGAAATAGGAAAGGAAGCCTGCAACTGTTTAATTGAACAAATTCAACGAAGACTTTCTATTTATGAAACCCGAACTGTTACAAGATTGTCCACTCTGTTGGATCCCAGATTTAAAAAAGAAGGCTTTCGATATCGGAATAATGCAACGCAAGCATGTATAAAATTAGAAAATGATTTATTTGAAATAAAAAGAATTATGGCATCAAGAGAAACCACAGAGGCACCATCATCTAAGAGCTTTGAAGGGCCAGAAATTTTCCAATTTATGAAGGAAAAGCTTTCAAATAAAGTCGTGTCCAATCGGGCAAATTCAATTATTTTGCTCCGGGAATATACTGAAAAGCCAAATGAACCCATTAATATCGATCCGTTAGAGTATTGGAAGGTAAACATTTTGATTAGCATATACATACATACGAGATACGAATAGATTATAAAATATTTTCTTCCTTTACAGACAAGATCAACTGATATGAAAGAGATGCAAGCACTTGCACTTAAATATCTGTGTGTCCCGGCAACATCGACTGAGTCAGAAAGGATGTTTAGTAAGGCTGGACAAATCATTTCGGAAAGACGAACAAAATTAAAAGAAAAAACCGTAGATATGCTGCTTTATGTCAACAAAAATAATTGGATGACAAGCATTTGATCTCAACTTATTTTTATTTAATTCCTTGTTGAATCAACTGTGAAGTATTTTTAGTTTTGTTATTTATTGAACTATGAAATAAAGTTCTTTTTGTTTTGTTTTACTATTTTTTTTAAATTTTTTAAAAGATATTAACTATCGGCGATATATCGATAGTTTTTTTCATTTTCGATAGTCCAGATTCGATATATCCATATATTTTTTTAAACTATCGAAAACTATAGATAGTGCTACTATCGATAGTTTGACATCTCTAAAAAGAAGCCATATTATTTGTTATTTTTGATTTGTATGATGAATTATACCTACTTTATATATTAGAAAGAAGTAAACTGGTATTAAAAACCAACAAAATCTAAAAGACGATTCTACGGTTGGACAATTAGAACTTTTTGGGGTACATGAAACGGATTTTTTGTTTTGTTTATAAATTAAATATATGTAATATTTTTGAAAGACGTTCATAGGTATTAGATATAAGAAAAGTCAAATATTTAGCTTCCCAGTCGAAAAATGTAAACGTTTTCTTAAATATAAAACCGATAACATCATTTTGATTTCTTAATTAAACCTACTTTCTGTTTTGGCAAGAAAAAAGGAAAGAAGAATTACATCTGTGAAGGGTATTTAATATTCGGCACAGCCGAATATAGCACTTTTACTTGTTTTTAGCTCGGACCAGCACTCAGGGGATGACTCCTATATAAGCAGTGCATTGCGCATGAACTTGAAGGAGGAGATAGTATTGAGGTGACAGATGAGATAAAGAATTTCTTGTAGCAATTCGAAGTTTTTTACTTTGCTGGCTAATTCTTTTGCTACAAGGCCGACGAATGAAAGTTCAAAGAAGAAAAAGTAAAAATCATGTCAATAAGACATGACTCGTATGAACACAGACTATGTTATTTCCTGGAAACAGCTGATAATGCACCACAAATTCTACCACACTCGCATTTTTGCAAATACAAAAAGTATTCAGCCGCAAAGCAACTCTTAGTCAGTCAGCATCAAGCCTCGTTGACATATATTTGTTAAGTGCAGCCAAACCACTGATCGTTTACTCTCTTACGAGAGTTTTGCGTCTCACTCGCATTAGTTAATCAACACATCAGATAACTGTACGTATTTACAGTTTTTCTCAGGAATTTTCCGTAGTTAACTACGTTGCTACTTGCTATGTGAAGGCATAGGTCATGTACGGTCAGTCACAGTAACGGATAAAATACTGGTTAACAACACACCGAATTCTGCATCGTATAGTGAATTTTCAAGGCTTTTGCTTAAGATTTGTCGTTTTGCGACGCTGTTAAAGTCAGAAAGTTAGGAAAATTGCATGCGCTTTTACTGAATTTTTACGATTTTGAGACATTTACAATTTTATACCCGCAGATGCTTCACGTTACGTGCCTATCTCATGGACTGCACAGAGTTGCAGATTTCATACGCTTGCACTTCGTAGATGTAAACTCCCTTATTGCAAATTGCAAAGCTGTTTTTCTTAAGGTATGTAATACATACATACATACTATGTGTGGTATATATGTATGTACATATGTATACCTACTATACTTATATACATATGTATATTTGAAGAAGTGGAAGAAAAGATGAAAAATCTTAAAACAAAATATTTTTTGAAAAGTTCAATAAAGTTATGAATCGAAACGTTGGAAATCAAACATTAATTAAAGTTAAAAATAATATTTCTCTAAACAAAAGCGAAGCTGATGAATACATTGATTCGCTATCTCCATGCGAATTATTGTTGTTTAAGTTCCTAGAAAGAATTTTTTCAATATATTCTACAGTTTTATGCGATAATCGAAGATCTTTCCTTTTTGAAAATTTAAAAAAACATATGATTGTGGTTTGTAATAAAAAATTATTTCAGTAAAATAAATGAAAAGTGGTTACATTGTTTAATTTTTGGAAGCTTATTTGAGCTTTTTTTTGCTTATTCTTGGGCTTATTTTGTGTTTATTTTGCGCTTTTTTGCTTGCTTTTTTCTTTAATTTTATGCATATTTAAACTTGCCCTGCTGATGAATAACGATGACGATTGACTGATGTCCGTCTGTCTGTACGTGAAATTCCAAAGCTCCCAGAGAGCTAGAGACTTCGTTCTTGGAACGTTGGATTGGAAATAAACATAAATAGAGTGGTATTGAAATTCAGAAATATCCGAAGTACGGTTCCCGAGCTGGGAAGTTTACACCTATTTCTCGACACAACATTAATGCTAAAAACCAATTATTTTTTTGGTTGTTTGCAAAGCCTCTAGCTTTGGAAAGCCTCTATGGTCTATTAACAATTAAAAAATAAATTCCAGGGATGGGAATGTAAAAGTTTTTTTTTGCACATGCAGTACTTTTTATTATATATGTAATAATTAAACTGGTTTAAAATTGTAAGTTTTTCTAAAATAAAACCGCTTTATATATCATTAGGACTTACCTTGGTAAAAAAAAATATTTTAAATCTCGCTTCCAGAGGTGGGAAATTGAAATTTTTTTTATACCTAATAGTAACCAAAAAGGCAACTAACGTCGGTTTTTTACTAATTCAAACTATTTTTTAATTCAGGAAAAATAATATTGATATCAAATATTAAAAAAAATCAAAGTTTCCATTCTAGGGTTGGATAACTGCAATGTTTTATAGTACATGAAAGTGACCAAAATGGTTACAAATTTAAGTTCTTCTTGAATAAAACTGTTTCATGCCTCACTATTAAGAGTTGCATTTGTAAAAAAACAAACAAAAATTAACATCTCGTTTCCAGGGTTGGGAAATTAAAATATTTTTTATGCATAAAAGTTACCAAAAAGGCAATTGACGTTGTTGTTTTTGCTAATTATAACTATTTTATAATTCAGGAGTGTCAAAATTGGTATTATAATCTTAAAAAATTTCGGTTCCAGGGTTGGGAAAATGAAATATTTTATGGTACATGAAAGTGACAAAAAAGTTTAAAAATTTTTTTTGTCAAGTAAAACTGCGTTCAACCTAATCAAGTATTGCATTAGTAAAAAAATGAAATTTCGCTACCAGAGTTGGAAAATAGAAATATTTCTGGTACATAAATGTACCCACATAAATTCCAAATTTTGTGTTTTCAGTGAATTAAACCTATTTTATACTTTAGGAAAAATTAAATTAAGTTCGGTTCGAGGGTTGGAAAATCGAAATTTTTTGTTACATAAAAGTATCCACATAAATTCCATTCTTTTTTTGTAAATTAAACCTATTTTATACTTCGCTAAGAATTAAATTGGTATTAAAAATTTGAAAAATTAAAAATTCGTTTCCAGGTTTGGAAAACCGAAAACTAGCCATATAAGTCCCGAATTTTGGTATTTTGTAAATTAAATCTCTTTTATACTTCGGGAAGAGTTAAATTGGTATTAAAAACCAAAAAATATATCCAATTTCAGGGTTGGAATATCGACATTTTCTGATTCATAAAAGTAACCATATAATTAGCTATTTTCGAGTTTTATGATGAATTATACCTACTTTTTATACCAGGAAAAAATAAATTGGTATTTAAAACTAAAAAAGTCTAAAAGACGATTCTGCGGTTGGATAACTAGCACTTTTTGGGGTATATGAAACGGATTATTTCTCTTTGTTTAAACATATTTAATATTTTTGAAAGACGTGCAGAGGTATTAGAAATAAGAACAGCCAAACATTTAGCTTCCTAGCCAAAAAATTTAAACGTTTTCTTAAATATAAAAGTAACTGATAACATAATTTTGTTTTTTTAATTAAACTTACCTTCTGTTTTATCAAGTTAGAAAGAAAGACGAATTACATCTGCGAAGGGTATTTATGATTCGGCACAGCCGAATATAGCACTTTTACTTGTTTTGTCATAAAATAGCTCTAGAGATCTGAGTCGAACGGCTGAAAATCTTTAGGCGAGACAGCGATAGTATGTATAGTATATGTTTGCCGCAGTTACTAATATATAAACGGATAATAAATTATTTATATCTATATGTCTGTACATTAGACCACATTTTTATAACATAAAAAATTAAAAGGGAACTAAATCGCAAAAACTAAATATATGCAAGTGAAAATTTTTTCTCGTTTAACTCACATAGCTGGTAGACACGGAACATTTTTCCGTTTACCACCGCCAAAAAAATATATTCAGCTCATATCGAGACAACAGCTGTTTTATTTTATACATACAAATTTTTGTGTTCCAGAAGATAAATTTATTAATTTTATATAGAACCGGAGCTTTTTTTATTCTTTTTTCATTTGTTTTTGGCATTTCAAAACAACTTTATTTCAATTGCCTTATCTTTCTTTTGCTTTGCTAAAAGCTAATTACAAATGTGTTGTTATCTTATCAGCTGATCGATAGCATACTACGTTAAGGCGGGTTGTTCACACTAGTTATATATTTCGTGCAATTATTTTATGACTAAAGTGTGAATCCCCCAAAAATATTTTTTTGTGGATAAACGAATAAAGATTTTACATTAATTACTTTTCTCTGGGAAAGGCTATATATTATCAGCAGATTATATTAGTTTTTAGAAAAATTTTATTTAAAATTTTTATGATAAGAAAATTTATTTGAAATTAAGAAAAAAAATTTTTGTTAAATATTTTGTAAAAAAATATATCGCTTTTGAAAGCGAGTTTCATCGAGTTCGTATAAATGTTATAGTTCACTATAAAATATGAAATTTCTACTTTTAGACGGGGAAAAAAAGAACTTTGCGCATTTTTGCCACATTGTTTTTGGGGGATTTTTTGAAAATTTCACATATTTTCTGTGTTTGATCATCTTTCATAGGTATACATATATGTGACCTGCACCACGAAAAGGGACCTCTGCGCCGAAAAGATGTTATTGAGAAAAGCGCATTAAAAAAAGTGCTTCGTTTTTCCGTGTTTTGCGCATGGTTATGCAACTCTTCCTTCAACCTTATCATCTGGCGATGTATTTCTGGTACTTTGTACGATGTTCACTATGCAGTGTTGCCTCTTTGAAAATTATTTCTAACTTTGTTTTCAAAATTGCTAGATAATATTATATATATAATCTGTTTATATCACATTTTTTCATTAATTATGTTCATCTTCACAGGTGATTTGTAGAAAAACTAAAAGCCATAGAGACTTGCGGTTTGCGGCATTTGAAAGAGCGTTTTTTTCCTATAAGCATCACTCAAAAAGTAAAAAAAAATGTTTTCAGCGCAGCGGTCCCTTTTCGTGGAGCAGCTCACATATGAGTATGAAACCATTTTATCAGTCATAAAATGTTTTAGTTGTTAATACTTGTACGTGTATTTTTGTTATTTAAATTATTACACATAACACTACAATAATGTGTAAAAAAATATATGCGCGAAACAGTAATTCTCCCACACTCCTATAGCGGTTTTAGCTACCTGTGCAGCTGCGTTGTAATTGGCGTTATTTGATGGAGCAGAATACATGTAACTGTTTCAATTGACTTTTTTATTACTATCAAAAACAAGGACAAACATATATAAAAAACAAGAAAAGTGCTATATTCATTCGGCTGTGCCGAATCTTAAATACCTTTCACAGATGTAATTATTCTTTCTTTCTTTCTTGCCAAGACAGAAAGTAGGTTTAACTAAAAAATCAAAATGATGTTATCGGTTACATTTATTTTAAGGAAAACGTTTAAATTTGTCGGCTAGAAAGCTTAATGTTTCGCTTTTCTTATTTATAATACCTCTGAACGTCTTTCAAAAATATTAAATATGTTTAATTTACAAACAAAAAGAAAAAAAATCCGTTTCATGTACCCCAAAAAGTCCTAATTGTCCAACCGTAGAATAGTTTTTAGATTTTTTTGGGTTTTAGTACCAATTTATTTCTTCCTGATATATAAAATAGGTATAATTCATCATAAAAATCAAAAATAACAAATATTATGGTTAATTTTATGAAATAGAAAATTTCGATATTCCAAACCTGATATTGGATTTTTAATTTTTTTGGCTTTCAATACCAATTTAACTCTTCCCGAAGTATAAAAAAAATTTCATCCACAAAAAAAACCAAAATTAGGAAATTATATGGCTAATTTCGATTTTCCAACCCTGAAACCGAATTTTTAGTTTTTAAAATTTTTAATACCAATTTAATTCTTAGCGAAGTATAAAAAATGTTTAATTCACTGAAAAATACCAAAATTGGGAACTTATATTGTTATTTTATGTACCAAAAAATTTTGATTTTCCAACCCTAGAACCGAATTTTTAATTTAAAAATTTTTAATACCAATTTAATTCTTAGTTAAGTATAAAATGTTTCATTTACTGAAAAAAAAACAAAATTAGGAATTTATGTGGGTACCAAATGTATGTACCTAAACATTTAGATTTTCCAACCCTGGAGCCGAATTTTTAATATATTCATACTAATTTAATTTTTTTCTAAAATATAAATAAGGTTTAATTAAATAAAAACACAAAATTTGGAATTTATGTGGGTACTTTTATGTAACAAAAATATTTCGATTTTCCAACTGTGTAAGCGAATTTTTATTTTTTGCCAATGCAATCCTTAGTGAGGTATAACATAGTTTTAGTGACAAAAAAAATTTAAAATTTTTAAATTATTGGTCACCTTCATGTACCATAAAATATATCGTTTGTCCAACCCTGGAGGCAAAATTTTGATTTTTTAAGATTTTAATACCAATTTTGTTCTTCCTGAATTATAAAATAGTTATAATTAGCGAAAACAACAACGTCAATTGCCTTTTTGGTTACTTTTATGCAGAAAAAATATTTCAATATCCCATAAAAAACGTAATATTTGTAACCATTTTGGTCACTTTCATGTACTACAAAATATTGCAGTTATCCAGCTCTGGAATCTACATTTTGATTTTTTTTTTTATACCAATTTTGTTTTTCCTGAACTAAAAAATAGTTTTAATTAGTAAAAAGCCGACGTAGTTTTCTTTTTGGTTACTTTTATGTATAAAAAACATTTAAATTGCCCAGCTCTGGAAGTGAAATTGAAATTTTCTTTTTTACCATGAGGTATAAAGTAGTATTATTTAAGAAAAATTTAAAATTTTGAACCATTTTTCATGAACAATAAAATATTGCACTTGTCCAACCCTGGATTATAAATTGTGATTTTTATGGAAATTTTTGACACCAATTTTGTTCTTCCTTAAATATAAAATAGTTTTGTATGTAGTAAGAATTTTAACGAACATTTTATATTGCTATATTAAATTGAATTAAGATTTTATAGGCTAATTGTTCGAAATTTGTTTTTAAATTTAATATAGCAATATAAAATGTTCGTTAAAATTCTTACTACATACAAAATTTAAGCTATGGCATGAGCTACCAATAATAAAAAATTGGAAAAACGTTCACATGGACTTAAGTATAAAATTCAAACCAAAAAAGTTTGATTTAGGTATGATGGAACAAAAAAATTCAGAAAAATGGGACATGAAGAAAAATAATCAAACGGTAACACGGGTATTATAACAATAACATGTTAACATCAGCTTGATACAGTTCTCGTATTCTTTTTCACAATAACATTTGTGTAAATAGGAACTGTTATCACATTCAACTAAGCCACCTAATAAGTGGTGACAAACACAATACACATGAGCACTGATGATGAAAGGGTTGCGTCTTTCGAAAACAGTTGTTCTGCTCTGCTGTGTAAGTTGAATAACAAAAACTGATGTTGACTTGCCTTTGTGCCTTGGAATATTTATCATGTCTTTCTGAGATTTAAATTAAAAATTTCGAACAATTAGCCTATAGAATCTTAATTCAATTTAATATAGCAATATAAAATGTTCGTTAAAATTCTTACTACATACAAATTTAAGCTATGGCTTGAGCTACCAATAATAAATTGGAAAAACGTTCACATGTGCTTAAGTATAAAATTCAAACCAAAAAAGTTTGACTTAGGTATGATGAAACAAAAAATTCAGAAAAATGGGACATGAAGAAAAATAATCAAACGGTAACACGGGTATTATAACAATAACATGTTAACATCAGCTTGATACAGTTCTCGTATTCTTTTTCACAATAAAATTTGTGTAAATAGGAACTGTTATCACATTCAACTAAGCCACCTAATAAGTGGTGACAAACACAATACACATGAGCACTGATGATGAAAGGGTTGCGTCTTTCGAAAACAGCTGTTCTGCTCTGCTGTGTAAGTTGAATAACAAAAACTGATGTTGACTTGCCTTTGTGCCTTGGAATATTTATCATGTCTTTCTGAGATTTAAAAACAAATTTCGAACAATTAGCCTATAAAATCTTAATTCAATTTAATATAAAATAGTTTTGATTAGCAAAAAAAAAAACGTCAATTGCCCTTTTGGTTACCTTTATGTATAAAAAAAATTTCAATTTTCCAACTGTGGAAACGATATTTTAATTTTGAAAATTTTTTTATCAATGCAAATCTTCATGAGGCATAAAGTAGTTTTGTTTAAGAAAAACTAAAGCTTTGTAACCAGTTTGGTTATTACATGTACTACAAAATATTGCATGTACCAAGAAAAACTTTCATTTTCCCAACCCTGAAAATGATATTTTAATTTTTTTTTGTTATTTTACCAATGCAACGCTTCATGAGGTACAAAATAATTTAAAAAAAAAATTTAAATATGTTAGCATTTTGGATACTTTCATGTACTATTAAATATTGCACTTGTCCATCCCTGGATTCGAAATTTTTTTTTTGAATTTTTAATACCAATTGTGTTCTTCCTATATTATAAAACAGTTTTAGTTAGCAAAAAAAAAGTTGCCTGTCTGATTACTTTCACGTATAAAAAAATTCAATTTCCCACCCCTGGAAGCAAAATTTTAATTAAAATATATTTTTTTGCCAATGCAAATCTTCATGACGTATAAAGAGGTTTTGTTAAAGAAAAACGTAAAGTTTTTAAGAATTTTAGTTACTACATGTACTACAATATACGAAATGGGCCGAAAAAAATTTTATTTCCCATCCGTGGAAAATTTTTTTTATATTTTTAGTTTTTAATAGACCATTGAGGCTTCCCAAAGCACAAAATAGGTTTAATTTACAAACATTAAAAAAAACAATTGATTTTTGGTATAAATTTTGGGTCGAGAAATAGGTGTAAGCTTCCCAGCTCTGGAACCATACTTCGGATCTTTCTGAATTTCAATAGCACTTTATTTAAGTTCATTTCCTATCCAACGGTCCAAGAACGAAGTCTCTATCTCTTCTGGGGGCTTGGGAAAACCGTACAGACAGACGGACATCGCTCAATCGTCATCGCTATTCATAACGATCCAGAATATATATACTTTATGGGGTAACATATTGATATCGTAGAAATTACACACGGAATGACAAACTTATATATGCCCTTTCACTTTTTTGTGAAGGGTATAAAAATCGGGTGGTGGTGTTTTAATTGCTGTCTCAACTATGTTCTCGTCGGAAGAAATTATACTGCAAGATATTTTACACATTTGGGGTATTCACACTTCGTGCTATCTAGTCATAAAGTCATAATATTTTAGACCAGTTTAAAAAAGTTGTTGTTGTGCTGCATACAAAAAAGTCATAAAATAAAATACTCTTTCAGGTATGTTTTTGTTTTGTCATAAAATATCTCAGAGATCTGTTTCGAACGGCTGAAAATCTTTAGGCGAGACGGCGATAGTGTATGTTTGCCGCCGTTACTTATATGTATATGATTCACGACTAACAAACGGCTAAAAAATTATTCATACTTATACTTCTGCACATTAAATCGCATTTTTATAACATAAAAAAAATAAGAGAGAACTAAATCGCAAAAACTAAATACATACAAGTGAAAAATTTTTCTGGTTTAACTATCGTAGCTGGTAGCCACTTAACGTTTTTCCGTATGCCGCCGCAAAAAAATATATTCAGCTCATATCAAGGCAGCAGCTGTTTTAGTTTATACATACAAATTCATTTATATATTCTTGTGTACTAGAAGACAAATTTCATAATTTTAAATTGAAATGGAGTTTTTCTCATAATCAAACAAGTTTTTACAACTACCTTAATTATCTTTTGCTTTTCTAACATCTAATTACAAATGCGTTGTTTTCTTATCAGTCATATTTTTCGTGCTATTATGAGTTTATGACAACAGTGAAAACACATACACAGACTATGTATATCATTTGCTTGTACATATCTTTCTCCTGACTCGCAATATACTATCTATAACGATTACTTAAAAGCTATAAATAAATGTTATTGCAGATAAAGTAAATTCAAGTGATCTTATACTTTTGCTGGGAGTTTTTAATATGCCAAATGTGTCCTGGAAATCTGCGCCTGATTGTAATTATTTGACACCTCTTCAATTTTCGGAGTTATCACAGTATTTTAGAGTTGTGTCACTGAGCTCATAGTTCAATTGAAAGTTTCAGTGAGCTGAGCGAAATGAGCGCTCACTACAATAGATGATTTTAGCTCAGTACTGAGCGCTTTTGTGTCAGAGCACTTTTGTTTAAGAGTTCTTTTGTTTCAGAGCGCTTTTGCTTCAGGGCTGAGCGGTTTTGATAATTTCTGTCATAATTGTAATGATACCACAGTTTCTTAATATGCTGCCAGGCAAATATAAAAATCCTCATTGAATATGTTATTGTGGCATGTCTACAGAACCAATCTTTATTTATAGAAATTTTTTGAAAAACACCAGTACATGAGACTGGTTTTATTATAAATATATATATATATATATATATATATATATATATATATATGAATATATATGAATATATATATCTATATATATATATATATATATATATATATATATATATATATACACACATATAGATATATATATATATATATATATATATATATATATATATAATATATAAATGAAATTTATTTGTTGGTGGTTAAGCAATGTCTATATGCATTTCATTGGTGCTTTACCAAATCGTCAGTAGACTTTAACCACAGTTTTGAAAAGTTAAAAACCTCTTATCTTATGCATATACTTCCGAAAACCATCTGAGAATTCACAACTTGTAAATAACAAACTATTTTCAAAAATAACAACAGAACAAGAACATAGGCTTGCAACTCATACAAAACAAAACCAACAAATAAAGTATGTTCGATACGAATCTATTTTATTTTTCTACACCTTCATACAATCAGAAATCCATTGGATAACAAGAAAAGTATTTATAAGGCAAAATGAAAAATAAAATCTAAATCAAATTGTTATGAAAAACTTCATATATATATATATATATATATATATATATATATATATATATATATATATATATATATATATATACATATATATTTAGTTCATAGTCCACCTCTTCAAAAAGTCGCATTATTGATTGATTTTAAATATATTGAAGGCAATATTGGATTATATTGTTGAAATATGATAACACATATATGTTTCCCACTCTAATGGCAGCCCATAACAATACTCACAATGAACATTATTGCAACTGTGTAAGCTGTAATACCTTTTTTACATTTTATTTCATTAAATTGTGAACCTTGAATATATAAATGTCTGTCTATTCCTTTTGATGAAGTTGGTTCGGTTTGTATTAAATTAACAGGTTATGGGCCCAGATAGCCATAAGACTGCAATAAAATAAAAGTTATAAACGAAGTGTTCTGTGTGAACTTAAGAGTTAATAAAAGTAATATAGAAAGATATAGAAACTAGCATGAATTTAATGCAAATTGATAAACTGGACGATGACAATTATATGACATGGAGTGAGCTAGTACACACAGACTTGTGGTCCATTACGTGCGGTAGGGAAGTGAAACCCGAAGCACCAAACGAAGCTACTAAGTCCGAGATCAAAGATGAAAAGGCGTTGCCATCTATTTTATTGTGTATTAAACCAACACAATTAAATCACGTAAAGTCTTGCAAGACGGCGGCTGAAGCATGGGACAGGCTAAAGGAGGTACACCAACCGAAAGGACCAGCAAAAAAATAATGTACTTCAAAAGGCTATTGTACATGAAAATGGCGGAAGGTACAAATATAGTTGAACACATTAACATGTTTGTGAATACCATAGAGTGTATGGCACAAGTAGACATAAAGGTGCCAGATGAGATGCTTGTAATTATATTACTGTCCAGCTTGCCAAAGAGCTATGAAAATTTTGTTATAGCTATTGAAACAAGAGATGATCTACCGCTTTTTAGCTCACTTAAGGTAAAACTTTTAGAAGAAGGCGCAAGGCAAAAAGAAACCGAGGGTACAGTCAAGTCAGAATCGTTAATGCAAACCAAGACAGAAAAAAAGAGTTACAGAAAGTATAACGAAAATTACAGAAACAAAAATAAAGAACAAAATAGAAGGTGTTATAACTGCGGTCAGCCTGGTCACTATGCTGCTAAATGTAATAAACAAAAGAGAACAGAGAAAAACACTTGCTTTATGACACAGTTATTAACGTTGAACAGTATGAGTACTGAGGAATGTGCGAATAATTGGTGTATTGACAGCGGCGCAACCAGTCATTTTTGCTGTGTTCGCGATCACGTATGAAAAATACGAATAAAAATAAAATTAGGGAATATGCCGAATAAAATTAGAGAATATGCCGAAATCATTACTGTGTGACGTGTGTCAAAAGTAAAATATGTGAAAAACCCTTTCAATCGTCTAGAAATAGATCGAATGAACTATTGTAAGTAATTCATAGTGATGTGTGAGAGCCGGTAAATAAGAATTCATTGGGAGGTTCACGTTTTTTCGTGACATTCATAGACGATTACTCAAGATACATTGTGGTATACTTTTTGAAATCGAAGAATGAAGTTCTACAAGTATTCAAAGACTTTAAAAATCTTTTCGAGAGACAAATGGGGAGAAAGATAAAATGCTTGAGATCGGATAACGGGGGTGAATATGTAAGTAATGAATTTGAAAGTTTTTTACGAAAGAATGGAATCAAGAGGCAGTTAACTGTACCCCACACGCCCCAACAAAACGGTGTTGCGGAAAGGGCAAACCGTACATTGATGGAGATGGCGCTGGCCATGATCGTACACGCCGGTTTGCCGGAACTTTTTTGGGCTGAAGCAGTAAGAACTGCAGTATATATTCGGAACCGCACAACAACAAAAATCCTTAAGGACAAAACACCGTTTGAAATATTAAACGGGTGTATACCAAATGTGGATCACCTTAAAGTTTTTGGTGCTAAGGCGATTTTTTTGGATAAAAATGTTTCAAGAAAGTTTGTTCCAAAGGGAACGGAGTGCATAATGATAGGCTATAGTGAGGAAAGCAAAGCATATAAGCTATACAATCCAAGCAATCGTAAGGTAATTGTTTCAAGAGACGTCATATTTCTGGAAGAAGAAATAAGTCATAAAAAGTATAACACCCTGGATGACATATTCATATTTGAATATGGTAAAACCGAAGCGGATGAACAATCTTTGTTAGAGAGTAACATGCAGAATATTATAACACCAGTTGAAGACTCAGAAATTTTACAACAGTCAGAACACGATACTGAAGGTTCTCATCAAGAAGGAGAAGGTGGGAATTCAGGCGGTAGAATTCGACCAGGCAGACCAAGGTTAATCAGAGATGGATCTAGAGGACAACCAAGAAAAATTTTTAATAAAATACATGCTTTGGGTAAGTGTCAGATTGAAACTCCTATAAAATTAGATGATGCTTTAAACAGCCCATATGGCGAAGAATGGTTAAAATCTATGGAAGTCGAATACAATAGTCTGATAAAAAATAATACCTGGGAACTCGCTGATTCACCAAAGAGCCATGTGGCAATAGGATGCAAGTGGGTGTATGCTGTGAAGAAAAACAAAGATGGCGGTGTTCAAAAATTAAAATCGCGACTAGTCGCAAAAAGCCGTAGCCAACGTTATGGAGTAAACTACCATGAAACGTTTTCCCCAGTAGTACGCTACTCTAACATAAGGCTGGTAATAGCCTTGGCAGTAGAACACAACATTTACCTTCATCAGATGGACGTTTCATCAGCATACCTGAACGGTGATTTACAGGATATTGTATATATCAAACAACCTCAACATTTTGAAGACAAGAAGAATCCTGATAAGGTGTTAAAATTGAAAAAATCAATATATGGCTTAAAACAGAGCGGACGCGAATGGAACTCGAAATTAAACGATTTTTTAATAAAATTAGGGTTTAGTCCATGTATAACCGATCCTTGTATTTATATCAAACAGACTGCCGAAATATACAATATAATTGTGGCAGACGTCGATGACCTGATTGTTGGTAGCACATCTTTATCTGAACTAGAGAAAACGAAGAAGTTAATTGCATCTAATTTCGAAGTCGTGGATGGCGGAGAGCTATCCCTTTTTCTTGGTATGGAATTTAATCGGGAAGGTGATTTAGGTGCAATAACTATATCGCAAAAGCAGTACATTATAGATGTCCTAGAACAATATAACATGACTAATTGCAAAGTAGTGGCTACTCCATTAGAACCTGGATTCCAGGTGAATTGTTCAACCAAAAATTGCAGAAAAGTTAACGAAACTAAATATCAGTCAGCTATTGGTGTTTTAATGTACTTGGCATTGTCAACTAGGCCTGATATCTTGTTGTCAGTCACGAAATTGGCGCAGAGGGACTGTGGCCCTCACTCTGAGCATGAAGCTGCCTATAGACACATATTTAGATATTTGAAGAAAACCGCTGACCTTAAACTGCATTATAAAAAGACAGGGAAACAAATTGAGTGCCACGTAAATGCCGATTGGGCTGGTGATGCCAGCGATAGGAAGTCATTTTCCGGGTACGTTCTTGTAGCAGCAGGATGTGTTTTCTCGTGGAGCGCGAAGAAGCAGAATGTGGTTTCTCTTTGCAGCACAGAGGCTGCATACATTGCAATTTCAACCGCAGCAACAGAAGTCGTTTATGTTAAAAAATTATTGGATGAACTAGGCTTTCCCCTTGATGGGCCGATGATCTTATACAACGATAACCAAAGTGCGCATTGCCTAGTGAAGAATGCACCTTACCACGCAAGAAGTAAACACATTAGAATTAAATATCATCATGTTCGTGATATGTATTCGAAGGGCGAAATTGAAATAATGTTCATGCCAACAGATGAGATGATGGCAGATATACTAACTAAACATTTATGTAGAGTAAAACATAACAGATTTAGTGAGAATATGGGTTTACATTAGGAGGAAAAAAAAACTCTTTACTTTAAATTCTTTTGAACTTAATTTATTTTCAATAGTTATGAAACTATTTGTATTAAGAAGGAGTGTTGAAATATTATAACACAAATATGTTTCCCACTCTAATGGCAACCCATAACAATACTCACAATGAACATTATTGCAACTGTGTAAGCTGTAATACCTTTTTTACATTTTTGCTTTTCCATTTTATTTCATTAAATTGTGAACCTTGAATATATAAAAGTCTGTCTATTCCTTTTGATGAAGTTCGTTCGGTTTATATTAAATTAACATATATATGTCTCTGAAACTCCACGAAATTATTCTTATCATTTTTGCCATCTTTTATAAATATGGTTACAACGTCTTTAATCACCCTTGGTGTATCTGAGCTATTAAATGAACTAGCTCAGTAAACTGAGCTGTGCTAAAATGAGCGCTCAGCTCACTGAGCTAAAAAGCACAACTCTACAGTATTTCATTTATAGTTTACTGGAGTACTGCCTTTTTCAAATCAACTGCAACACAAATAGTTTTGATAAATTATTAGACCTTGTACTTGTTAATGAACCGTCAGACATTTCTATCTCGCAGAATTCCCCGCTTTCAATCCTGAGGATGGATATCATAGATTGATTGAATTAACTCATATCTACCAACCTCTTCGTCGCACATAGTGGTATTACGTCAATCTATCCGGACATTGATATATTTGTTTGTTTATATTGCTTCTAAAAAATATTAGGTGCCTCTACATTGATGAAACTTGGCAGAAATATGTATTATGGTCAAGCTGAAAAGTAGGAAATATCGGACCAAGGGCAAAAATATCTCTTTAGAAGAACTAATCCTACGTCTGAAAAATTATTTTTTTTTAAGTTTTCCCGTACTTTCGTTTAGAAAACGGAACTGTTAACGTCGGCGAAAGTTCAGAAACCTAAACATGGATCCAGGAGATCGTAAAATGCTATTTTTCCCTGTACCCTATTGTGGGCGATGACATAAAATATTATTTTTTCAAATATAATGTAAATATTAAAAGGAATGAATTACTTACGCGTTATTACAATAAAAATTAAATTGTTCGGCTTTATAGGAAGGATGGAGGTATCCCGCTAACCCAATTTCCCAAAACGCCTCCGTAAAAAACATTTTTTTTCTAGTTTCCAAAAAATATTCATTTTTAAGCTTTTATGTTGAGGGAAGGTGTCTTCCCAATGCCAAATCAATTCTCAAGCACAGGTATTGCCACTGTTCCTTACAGCCATGTGGCATGCATGGTTAAAAATCTGCCCTGTTTTTGTTGTGCTGAAAACCAATATATTTTGAAATTCCTTAAGCGCTGCTTTACTGACATCTCTTTGACATTTTGAATAGTAAAAAGCTGAGTACCTGCAGGCCAGATTTGTTTATTTTTTTAATATATACTTTTTGTCTTTGCTTTGCTTTTAATAACAATCAACTGGATAGTAATAATCAATTATAAGAAAAATCCTCCAATTTGAAAGAAATCGTTCATCATTCCGCTGTTCAAATCTGGATCTAAAGCTGATATATAAAATTATAGAGGAATAGCTAAACCAAAGTTGTTTGACCAACTCTTATGCGCTATATTGTCTTATCGAGCAACATCTATCCTTACTTCTGCGCAGTATGGTTTCTGTAAAGGTCGATCAAATATTACGAATCTCTTAGAATTAACAACCTTAGTTAACGATGGATTTGTCACTGGCAAACAAACAGATGTCATCTATATTGATATTAGTATGACCTTTGATAAGGTGAATCACAACTTTCTCAACAGTGTGCACTCTGTCAAGTTCCGGAATATGATCTCTACTGATATAAATGTCATATCAGGTATGCCTCAGGGTAGTCATGTAGGCCCACTTTTATTTACTTTATTTATTAATGATCTTCCCTCCGTTGTTGAAAACTCAAATATACTAATGTATGCAGATGACGTAAAGTTATTCTTATCGTTTAACTCTATTGAGGAACAATTACGTCTCCAAGTTGACATTATACATTTAACCACTTAGGTGCTATATAACTTCGACGATTAATAAAGCTACCGGCGTTCTGGGTATTATTAAACGCTGGGCTAAGAAGCGTAACCAAGAAATTATTTCCTACTTTAGTTCGCTCAATATTTGAATACGGATCTGTTGTATGGGAAAGAAAAGTGTAGAAAGATTCGAAGTGCGGTTCCAGAGCTGGAAAGCTTACACTTATTTCTCGACGCAAAATTTATACCAAAAATCCGTTTTTTTAATGTTTGTAAATTAAACCTATTTCGTGCTTTGGAAAGCCTCAATGGTTTATTAAATATTAAAATAAATTCAAATTTTTTTTCCAGGGATGGGAAATTAAAAATTTTTTTTCGGCCCGTTCCGTATTTTGTAGTAGATGTAGTAACTAAAATTGTTAAAAATGTAAAGTTTTTCTTAAATAAAACTTTTTTAAACGTCATGAAGATTTGCATTGGCAAAAAAAAATTAAATTAAAATTTCGCTTCCAGGGGTGGGAAATTGAATTTTTTTTATTTAAAAGTAACCAAAAGGGCAATTGACGTTGGTTTTTTTTGCTAACTAAAACTATTTTATAATTAAGAAAGAATAGAGTTGGTATAAAAAATTAAAAAACAAAATTCGAATCCAGGGTTGGACAATTGCATTATTTTGTAGTACATGAAAGTCAGCGAAATGGTTAACCATTTGAAATTTTACTTACATAAATTTACCTTATACCTCATAAAGAATTGCACTGATTAATAATATAACAAAAAATATTAAAATTTCGCTTCCAGGGTTGGGAAAATTAAAGTTTTTTTGGTACATGCAATATTTTGTAGTATATGTAATAACCAAAATGGTTACAAATGTTTAGTTTTTCTCAAACAAAACCACTTTATACCTCATAAAGATTTGCATTGGCCAAAAAAAATTTTAAAATTTAAATTTCGCTTCCAGGTTTGGGAAATTGAAATATTTTTTTATACATAAAAGTATACAAAAAGGCAACTGACGTTGATATTTTTCGCCAACTAACACTATTTTATAATTTAAGAACAAAATTGGTATCAAAAATTAAAAAAAATTCAAATTTCGAATCCAGGGTTGGACAGGTGCAATATAAATGAAAGTGACCGAAATGGTTAAAAATAATTAATTTTTCTTATATAAAACTACTTTATACCTCATGAAGAGTTGCATTGATAAAAAAACAAAAACAATTAAAATTTCGCTTCCAGAGTTGGGAAAATGAAAGTTTTTTGGTACGTGCAATATTTTGTAGTACATGTAATAACCAAAATGGTTGCAAATTTAAAATTTTTCTTTAATAAAATAACTTTACACCTAATGAAGGCTAGCATTGCTAAAGAAAAAAACAAAAAAATTTAATTTCGCTTCCAGGGATGGGAAATTAAAATATTTTTATACGTAAAAGTTACCAAAAAGGCAACCAACTTAGGGTTTTTACTTATTAAATTTATTTTTTAATTCAGGTAAAACCAAATTGGTATCAAAAATTTTAAAAATATCAAAATTTCGACTCCAGAGTTGGATAACTGCAATATTTTGTAGTACATGAAATTGGCCAAAATGGTTACAAATTGTAAGTTTTTCTTAAATAAAATTACTCCATGCCTCATTAAGAGTTAAAAAAAACAAACTAAATTAAAACTTCGTTTCCAGTGTTGGGATATTGAAATTGTTCTAACGTAAAAGTCACCAAAAAGGCAATTAACGTTGTTGTTTTTGCTAATTAAAACTATTTTATAATTGAGGAAGAACAAAATTGGTATTAACATCCAAAAAATCTAAATTTCGATTCTAGGGTTGGACAAATTAAATATTTTATGGTATATGAATGTGACCAAAAAGCTTAAAAATGTTAATTTTTTCTCAAGTAAAACTATGTTATACGTCACTAAGGATTGCATTGGTAAAAAAAATAAAAATTCGCTTCCAGAGTTGGAAAATCGAAATTTTTTGGTACATATAAGTACCCACATAAATTACAAATTTTGTGAATTAAACCTATTTTATACTTCAGGAAAGATTAAATTGGTATTAAAAATTCAGTTTCAGGGTTGGAAAATCGAAATTTTTTTTACATAAGAGTAGCCATATAAGTTCCTAATTTTTATGATGAATATACCCACATTATATATAAGGAAGAAATAAATTAGTATTAAAAACCAAATAAATTTAAAAGACTATTCTACAGTTGGACAATTAAAACTTTTTGGGGTGCTTGGAACGGATTTTTACTTTTTGCTTTTATATTAAAAATAATTAATATTTTTGGAAGACGTTTAGAGGTATATTGGAACTCATATGGCAACCCAGTTCAATGTGTACGTTGTTGATTTTTCTATTTTGACATTTCTTGTGTTTGTGCTTGCGCGCACAGTAAATATATTTATTCATTCTCTTTATATCGTTTGACTTATTAACATCGCTTGCTTAATAAAATAAAAGTAATTGAAGTTTCAATACGAAGCAGTGTTTTACATTTTGAACAAGGTATTAGAAATAAGAAAAGCCAAACATTTAGCTTCCTAGCCGAAAAATTTAAAAGTTTCCTTAAATATAAAAGTAACCGATAATATCATTTTGTCTTTTTAATTAAAGTTACTTTCTCTTTTAGCAAGAAAGAAAGAAGAATTACATCTGTGAATTAAGATTCGGCACAGCCGAATATAGTACTTTTACTTGTTTTTTATTTAATTCTTCAATTATATGGAGCATTTTGGAACTAGCACTTACAAATTCATTTTTAAAATCTTGAGCGGCGTTCCTTATGGAATGTTGGCAGTCATTACATATTTCAATGTCACGATAAATTCTCCTTAGGGAATTGGCATTTTCTTTTTCCAATGTAAGAAACTGGTCGAGGTTCTCGTTCATTTCAGCTTTCTTTTCAAGACCTTCATGCAGAAACTTTTTTAAGTTATCTGCAGTACTTTTTGGAGATTCCGACTCCCATTTAGATGAAGTTGTTGCTATATCGCTGAAATCAGAATACGAACCATTAACGACACCTAGCTCTATTCCGAAAATACCGTCTACGGTTGTTTTAGTTTCGCATAATCTCACGATAGTGTAGCATATAACGTACCAAGCATTTATTTGTGGTATAGTTTTACATGATTAGATTAGAGTAGCATGCATAGAGATCCGGCTCCCGTCTCGTCGGCTGGTGGGGGTTGTATATATATCTACTCATTTTGGGAAATAATTTTACTACAGAATAAATAATTTAATTTGCATGCTTAAGGGGTAGAGAGGCAGATAACACTTCTTCTTCGTGTTAACTTCAAATAGAAAATACAAATGCATCACCTGAATAGTTGTTACAGGTGTTACCACAACTATAAGGCCCGCCCAACCATGTCCATGTAGTCTCCAAGAGGTCCTAATTGTACATGAACCCACTTCAACCTACCTCATTCAACAGTCACTTAAGTAATCAAAACTTTAAAAGCTTAGTGTTTCATTTTGAAAACAACCAATAATTTTATTCTTAACCATTTTCAATTCTTAATCTAAAACCAATTAAAGCTTACATAATAGAAGTTAAACTATGCTTATATTCGAAAAACAATTCATTTATGTAAATGTTTTCTGTTCTTTTTCAATTCATTTATTATTTTGGGTTGTTATCTTTCTACTATCTTTTGTCACTTCTTTTACTTGTAACCCGACCGAAGGCAAAACTCAAGGTTCATGTAAAATAAAATAGTGCAAATTCAACAACTTTACAATAAAACCATTATGACCGTTGCGCCACAACAATTACTTTAAACAAGGGTATAGGTTTAGACAAATATATAGGGAAACACTACCCCAAGGTACATACATACATATATTTACTGCATATATTTACTGCAGCAATTAAAATTCTCAATCCAAATACCAGCAAGATGTGCGTTGCACTTAGCTAAAATCTAGCCAGTACGTGTAGTCATCGGTCTTACAGAAATGTTTTTTTTAACAGTTTTAGGGTGTATCCGATCAGTATTATGTTGTTAACAGAGAAACGAAAGTAATTTTCCCTGATTTAGGAAATTTCATCAAATTAACTATTGGTAAATTGTGTATGTGTTGAGCTTGCGAGCTACCCATCAAACAAAAAGCCAAGCGTATGAAAGATAATGGTGCATTATATATATACACATAAGTACCAATATTTTCTAAGTTGAAAAAAAAGTTGATTATGTAAAATTATTAATTAAAAATAAAACTTTTTCCAAGTAAACCGTCAAATGAGAAAAATTAAAGAATATAGGACTATAATTTGTTATGTTTTCCATTCAAGAAAAAAAATATATAAAAGAATGCTTGTTTGCTGGATCATAGCAGTGAATATTCGCAAAAAAAAAGAAAAATACGCGGTTGGATGTATCGAACTTAATAAGCTTTGATATTTGTCGGTATGGAAGATCATTTTCATATGGGAAACATATTCAAAATATTTTTGATAATATTTTACACAGACTAATTAATAAGACTAAGTGTTTAACTAAATTAGGAGAATTAGTATAGTCCGTTATTGGAGAAAATTGTATAACAGGCATTGTATGTTATCGAAAGCATTTTTTATGACAAAATGTTTTTTGCATATCATCATGACTGAAATTGTTTGCTGGACAAATATTCTGGAAAAAAATATTAAAAAATTCGTAAGCATCCGCCTGATATTCATTCATCGCTGTCTCATCGACGACTAAATTAAAGAGGGTAAGAATACGTGTAAATGATCTCAGCACAATTGTGTTATGAAACGACCGTATATGGACTTACGTGACTGTTGATGCTCCAACTATGAAAGATATCTTTCCGCCGGAACAGGAACGGTAGGTTTTGTTGACTTCAGCTATTTAAGAGTAATAGATGTGCCTGTTTTAGCTTTACCAGAATTTGAATTGATAAAATATTACTTCAGCCCTGAGATTTATTTTCCTTGTACCAATTCTCTTCTGAACTTCCCTAATTAGGTTGCATAACGGTTTCGATGGAACATTAAGTTCTGGTTATACTCTCTTGTTAATACGTTGTTTCTTTTGTATGTTTTTCTTTTATATATGCATGTACTACATATTATGCATATCACGGGCATGGATGCACATACATTGCTACATACATACCTATTTATATACATAGTTCGGTTTGTATGTTTCTTGTAATTATTGCCTTTACGATCTTGGAATACATTTATATGCACGAGCAAAAAAATATTACTATAACTATGTACATATATGGGATTCAATACGTTCAATTCACTTTGAAAAATTTAGTAATTTTTTTCCTTTACAAAATTTATAATTTCTTTATTATGTTATTATTACTTTACCGCAGCAAAATATATCTGTGATATTAGAATAATAAATAATTGTTTTTTTTTGTTTTTTTGACTGCGTATTTAGTTTAAAGGCCGAGTCAGATAGAACTTTTTCGCTTTGCGTGACGTTTCTAACTTTAACAGAAAAGCGCAAAGCAAAAGGTGTATGTCACAATAAAAACTTTGACAACACCCGAGTATTGTTTCTTTACCATAAAAAGTGGTTGATAATTTTGTTTTTATACATATTTTTTTAATATTCATTGCATAAATTGAACATATATATTTAGCTTTTATTAAAACACATTCAGATATTTAAAACTTACGTCTGAATTTGGCAAAAGAAAAAAAGGATTCCCGCTGATTGTCAAAGCACGCAAAAAGATGAGAATTGCCCAACTTTACGCTTCGCGTTACGTTAAAAGTACTTTATGTGACATGTTTCATATAGGTATGTATATTTCATCTTAAATGTCAAAGCGAAACTATAACGCAACGTGAAGCAAAAGTTTTATCTGACACGGCCTTAAGGGTTATATGTCTTGTTTTAACTGGAAATTTTTTAACAATATGTAGATGTTATTCACACAAGAGAATATTCTATAGGCTGTGTCATCTATTTCTGGGTAACTTCTGGAATATAACTCCTCAAATCTATTTAGGATTGGGGTAACAGATTCCTGCACATCTATACTCCAAAGAATCTCTAGCACTCGGGTTTTGATTCGTTCTTTCACCATTCAATCGCAATTTTATTATGGATTGCACCAGACTAGATTAGATTTCCTTATCTTTCTTTGAATTTAACTTTTAACTTGTTCACCGCTCAGCCGATAATCGTCTGATCTTTATTAAGGCAACAGCAGACCAAGAAAAACAAAAAAACATCTCTATGTTGTACCGCAAGATTTTTTTTCTTACTTGAACACATCAGTTATTGGAAAAGCAATGTTACAAAAAAAATTACTAATTGAATTCCTCTTAATTCTTTTCAATATTAAGCCCAGCAAACAGATAGGCTTGATTACAAATTCATGGTATTTTCTGAATATCATTCTTATTTCTCTCATGAAATGTAATTGAAACAAAAGCACAAACAACTATAATAATAGTATGCTGAGTCATAAGGAACATTTTTCTTTTCATCGATATATCTGATCAGTTAACTAGGTATGGCTAATAAAACAGATTAATCTATTGCGAACGAAACTTTTGTGTACGTTGGGAAATTTTTACTAACTGCCTTACCCTATCAATCTAATTATATGAAGTCCCAGTGTGGAATTCGTGTAATTGTGGTTATGTTAAATTACATTCGTACGAACCATTATAAGGCGGCTGTTAAAATTTGAATATATATGGACTATAATAAAATAGATGTAGATGATAAAATTCAATCAGTGCTACAAGCGCCTCTACAATAGTTTGAGTGAAAATGAGAAAACGGTTTAGTTGCTTTCGGTTGGTTTTTGTTGTGTGAGAACTTATTTTTTATTTCGTTCTTTCATTCTGTACATAGCTGAATACTCACAAAACTGATAAAAACAGCTTTTTCCATGCACTTACATTGTTGCCCGGTAGACCAGCTGGCACATTCCTGCCAAAGATAATCACCAAAACTTTGTCAAGTTCTATATTTTCCTCTATCTTTTTATCTATCTTTAATAGCTTAAAATCAATGTAAAAATACATCAAAACTATCTTTTTTAAATATTTATTTACGTTTGTAATGCAAATATATTTAGTTTTAGTTCGATTATGCGGCAGTTTCGAACAGCTTAATATACCAAAGCTCTGACGGCTGCCAAATAGTCGCATTATTTCTGAAAAAAAACGATAACATTGAATAATATATTACTTAATTCTGACATAATTCTGATTCGAAAATAATTTCGATTTCTGTAACGTCACTAACATGTTGTTGTGGATGTCAATTTTGATTCTGACAACAATCAGATTCCATAACAGCTCTGGTTATTTTAACACTAGGATAATTATAAAAGAATAAAATAACCAAACGATCTATTTTGGGCAACTTTTAATTCATAAGCCCATAACATGACGCAATTTCGCTTTCCAATCAATAGAAATTATTACCATAACATATGTTGGTGATACTTCCGGTAAGTATAAAAATATATTTAAACCCGTATTTAAAAATTCGATGGAAGGGGGTGAGATAACATTTTGTGCGATACGTGATTACCACATACCATATTACCACATACCATATTATAAACATTTTTAAAGCAAGCATTCAGAGAATGCTATTCTAACGCTTTTATAACATGCATATTCGTACAATTTTTTTGAAACATTTCTTCTATATTTTTATGTAAATCTTTTGCAGACTATTTCAGATTCCTCATGGCCTCTAGCTTTAGTTATATTGTTCGTTCATACTCTTCGTAAAATATGCACTCCTGTACCAAATTCGCATGAATGTGTATATGTACTATGTATATATTTACATATGCATATGTACATAAAAACGCATGGTGTTCTTTAGGCTAGAATTCACACCGAATTGCAATCAACAAACATTTGAAGCATAAAAACTTATACATAGCATTTTCTTTTATTCAAGTATTGTTCAAAATCGTACTCGTGCTCGTAGATATGGAAATACAAGTTATTACATGAATACAAATACGGGTATGCATTCAAAAGAAAAAACATCTTAAATGTTGCATGGTCTTATTAATTTAATCATTAAATTTTAATGTAAGATTTTTAATTATGTACTCACAGTATATTGTGTTACAGATAGAACAATAAAAATTGCTCGCAACTGCTAAATGGACTTGTAAAACGAAGAAAAAACAATAATTGGAATTTTTTGGTTAAAGTTGTTGCTGCTGCAATATATTTTTTAATTGTGTATGTGATACTAAAACAACATCCCAATAAACCAATTTTTAAGCTGAATATAACTGAATTGGGCAGCTTGTCATAAGACATTTTCTATAACTTTTCACATATTCTTATTATATGCTTCTTTATGTACAAAATTATGAAAATTTTCTACCCATGCTTAATATACTTTTGTGTTAATATAACTTTCCCAAGCAGAGTTAAAAACGACTTACGTCTACAATAACACGGTGTGGCTGTCAAAAACTGCCTTCGAAATCACCTTGAGTAGATCATTCATTAATTTTTAGAATTTCGATTACACCCTTGCAATGGAAAGTTATGGACTAAATAATATTTTTTTTGCCTATTTTCAAGGAATAAAAAGATATTCAACTGCCAAATATATATTTTATTTAATTTTTAAGCTTTGGACCCAATTTATTCTAATAACCTACTGAAACCCAGTTTAGTTGATTTTATACCACGTTTAATTGTGATTAAATTGACTTCTTAATGGTTACAGCCGGACAAAAACTGTTAAGGCTATAATATATTTTCTTGATACGTTTAATGATTTTTTCAAATATTTAAAAAAATTTTATGTCTTAAACTCCTTCCTTACTATGTAAGGAAGTCACATACAGTGGGGGCATAGGTAACCAAATATTTCTATTTTCGGTATTTGCCAGCGACCACGGAGTAATTAAACCAGGAGGCAGCGTAAGGGCTACATCTACAACAACATAGGTGTTTTTGTTTGTGTAATAAAGTTTTGAATGTCAAAACATGAGTGAAACACAAATGGAAAACATGCTACATTGCACTTTTTATGGTACATTTTCGACCTTGGTGGTACCGTGGTACTACCGCGAATTACTTGGTACAATTTATATATCTCAATCAATCTATAATCTAACTAATCCATAAAAATTATTTTACGTTTGTTGTAAGCTTATTTGAAAAATGTATACAGACATTTTTTAAATAATTAGTTAATAAAAGTAAAATATTTTTTATGATTTATAATAATTAATTTACTGTATGGCAATACTCGAGCCAGCATTATTGAAATTATGGAGTCTTTCTTTTACTCCTCTACTCGATCAAAGTAACTGATAAAGTATAACTAATATTCGAGACAGTCTTGCTATTAGTATGATGCTTTTTCGCAACTAAAATGTTTTTCAATGTCATCTAACCTAAATCCAAACAATTTTTAAAGTTTGTTTTTGTTTTTTAGTTACTTTCTAAGCATAGGGGCTAATTACTTTCGAGTTTAGTGTTAATCTCAGAACTGATCAACCACCATTTCATCATCTAGACTTGTCTTAGAACATCCATCTCCTTTGAACTGAGTGGGACTATTCTTATCTATGTATTCTTTATTTCTATGAGTGTGAATTTGCAATGAATATATTTAATTGTTTCTATAATAACAAAATTTGTATATTAAAATATTTTTTTAAACAAAATCTATGGATCTAAAATATTTTGTTATATCTTAACAGGTTTGTGTCAAAAAAATACTATACAAATTTTTTATATAGCAAACTTTGAAACTGCAATATTTTCCATACTGTACTGGCTGTTCCAAGCCAATCTGCAGTCAACACTATGTATATTAGTCGACCAATATGTTCAAACTGTTCGATAGATTTACACTAAAATGTTACTTCTCTTATTGATTTTTTATGTTTCTGTTTTCAAAGAGATCAAATAAATTGTTTTTGTTTTTAACTTATGCAGATTTTTATTTATTCATGCAAATCTACTAACAGCTTCAAATAATATACTTGCAATGGCCGCTTTCTCATATAAAACCCGTTCAGGTACCTGGGTACCTTGGTGCGCAGTAAAGGCTGTTTAAAATAAAATGGTCTCCCAGGCAAATTACAAAAAACAATTTGACTCGCGTCTGCATAATAACTCAATAGTTTGAAAGTTAGTAGTTATCAAAAAGTTTCAAATAGGCAAGTTATCAATTTAAATGACAAAACTTTGATTGAAGACACCAAAGGCACCCGGGTACTTTGGTGCGCACATAAGGGTTAAGCAATCTTTGACAGTGCAAACTCACAACAAACAAAAATCCAATAAGAGCAAAAAATTGTTTACATTCTTAACGCTGCCACCTGGTTAAGTACGCCCTGCCAGCGACTAAAAATAGTATTATTGAAGCGATTGACATGTTTATTTAGTTGCCAACAAAAGTGTTTTTAAACTAACCAAAAAATCTACATTTAACAATATACAAAATAATATTATAACAACTCTTATGTCATCTGCGGTGGATAGCAGAGCTAAATGGAAGGAAAAACGTGAAATTGGATTAGGACGTGATAAATCTTTCAAAAATCCTGATGATGCTAATTTTCTCACCAAAAAGTTTGTCAATATAAGTGTTCGTTCCCCAACAATAAACGTTTATGATGATTTTTGCTATGTCTCAGTAGAAAACTCGTTTAGTTTCCGTGGTGTAGATCAGCTTGAAATGCTTGAAAGTTTCTTAACAATTAAATAGACCTCGGTTGGCATGGACGGTATTAACCCAATCTTTCTAAAAATGTTAATCTTTAAGATTCTACCTTTTATTACGCACATGTTTAATAATATTATTACGAAATCAACGTTTTCCACAGCGTCGAAAATATCTAAAATAATTCCCATTCCCAAAAGCAGCAATGAGTTTCATCCGATATCCATTCTACCGTTTTTATCTAAGGTATTTGAAAATATTATGTGCAAATAAATGAGGGAATATTTGTCTAATAAAGGATTGATGTCTGAAAAACAGTCAGATTTTATGAGGGCCAGAATATGTACAACAGCTTTAGCGGACGTAATCGAAGATCTTAGATCCAAATTTGACATATATATGGTGGCATTTTTGATTCTTTTGGATCACAGCCATGCATTCGATACGGTTGACCATTCAATCTAGGTGCAAAAGCTACAAAAACTATTTTATTTTTCACGAACGGCCTGTAATCTTATATCCTCCTACCTGGGTAGCCAATCTCAGATAGTAAAGATTAATAATTATTTATCACATTCACTTACTGTTAGTAGAGCTATACCACAAGGCTCTATACCTGGACCCCGCCTGTTTTGCCTTTATATTAATGAATTACCTGATAGGATGATGTGCAAATTTATAACTTCAGCCGCGTTGATAATATTAGTCTCTGCGTGGATATTATAAACAATGATCTAGACAAAATATCTATTTGGTCTAGGTCGAATGGCTTACACATCAACCCATCAAACTCTAAATGCATTTTTCTCTCCAAATGTAATAGAACTTTTGACTTTGCCTCAATAAAAATTAACAATAATACTATTGAGTATGTTAGATCAGCTTCTAACTTGGGGATAATTTTTACTGATAGACTTACCTGGACGGATCATATTAATACTGTCGTTGGTAGCATGTATGGCAAAATCCGTGCTTTGTGGGCAATAAAAGACTCAACGCCATTTGCCATACGTATGCTTGTAGCAAAATAGTATCTGATTCCATCGCTTTTATATGGTTGTAGGCCTACGCAAACTTAATGTTGTATATAATAATATTGCACGTTATTTATTTCAGAAGGGTCGGCGAGATCATATTTCCGCATTTTCTAAAATGATTTTTCAAATGACATATGAGGATCTTTTAAAATACAAATGTCTCAATTTTTTACACAAAATTATTATATCACAACAACCCCCTTATTTATACCACAGAATTATTTTTGCTAGATCTCAACGTGGTAGAAACATATTTCAACAAAAATACTGGAGCCTTTAATCACAGCGACAGTTTTTGATATATACAACCAGTCTTTGGAACTCCTTACCAAATTATATTAAAAAAGTAGGCAACGCAACTTTTTTTAAAAAGGAGGTACCTAAGTTAATTAATCCAACTTCGTAAATTTGTTTTTATTTTAAGTATATGAAATGACTTTTGTATGTTATAATTACCTTAACTTTAAAGTTTTATATCTTTTTCTTAGTTCAAACTATTATTTTTGTAATACTGTAACTACTTAATTATAATGTATTCTTTTGTGAAAACTCACAGACATATATTTTTTAGAACTTTTATGTATTTTTGAAAACTGTTATCGCCTATTTTATCTACATATATACGTACGTTTGCTTGATCACTAGCACTGTCATTTATAAGATATTTTAAACTTGTTGTGCTAGAAAAAACTTATATTAAATAAAATAAATAAATAAAAATGTAATCAATTTTGTGCAGTCAATCATTCTTTCATGATTTTCGTGGCGTTTCAGGTCTGCATCCTGTTAAAACACAACTTTTTCCTAAGGATACGCCTACATATCTGCAAGAGAGGTAAGACTGTTAAGAATTTTTGAGTTGTAGCAACGTCTGGAGCTGGAGTAGCAGTAAATTCTAGATGACAGGGTGAATTCCAAAACATTAAAATACTTTGCAGTGATGCCAAGTTACATTAGTTACAAAAACAAAACACATGAAACTTTGCATCACTGCAATGCATATTAATATTTTGGAATTCAGCTACAGTGTGCTCAAATGCATAAATATGTATGACAAAATAAATGCGATATATGGCTTTTCATATATTCTTATTTAAGAATTTAATTGTATATAACGTTTACAAAAGAATCAAAAGTTACTTCATCTAACTCATTTTTATAACTAACTTATTCAAATAAAATAATAAAATATTTGACATTAAAGTCATTGCTTATGTTAGTTAATATTCATTAACCTACAGAAATCTAAAAATTATAATAATATTCATATTTGTAATTACATATATGTATATGTATGTTTTATATATTTATTTTTATACCCTTCACAAAAAAGTGAAAGGGTATATATAGGTTTGTCATTCCGTGTGTAATTTCTTCGATATCAACATGGGACCCCATAAAGTATATATATTCTGGATCCTTATGAATAGCGATGACGATTTAGCGATGTCCGTCGGTTTTCCCAAGCCCTCAGAAGAGCTATAGACTTCGTTCTTGGACCGTTGGATTGGAAATGAACTTAAATAGAGTGGTATTGAAATGCGGAAAGATTAGAAGTATGGTTGCAGAGCTGGGAAGCTTACACATATTTCTCGATGCAAAATTTATACCAAAAATAATTTTTTTTTAATGTTTGTAAATTAAACTTATTTCATGCTTTGGGAAGCCTCAATGGTCTATTAAAATCTAAGAAAAATAAAATTTTTTTCCAGGGATTAAAAATAAAATTTTTTTTCGACCTACCATTGTAGTACATGTAGGGATTAAAATTGTTAAAAATTTTAAGTTTTTCTTTAACAAAACCTCTATATACGTCATAAAGATTTGCATTGGCAAAAAAAAAATTTAATTCAAATTCTGCTTTCAGGGGTGGGAAATTGCATATTTTTTTGAAAGTGAAAGTAATCAAACAGGCAACTGATGTTGTTGTTTTTTTTTTGTTAACTAAAACTGTTTTATAATTTAGGAAGAACAAAATTGGTATCAAAAATAAAATTTTGAATCCTGGGATGGACAAGTGCCATATTTAATAGTACATGAAAGTGACCAAAATGGTTAAAAATTTGCAATTTTTATTAAAAAATATTACTTTATACCTCATGAAACGTTGCACTGATAAAAAAAAAAAACAAAAAATTAAAATTTCCCTTCCAGTGTTGGCAAAATGAAAGTTTTTTGGTACATGCAATATTTTGTAGTACAAATCTATTTTATACCTCATGTATATTTGCATTGATAAAAAAATTTTAAAATTAAAATTTCGCTTCGAGGGCTGGGAAATTGAAATATTTTTTATACATAAAAGTAACCAAAAAGGCAATTGACGTTATTTTTTTTTTGCTAAAACTATTTTATATTTTTGGAAGAACCAAACTGGTATCAAAAATTTCCAAAGAAAAAACAAAATTTCGAATCCAGGGTTCGACAAGTGTTATATTTTATAGTTTATGAAGGTGACCAAAATGGTTCAAAATTGTAAATTTTTCTTAAATAAACTACTTTATACCTAATGAAGAGTTGCATTGGTAAAAAAAAAATTAAAGTTTCACTTCCAGGGTTAGGAAGTCTAAAGTTTTTTGGTACATGCAATATATTGTAGTATATAAAAGTGACCAAAATGGGTGCAAATTTTAAGTTTTTCTTAAATAAAACGACTTTATACCTAATGAAGACTAGGAAAAGTTTAAAAATTAAAATTTTTTGTCAAGTAAAACTCTGTTACACCTCACTAAAAATTGCATTGGTAAAAATAAAAATTCGCTTCCAGAGTTGGAAAACCGATATATATTTGATACATAAAAGTACCCACATTAATTCCAAATTTTGTGTTTTTAGTGAATTAAACCTATTTGATATTTCAGAAAAAAATTAATTAATATCAAAAAATTAAAGATTCGGTTCCAGGGTTGGAAAATCGAAATTTTTTGGTATCTCCATATCCTTTTTCGGTTTTTTTAGACTTCTTATTTTGAATTTTAATGACAGCATCTTGTTTCTTTGCTAATGAATTTGACAAAATTCTTGGTGTTTATGAACATATTAATTCAGTTTGATTCTTATTTGTTATTGTACAAGGTGTATTGTTGTAAGAATAAACAGTGAATTTCTATTTTAATAGTAAACCTTTATTTATGTAAATTGTATTACAGGATGTTAATTTTCTCAACAGGCTATAAGTTCAAATCCGCGAAACTTCAAATTATTTTTTTTAATAAATGAACGTGATTACAATCTACTTATTTTTGAGAGTGGAATATTAAGAATATTTTTCATAGTCATTAAACCAGCAGAACGGATCAGTACTGATTTTGAGGTCCGCTACGCTATCTCATCAGCGTTCTTTGTTCAATTTTTCCACTGTTTCAAGTGGTGCTAGTTAGTAGGAATATCAACTATTTAACCAATGTTTTTACCGAAAATTGAATATGAGAAGTTCTCACATCCATTTTGACAAGTTATTACTTTTTGGTTAGTACGAAATTCCCCAACCCTGACGATGAATATTCCCAATGTTCCATATACATATCTCTTTCGCTTTTTCCAGAGCCATCGGCTGCTGATATCTAATGCTTATTGTTACTTATGTTCAAGGAATTGCATTTTAGTTAACAATTTGCAATGAACATATAAACAAGGGCGCGTGCCCTCGCAATGTTTTAAATTATGTATCAATTTCTATTTTAATAGTGAACCTTTATTTATGTAAATTGTATTACAGGATGTTACTTTTCTCAACAGGCTATAAGCTCAAATCTTCGAAACTGCCAATTATTTAATTTTTTTTTTATTTATAATAATTGAACGTGATTACATTCTATTCATTTTTGAGAGTGGAATATTAAGAATATTTTTCATAGTCATTAAACCAGCAGAACGGATCAGTACTGATTTTGAGGTCCGCTACGCTATCTCATCAGCGTTCTTTGTTCAATTTTTCCACTGTTTCAAGTGGTGCTAGTTAGTAGGAATATCAACTATTTAACCAATGTTTTTAACGAAAATTGAATATGAGAAGTTCTCACATCCATTTTTACAAGTTATTACCTTTTGGTTAGTACGAAATTCCCCAACCCTGACGATTAATATTCCCAATATTCCATATATCTCTTTCGCTTTTTCCAGAGCCATCGGCTGCTGATATCTAAAGCTTTTTGTTATTTATGTTCGAGGAATTTCATTTTAGATAACAATTTGCAATGAACATGTAAACAAGTGCGCGTGCCAATGTTTTAAATTATGTATGAATTAATCAGTACTTATTTCGAGGCCGCTACGCCATCTCATCAGCGTTCTTTGTTCAATTTTTCCACTGTTTCGAGTGGTGCTAGTTAGTAGGAATATCAACTATTTAACCAATGTTTTTAACGATAATTGAATATCAGAAGTTCTCACATCCATTTTTACAAGTTATTACTTTTTGGTTAGTACGAAATTTCCCAACCCAGACGATTAATATTCCCAATATTCCATATATCTCTTTCGCTTTTTCCAGAGCCATCGTCTGATGATATCTAAAGCTTTTTGTTATTTATGTTCAAGGAATTGCATTTTAGTTAACGATTTGCAATGAACGTATAAACAAGTGCGCGTGCCCTCGCAATGTTTTAAATTATGTATGAATTTCTATTTTAATAGTGAACCTTTATTTATGTAAATTGTATTACAGGATGTTAATTTTCTCAACAGGCTATAAGTTCAAATCTGAAACTGCAAATTATTTAATTTTTTTTATTTTTAATAAATGAACGTGATTACATTCTATTTAATTTTGAGAGTGGAATATTAAGAATATATTTCATAGTCATTAAAACAGAAGAACGGATCAGTACTGATTTCGAGGCCACTACGCCATCTCATCAGCGTTCTTTGTTCAATTTTTCCACTGTTTCGGGTGGTGCTAGTTAGTAGCAATATCAACTATTTAACCAATGTTTTTAACGAAAACTGAATATGAGAAGTTCTGACATCCATTTTTTGCAAGTTATTACTTTTTGGTTAATAGGAAATTCCCCAACCCTGACGATTAATATTCCCAATATTCCATATATCTCTTTCGCTTTTTCCAGAGCCATCGGCTGCTGATATCTAAAGCTTTTTGTTATTTATGTTCAAGGAATTGCATTTTAGTTAACAATTTGCAATGAACATGTAAACAAGTGCGCGTGCCATCGCAATGTTTTAAATTATGTATGAATTTCTATTTTAATAGTGCACCTTTATTTATGTAAATTGTATTACAGGATGTTACTTTTCTCAACAGGCTATAAGTTCAAATCTTCGAAATTGCTAATTATTTTTTTTTATTTTTAATAAATGAACGTGATTACATTCTATTTATTTTTGAGAGTGGAATATTAAGAATATTTTTCATAGTCATTAAACCAGCAGAGCGGATCAGTACTGATTTCGAGGCCGCTACGCCATCTCATCAGCGTTCTTTGTTCAATTTTTCCACTGTTTCAAGTGGTGCTAGTTAGTAGGAATATCAACTATTTAACCAATGTTTTTAACGAAAATTGAATATGAGAAGTTCTCACCTCCATTTTTACAAGTTATTACTTTTTGGTTAGTACGAAATTTCCCAACCCTGACGATTAATATTCCCAATATTCCATATATGTCTTTCGCTTTTTCCAGAGCCATCGGCTGCTGATATCTAAAGCTTTTTGTTATTTATGTTCAAGGAATTGCATTTTAGTTAACAATTTGCAATGAACATGTAAACAAGTGCGCGTGCCCTCGCAATGTTTTAAAGTATGTATGAATTTCTATTTTAATAGTGAACCTTTATTTATGTAAATTGTATTACAGGATGTTAATTTTTTTAACAGGCTATAAGTTCAAATCTGCGAAACTGCAAATTATTTTTATTTTTAATAAATAAACGTGATTACATTACAGGATGTTAATTTTCCTAACAGGCTATAGGTTCAAATCTGCGAAACTACAAATTATTTTTTATTTATTTATATTTTAATAAATGAACGTGATTACATTCTATTTATTATTTATTTTTTGAGAGTGGAATATTAAGAATATTTTTCATAGTCATTAAACCAGCAGAACGGATCAGGACTGATTTCGAGGCCGCTACGTCATCTCATCAGCGTTGTTTGTTCAATTTTTCCACTGTTTCAAGTGGTGTTAGTTAGTAGGAATATCAACTATTTAACCAATGCTTTTAACGAAAATTGAATATGAGAAGTTTCCACAGTCATATTTTCAAGTTATTACCTTTTTGGTTAGTACGAAATTCCCCAACCCTCACGATTAATATTCCCAATATTCCATATATCTCTTTCGCTTTTTCCAGAGCCATCGCCTGCTGATATCTAAAGCTTTTTGTTATATATGTTCAAGGAATTGTAGTGAACACGACAATTGTTGAGTACGAACCGAGCTTTATTGAACTGGATGATATTCATGTTATATAGTGGGTGAGATTAGATAAACATATATATAAGTGTAATAAGAGAATGTAAGATAAGAGGGCAGGGTTTCCTACCCTTTGACATCCTCCTTTTAAAGTTAGATATAGAAGAAAATGAGTTCAATAAAATAATGACTTTAATACATTGTTAGATATAAATATGTATAGTATGGTATATGCGAGTAGACTAGTTTTCATTTTAAGGTATATAGCGATCTGGTTCTTTAATAGTACGGCCATAGCGTGACATCTTGATTGCTGGTAATAATGGTTTGGTCATCTCACCTTACGCGGTTGTCGTAGGAGATGTGTCTGTTGCTTCTGTGGTTTCAGGTACGCGTGGTACAATTGTTTGTGGTACTGGTATGTATGCTTTTGTTTGTTGTATGTGATTTGAATTACGTCTTATTAGTTTACCGTCGTCAGTTCTGATGTAGAAGGAGCGTGGAGTATTAGTGTTTTCATTTTCAATTGTTCCGTATACCCAGTTACGATGTCCGCGTTGTACTATGACACGATCACCATGGTGAATCGTCTGAGGACGTTTTGCACCTTCATTATAATTGTCTTTGTACGTGTTCCTTAGTTTAATCATATTGCCCTGTACATTTGCTACTACTCGGGGTTTTAATATTTCGTTTGATGTCGGTGTTGTACTTCTCGTGATTCGGCTCATTAAACGTTGATTCGGAGATTCTAATTCATCATTTCTTGGTGTGTTTCAATAATTCAGTAAGGCAAGAAAAATATCGCTATTGTCCTTCGAGCATTTTTTCAAAATAGACTTTGCTGTCTGCACGTACCTTTCGGCAAGGCCATTTGATCTCGGGTAGTAAGGACTTGATGTTTGATGTTGTATGTCCCAAGATTTTGTAAAGTTTGAGAATTCTTTGGAACTAAATTGTGGTCCGTTGTCGGACTCCAATATTACTGGAATTCCGTGTGTGGAAAACCAGTTTTTTAAAAGTTTTATAACTTCGAATGACGTTGACTGTTCAAGCACTGCAAAGTCCATGAAACCAGAATAGCTACCAGCAATTAACAAATAATCTTTTTCTTGGAAATTAAATATGTCTGTTGCCACGGTTTCAAATGGTAATGAAGATATAGGTTTTATGATTAATTGTTCTTTTTGTTTTGATGGTTGGTAAGACTCACAGATGGCACATTTTTCAACGAAGTTTTTAATATCCTTGTGCATGCCGATCCAAAATACGACTGATCGTGCTCTGCTTATGCATCTTTGAATTCCTTGATGTCCTGAATGAATTTTTGCTAAAATATCAGCCTGTAGTGATTTTGGTATTAGAATTTTGGTGGATTTGTAGATTATTCCGTTCAAATATGTTAGTTCGTCACGAAAATTCCAAAACTCGCGAATTTCTGTTGGTAACTCAGATATAGATGATGTCCATCCATCGAGTATGAATTGAATAAGCTTTCCTAATTTGCTATCCTTAGCTGTTTCGGAATATATTTTATGTATTGTAGTTGTGGTGAATTTAGCGACTGTGTGGATTTCTATTACGTCCTCGGTATCTGCGTTTTGTTTATTTTCGCAGTCTCTGCTTAGAGTATCGGCTAATTTAATTTCTGTCCCTTTCCTATATATTACTTGTGGAGAATATGGTATAACGCGTAGTAGAATTGGAGGTTTGTGGTCAGTTTCTATAATCAGTTTTTTTTCCGTATATGTACTCGTGAAACTTTTCACAAGCGAATCTAATCGCTGTCGCATCTTTCTCGATTTGCGCATAATTCTGCTCTGCTATCGAGAGTGATTTTGACGCATAAGCTACAGGTTGGTCGTTTTGGATTAGTGCGGCGCCTACGCTGGATTTACTAGCGTCTACTTGAAGTTTTACATCGAGATTCGGGTCAAAATAACGGAGCACGCGTGTTGAAGAGAATGCGGTTTTGAGGTTTTTAAATGATGTTTCATGCTCAGGCGACCAGGTCCAAAGAACATCTTTCTTTAAAAGTGATCGAAGTGGGACTGTTAATTCCGAAAAATTTTGTATAAATTTACATAAATACGTTGCCATACCTAATATTCGTTGAAGCTGCGTTTTGTTTTCTGGTCGTTTAAGTTGATTTATGGCCATTATCTTATCCGGGTCTGCTTCAATGCCATTAGAGGTTAAAATGTGACCTACAAATTTAACTTTATTTACATTAAACACACATTTATCTTTGTTTAGCTTCAAGCCGGCGTCTTTTAATATTTTAATTACTGCCTCAGTTTGCTTTTCAAGTTGTTCTTTCGTTTCAGCGTGTATCAGAATATCATCCATTGACACTTCTGTGTTTTGCGCATTTTCTAATAGCTGGGGCATTAGCTGTTGATATACCTCGGGCGCTGATGCTAGTCCAAATGGTAGCCTTTGATAAGAATAACGCCCCCATGGTGTTGCCATCGTTAAGTATTCTTGTGTACGATCCGTGACCTCAATCTGCCAAAATCCTTTTTTACAATCCAATAGAGTAAACCATTTAGATTTTTCAATATTTGCTGTTATTTCGTCGATTGTTTTTAGTGGATGATATCGTCTGTGTATGTTCTTGTTTATGTCTGCTGGGTCAATGCAAACACGGATCTTACCTTTTTGCTTAAC